>CM067371.1:119146201-119358701 GCA_034401795.1 Chaetoderma sp. LZ-2023a
TATAGTCCCTATGACCATGATCTGGCTTGTACCACATCAATGGTATCTCCCACCCCACCAACCCCACCCACCTACCACTTCCCCCCCCCCCCCCACCCCCGATCACGGTACGATTCATTATCCAGATTCCAATCATGAATTTGACCACGCCATGTCAAATATTGACCAGCCTACACACCCCGAGCTCACGTCAACATTAACCGGACAGGAAACTAGCCAATTAATTTGCTAGCAAATATTTAAGATATATTATGGAATAGTCACGAACTAGCCGTCAGTTGCCATCTTCGAGAAAACCTCGTTGATGTAAGCTGTTGGTGTTTGCAAAGGTAACAGCTTTATAGTAACGCCATTTGAAACAAACGCATGCCAATCCTGGCTATGTGACCAGTATTTCAGGCTATGAGTATGCTTCATAACACCATGTTGGTAATAACGGCATTGTTCATCGCAAATAGTCATTGCCATTTTAATGGCGAATATTATTAAACATTCCCATCATCATTAAAAAAAATGTCATAGATATATGATACTGTAGTCAACTTCTAGTAATTAGATAAGCATCGTTTAACATATTGCCCCATCCACCCCACCTCTCCCTGCCTCCCTTCCCCCTCCGCCCCCCCCCCTCGCTCTCTCTCCCACCCCACCCCCCTCTCCCTCCCTTCCTGCCTCCCTACCTCTCTCCCAGTTCAGCTCTCTATAGCATACCGTGTCTAGGCACGAAGGCTCGTGGGTAGAGTCAATAGTAAGCGCTCTGTTAAAGACAACGCTGCGTCGCCATGCCTGTCGTTTTTGGGACATCTTTGTAGCGCTTGCTTGGCCGGCTGCTTTACGGGTCATGTTACTTCAACATCCACTGATAGCATCCACGGCTGTCCACAGAACACTCTGCACATTGCTGTCCTGTTTACATCTTGGATTAAATTCCGTGGCCTCCGATTCCGATATTGGGTGCGTATTCCAACACAGATCGAGAGCGTCACTGCTTTTCACACAGACATAGGGAAATCACAATCATTCACATATGTTTCCTTCGCATTGTTTGAACCATGCTACTTGCTCTAATCATATTACGGCGCTCTTCTGTTGATTAAGTCCAGCAATACATCTTGCGACACGAAACTGGCTTCAGAAAAACATACACTGAATACGGAGAAAATTGTCTCCAGTGTTTGCGCTTTTTAATTACATCTGCGAGTCATTGGTTGCGTAATGCATCGATCTGGTTGAGCGGATCATGGGTTACAATGGTCGGATTCGTTGACTGAATCGAATAAATTGCACAGAAGTAATGATAAACTGAGTGTATTCTAGAATAAGCTATATTATAATTTCGGCTCTGTATTATTGTGCCATAAAGCTATCATCACAGAAACAAAAGGAACTAGAAAAGCTGAATTGAGGATTATGTTAAGACGATGGCACAATGAACACATTCGATTGGGGTAGCCTTGTAAATCTTGTTTCGTGCTGCTACCATGGCATGGTTATGACGTCATTGAGCAAATTCGTTTGGGCGAGTTCTGCAATAATATTGTCGCGTTATTAGCATCGGGAATTGTGATGTCATGATTAATCAATTTGATTCAATTAAGACGTTATAATAATGTCATGGAACGATACGATTTACCGTAAGTGTTGCTAAACCTTACGAAACTCGCTCAAACGAATTTGATCAATGGAAGAATCTAGTTTTAGCTAGGCCCCGTCCTCCTATAGCTAAGCTCCACCCACACATCGCCAGTATTGGGAACGATCTCCTGAACGGTCCCTGAACTCCATGACTATCAATTTCGAGAAACTATACAGGTAGGCTGTTGAATATTTTGAAACTAATTTGACTGGGTGCTGTTGCTGCCATAACAGCGCCCAGTCAAATAATATTTCAAAATATTCAACGGAATGTTTAGTAAATATTAAAGACATACAATTCGTACAACAACGCTTAGTTCGTCATCAATTAAGTGTTCGTAATGAACTTCTCTACGTCATTCATGACGCAATTGATTATGACGTTATCCTACACTTCACGTAGTTGATCATGACGTCATATGATTGATGGATAAATTGAAATCCTCTATTATGTCATAATAATGTCATAGCAACAACACACCAATAATGTTAACAACACTATCCCAATTCAGCGAGCTTAGAGTTACGTTCAAGACAATGTTTCTGAGACTAAAGGCTGTACGTAGATCAGTACTACAATATCGCGGTATTATCTGCAAACCTCTACAAACCAGACGCGTGTATTCTGATACTCCTGATGATTGAGTTCTTAAGTCTTTAACACCTGAAAGTCCACTGTCTCAATTGCAAGATAGATATACAGGTAATCTGTTGAATATTTTGAAACTAATTCCACTGGGACCTGTTGCTGCCACGTGCAGCAACAGCTCCCATTCAAAATATTTAACAGAATATTTCCGATATGATAAAGAATGTGTCGAATCTTGTTTATAGGGATTGAAATGTTAAAGCGGGGTGTACGCTCTACGACAGTAATGCCATCTAAACAATGACGTTAATACAATGACGTCACATATATATATATATGGATGGATATGGTAGTGAAAGGCGATCATAAGTACCGACTCTTTTGTCAATCACTTTGCATCCTGCGGAACGATTTCTAGAAAAATCAATTGATCAATTATTAGCTCTGAAAATTATTTACCAATAAATGATGAGCAATACTCTTCTCGGGAGAGAAGAACGTGAGAAGATAACGTGCTGTAGGACGCAAGAATGATGGGATAAATGTCACGGCACTGCTAACCATTTCCAGCAGAAATGTCAGAGAGGAACTGACGAATCTAGCAAAGTAAGCACATAATCTGTCACACGACACCTGCGCTGGGGCATCACGGCAGTGAATCTTTAAAACAGATGGTCTTATATCCACCCGTCTTAACGAATCAGCATCACGTTTTCAAAAATGTTATTTGCTGCGATAGATTATTTATATTAAGAGACCATATGCCTCTAGGAAGCACTTATAGTGATAGAGTCCCGGATGTCCGCTATAGACGGGTGACATTACTATACAAACTCATTATGCTGCTACGGATATTCTGATAAATATTGTCTCAGTAAATAGCTTGGAAATGATTTCTGCCTATGACAACATGAAGTTTAGCGTGTTGACGGAATCTTGATGGTACAGAAACACTGACTACGACATCTCTGGGAGTGCGTGCTATTAGATAGATCTGTGAGAGGTAATTAACCCTTTATATCAAAATATATGATTATTAAATCTCCATTTGCAGGCCATGAGAAGACTATTTTTGAAATTTTACCACTGAAATGACTATTTCGATTACTGAGCTAGGCATTTCAGTTGTAAATTTTTTTTAATTGTCTTCTGCTGGCTTGCAAATGATCATTCCTTAAGATCTCTACAGAGGCCGGTTTTTGGCCGTCTTCGTCATGAAATGGTTAAAGGTTTATGCTGAACAATATATAAATAGTGCCACAGAATATCACAGGAATCTCGATTGAGAAACATATGCATTAAATAAAAACTACCAAAGACGTGATTGAAAAACATGAATTCTCGCGATGAATGGCCTTCCTGTGGCAATTACCAGTTAATATTGTTTGTCAAGTGTGGCTCTGATGTAGTAAAACGATGCGATTTCGGATTCAGATATTATCACAGATCTCATTAGAGGCAGCAGTATGCAAAGAGGGCACATCGATCGCACGCCTGGTAAAACAACAACCCCAAAGTAGACTAGCCGTGTTTCCATTACACGCGGTTTCCGCGTGCCGCCAGCCGCACGCGAACGCCGCTTCTTTGGAACTTAGGCCTGATTCCATTACAGCGGATTAGCGTCGCGGAAACAGCGACGATAAACCGCGTGAGATTGGATTAATGAAATTCTATAGAACTGATTCCACTAGGGCGGCGCTGTGAAAACCATTCAATATCCACGCTGCGGCTCCGCCAGGCATTAATTTGGAATGCCAAAATAGCAATCTGAGCGGTATTCCGACGCGGTTTTGTATATCATCAACCAATGAAATATCGTGTAGTCTCCTTCGTCAAATCAGATTTTAGCATTGCAAGTAACTCATTGAATTGGTTTGGTAGCATCCGAAAATATTGGAAAAACTTATCTTCGTATCCAAATAATTCCCTAACTAGGTGATGATATTCTCCGAATATTTTACGTGATTTGATTATATCATTAACCCAATACTTATGTTTTCGCTTTCGTTGTTTGTTGTTGTACAGATACATTACTAATATGTCGGTAAACTCAGAATCTGAGTCGTCAGCCACATTGATATGAAGGCTCTTGAATTATCAAATGAATGACATGCAAAAAGCGATTCGGTACAGTTGTACGATTTCCCGCTCTAATGGAAACAATATATCGCGTTCAGACCGCTGCGGATTTCCGCTGCGGTAAATCGTGGCGGTTTTGCCGCCACGGTAATCCGCTGTAGTGGAGTCAGGCATTAAAGTTATTTCAATGAAGTGTATCCATACCAAGCGTTTCACGCGCGGCTGGGGCGTGCGTGAACGCGATTCTCCACGAAAATCGTGCAGAGGCCGATTTTTCGACGCGCGTTCATTTCAACGCTCGCGGAATCGGATTACTTTTGCATGCCTATGCTGCATCTTTTTATTTTTGAACAAGAACATGTGATGCCCGGTGCCCGCGTGCACTATGGGATCATGGTGAAATGGAAACAACACTCGCGGCGCGGCAACCGCGTCGCACCCCCACCACGCGACAGGCGGGCGTTTAATGGAATCACAGCTTAAACAGATATATATAACCCGTTTCGCGGATGACCAATTTTAACCACGTGACTCGCGCGAACTTTCGCGTTGCATTGTGGGAGCATTTGGGGGCAGTGTGTATTAAAATGACGTCGGCCAGTAACGTCTCTTGTAGTAATAATTTTGATAGTTGGAAAGTTGTAGATTTAAGAGCTTTTCTTATAGCGAGAGAAGTACTTGTATGCTATCAAAATGAGTTGTGTTGATTATACAAGGGGAGCGTTCTCCAGCCAATTTCAAACAAATTATTTTAAAAACGATCTTAAATCACCTGAAATGATTGATATTTAAACATCAAATAGCTAGAGGATGTCTTAGGAAGACTTGAGCCAAGAATGACGAAATTTCGACAATTAATTATTCATATATTGCCATAGATAGTTAATAAATGATAATGTGTGTTTGGGTGGTGTGTTGTTGCTAGTGGGGGGGGGGGTGTGGTGTGTGGGGGGTGTGGGGGTGTGGTAGAATAATCAAGTTTTCAGGAATGACTTTTCTGATGGGTCATACTATAATCCTGTGATGCGTAGGTGTCTGTTTTGTAAATAATATATATGTAGTGTCCATGAATGGTTGGGTAGGTGGGTGTGGGGGGTGTGTGTGTTACATATTCACGAAGCATACCTAACGTATACCTTGTGTAAAGTAGACAATCAGCTATGACCCAATCACAATGCTGCATTTGCTAGTTACACTTGATCATTATGCATATTCCTATGCTTAAGTATGTTTCATGAATCCAGCCCGGGGCCATAAGCTGCATCGGTGGGGAAAGGGAGATTTTCTGAGAAGGCCAATTCTGTGTAACCCTTTAGCCCTCTAATTATCAAAGAAAATGTCCATTTGCAGACCAAGACAAGACCATTTTTGAAAATTTACCACTGAAATGACTGGCTCGATAACCGAGCCAGTCATTTCAGTGGTAAATTTTCAAAAATGGTGTTGTCTTGGTCTGCAAATTGACATTTCTCAAGACCACTGCAGGTGTCATTTTTGGCTGATATAAGCATAAAACCATACATTCACGTGCATTTGTTTATGCCCGCACGATCGACTGCCCCCAAACAGTTCCATAGTGCAATGCGCGCGATACGGATGGCGGTATCTGCGTCACGGGTTATGTACACCGCACGCGTGCATGAGAGTCGGTCTACGTACGAACAAGTATACGTGGACACACAACGCACACACGTACGAAAGAAAGCGCGCGTATGTAAAGCGAACATAACTAGGCCCGCTTTCCAATTAAGCGATATCGCGATCGGAACCGCGCGCGTTAGAGTCGAGAGAAGAGGAAACCTACATGTATGCGAGCATTTCCATGTATGGTATACGCGATAACGCGCGCTAGGCTCATAGATCGCGCGAAAAAAAATCGATGAACGCTCGTGCGCGTTATGGCGTACATGGAAACGCGCTCATAGAGTTCCTCTTATTTCTACTTTCAGTATTCGGTCATCGCTTAAGCGGGCCAAATAGGCCAGTGTCTGTTCTAATCTCCAATTCATGGACACACACGCGCGCGCGCACACGCGCTCACGAACACGTGTGGAGGGAAAACGCTGCGGAATCGCCTACATGGAAACTGGGTCTAAATAACAATGCGAATGTTAGAGCGATTACAAGCGCCTGCGAAATTCCCTGATTTATACACATTAAAGCGACGTGTAAGGCATTTCACATCGAAGAGAAATACACATATTAAATTGCAGTTTCGCTAAACGATAACTAAATGATGGGTGATTCTAGTTCATCGAGTTCAGCGAGTGATGCGCATATGTTGCTTATGCATGATGGCATACAGATACAGATAAAGGATGAATGTAGAACGAAGATGGTGGGTGAACCCTATTCATAAAAAGGTCGACAGTACGGCTAGTACCGTCGGGTGTTGATGGAAATAGAACTGGGTGAAGATCGCGTCATGGCATTCTTCGAGATTCCAGAAGCCAGTTTCAGCAATGGACCTTTACGGTTTTCGCTATGCCCCGGCCATCTCTAGCTAAGCTCCACCCACACCTCGCTTATGTTGGGATCGATCGATCTCTGAACACCCTGACTATCAATTTCCCAAAAAATACACAGGTAAGTTGTTGAATATTTTGAGACTAATTTGACTGGGTGCTGTTGCTGCCTAAGGCAGCAACAGCGCCCAGTCAAATTAGTTTCAAAATATTCACCAGTATGTTTATCAAATAGCAAAGAATTACAAAGACATACAATTTATACAACGTGTCGGGCTGTGAGATTTGATAATGGTCTATATGGAAGCCTTTGTGACGTGATGATTGTGACGTCATCATAAACGCGCTGAGCTGATTATGACGTCAAACGAGGTCAGATGATGGAGGGATACTCTGGAAAGGTGAATTGTTGGAACAAGTAGGACAAAGAATAAGCAGAACACAATCATCAGCTAGTCCATCTCAGCCAGTCTAAGGATCGTGGCATTTCATTACCTTAGTTCATCTGCATCGAGAATAGCCAATGCCCGTCAGTCCATCCATCAATACACAGTGTCTGTCCATCCACCTCCACCAACCAACCATCCCACCCACCATCCAACAGACCGATCCATCCATCAACCCACCCATCCCTACATACATCCAATATTTGTATACGAGCCCATGACCATTCCAGTCATTATAGTGGTAAATATTTAAAAATACCCGTCTCTAGGGCTTTCAAATAGCCATGTCTGAAGACCACTGCAAAGTTGTTTTGGTCGGATTGACCATTAAAGGGTTAAGTTGACACCGGCGTTAAGCTGCTACTATTAATAACCTATTAGATGTCGTTGGAAAGAGTTAGCATATTTGTATTACATGCAGTTAATATTAAGATTTAATAATTTATTTAATTTTAAAATTCCTGCAATTGCTTAAATTAATCCTTCCAGTTATTATTCTCAGGGCACGTGATTTTTTCAATCCGTACATATAAATAGAGTAAAGCGAATTCATATTTGATGAAATCAACCATTTTGATCAGTTTGTTATTGGTGACTGCGCAGGTTAAAGCAGCGTTGCCCTGTAAATTATCTGGAGGGTTCTGTGATTACGAACGCTCTACACTTGTGTTGGCTGCCGTAAAGACATTTCCGCTTTGGAAACAATTTCATTTACATTAAATTTGATTTATGCCCTCGAAGTAGGCGAGAATTTATATCGAGTTCTGCGTTGTCAAAGCACAAAGTGCTCATCTTCATCTATAGGGTTTTTTTCTTAGACTCATTTTTCTCGTGTTTGCTTTCGATAAATGAAAGCTTCGCATTTCCTATCGAATACTCAAGTGTTTTGAGTTTAGTGGTGATGGAAACTTGGCTTGACCTCACTGAAAATGAAGAGAACGGTTACTTTGATGCAGGAGCAATGATGTATTTCAGATTTGATGACACGAATTGGCGATTTAAGCGACGGGATAGAAAGATTAATTCAGTTATGTCGCTTCGTGCTCAACGCACTAAGTGTGCATTGTATTTTACTAATTAAATAGTATTTAATTATTTTCGCAGGCGCCCTCGCACACGAATTCGCATTAATGGGCAGGCACCTTAAAGTATCATGTGGTCTGCAATACGATAAGATTGCCTACGATAGCATGATGTGATAGAGCAAGATATTGTACGACGATCAGAAGCAATATTATCGTATCGTATCGTAGAAAATCTCTATGATGACAATCACACCCGTTACGAATCTGTAGGATTCCTCCGGTAATCGTAGATAAATTTCTGTTGAGAAAACAATGAAATTTCAAGCATTTCGAACATGGATCTTGTCATGGATGCTTCTGCTTCGACCCAGTTACACAAAACATACTTTTTCTCCGCTGTTTGGCTGTTGCAATAATTATTATAAGACGCAGGACGCTGCCGGAAGCTGCCAAGGGGCGCTGCATATGGGTGAAACTGTGGTGGTTACGTAGGCAACAATATGGTGCTTATGGAAAATTGATGCAGACCACATGGACGCCATTTGGAAAAGGGAGATCTCTTTTGCGCATGCACAGCGTCCATGGCGATAAGGAAGTCTGTTTTGCGCATGCACAGTGTCCATGGCGATAAGGAAGTCTGCTTTGCGCATGCACAGCATCTATGGTGATAAGGAAGTCTGTTTTGCGCATGCACAGCGTCCATGGCGATAAGGAAGTCTGCTTTGCGCATGCACAGCGTCTATGGCGATAAGGAAGTCTGTTTTTGTGCATCCACGGTGTCTATGACCATCTACGACTGTCGAACGATCTGCTAGAATTGGCCTCACACAGCGCGATTTCCTACGATCCTCACGATTTCCTACGATTCCTCACGATTTCTTATTATTCTTCACGATACGACGTCATATCCACGGTTCTATGATACCCCAGGATTTTATACGATACGACCCGATTCTACGAACTTGTGTCGTATCGTATCGTAGGTATCCTCACACGGTACGATGTCGCAAGATATCGTGTTGTATCGTACATAGTCTTGTGACATCGTAAAGAATTTCTGGCATGTGAAGCGGGAGTAATCGTGATCTGGGAACTGATTAATGCATGTTATTATTTGACAGGTTATAGGGAGACGCCATATCTTGATCCCTAAATGCAACTGCCTTGTGCTAAGACACCGCGTATCGTGGCTTGTCTTGAATGCCATCTGATTTTTGCATTAGGATAGTGTATGTAATGTGCATGCCCAGTCACAATACTTATACTAGAAAGTCATACATACTTCGCGGGGCACATGTCTCGCCGGTAAATGGCAGATTACAGCGGCATCATTAATATCGCATTGACACGCCCCACCCCTCCCAACTCCACCCGGTAGGTTGTGTATGAAAGGTATGTTATAGTTATATTTCATTTATTGTAGTTGACATCCACTTGTAGATGAGGGATTGACCGATCCTCACCGTTCTGGAAAGTCGAAGTTTTCGCGACAACGGTTGGGTTGCCGCGAATTTAGTTAGTGTTGGCTTAGAATCCTTGCCAATTTACAAAAGGACATCATTGATTTAAAATGACAAACATGACAACCGGACAATCCGTTTGCTGGTAATCGTCGGTAGTCTGAGAGGAAGCTGGGTGTATATTCTGTATGTGTCGACCACATACGTTCTCGGAACTGTAACACCGCCCGCCGCAATTATTTAGTGGCTGTTTTCCAGGTTCTCAGTCTATATTAGCAACGAGTACGTTCATCGATTGAGAGGTACATTTAACCGTATGCGATTATGGGGTTGCCACCCTAGTGCGAATTGACCTGAGACTGAGATACGTCAACGTAGAAGGAGATTTTGTTTGAGATTAATTATGACTAGAGAGAGCATCACTGATGGAAAATGGCTGGTACCCCACCGAGACATCGTGCGTTTGCCAAATATGGACATGTCAGTTTTGACGTATAGCGAAGCAGATTATATTAAGGGGTAATGGTAGCAAAAATGGACATAACTTCCGAAACAATCAGAGATGGGTCATCACAAGCAAAAGGTCAGCAATTTTGCCCGATGCTGAGAATTGTGCGATTGTGCATCGATGTGACTAATGATGTCGTAAAGAGGGGAAATGGCCTGTATCGCTCACATGGATTTATTGGCCACTGTCAAAACCCAAAAAAACAACATTGCCACTGGACAAATTTACTAATCTAATTTCTCTGAAGAAAGTTTAACTAAGGTATAGTATAATTGCCCAGTATTATTTTTAATGATTTTCTCCGAAATTGTCTGAAAATCCAAGATGGGTGCAAAACACGCTAAATATTGATTGATCCACGGCAGCCATGATTTTCTACGTATCACTTCCTTGAACAAACTTTAATGGACCTTAGTCCCTAATCATATCTCCCAAGTTTCAGCCGCATACCTTCGTGGCTCTGGAGAAGTCGTTTTCGTGAATAGGATGTCATCCAAAATGGCCGCCGAAACATTTGACCAATCAAGTTCCCTTGAACAAATTTGATTCAGCTGTTGTCCCAGATGACGTTTTGAATCGTTCACCCAAATGGTTTCTAAGAAGATATTAAAAAGAGGTTTCTAACGATTTGTCAAAACCAAAGACAGCCACCTGCCAAATTAGCCAATCGGCTTCCTTTGAGAAAAGTTGGATCTATATGCCATAAGGATGCTTCCTGGCAAATATAATTGAAATCGATGTAGTGGTTCTCAAGGACACATTTTAAATTTCTTATTACTTATGGGAGTTGTTTTAGGAAATAATCCAAGATGGCCGCAAATCAGTTTATTCTACAGTTTCGAAAGTGGAAATCTGAAATCAGCATACACAAAAACCTACATAAAACTAATATCGGCTTCAAAATCCATCAAATAAAAAAACCCAATATGGCCGCCAAACAGGCTACATTTTGATTTGTCAACAGCGGTCATGTTTTTGACGTATCAATTTCCCTTGAACAAAGGTTTATGGCCTTTAGTCCCGAATCCTATCTCCGAAATTTCGGCCAGGTCCGTTCAGCGGTCCTGGAGCAGTCGTTTTCTCTCAAACAAACTTGGTCAAGCCCTCGCTATAAACGATATTTCACGAGTTTTGAATCGATCCCCCAAGCGGTTTCAGAGAAGATTTTTAGAGCCGTTTCTAAAAATCGGCTAAAATCCGAGATCGCCGCCTGCCAAATTGCTCAATCGGCTTCCTCTGAACAAACTTGGGTCCCCTATGCCAGAACGACGATTCCTGCCAAATATAATTGAAATCGGTCCAGTGGTTCATAGGAAGAAGTCGTTTAAAGAAAACGTTGACGGACGCAGGATAGACGGCGGACAGTCGCCATGGCATAAGCTCACATGGTCATTCTGGCCAGCAATAAAACAATAAAAGGATCATTTTATATTAAGATCTTGAAAATGAGCATAAGACATAGAATTTCATGTTTGAAAATAACAAGAAAAATGCATTTTGGCCTATAGATTAGTGAAAAATTAAATAAGCATAACATCACATCCGCATAATCTAGAGCAATGATTCAGCACGCAAATATCTTGTAGTTTCTCTATAATTTCAACTATGTTATGTAAAGATCAGTTGAAAAATTAGATAACCAAAGGTCTAAATGTCACCAATTCTAACCGCTGCCTAAGGTAAGTAAAAGAAAATTTTTATGTCAATACCGGTTAAGGTAAGTTGGCGACTATGGTACAAGGAGGCCTGCACTAAAGCGCATGATCGGAACCACATACACTCGGACGGACACGCCACGGCAGGGCGAGGACCGCACCCATGCCGAGCACAATAGCCATAGAGCGCGTGAATAGGCGGAATAGATATACAAACGTACAGACACACGCCCATCCGTTCGTGATTCGTCGGTTGCTCAGCTAGGTACTTGTTAGGATATAGTGGTAAGTTATTATCACTAGTCAGAAATATATTGATGATAATTCTTAGTTAGTCCTGGCGGATGCGTTTGTCAATCCAGTTATCAGCCGTCAGGCATTCGTCATTTAGGGGCATAGGTTAGGATAGATTTCACTTATTTAATGAAATACTGTTACTATGACAAATGATAGACTGATGTTCAGTTTTATAAAGTGGAGAAATGTAATTATGAGGATAATGTGCGACATAATTACTTCACTGATCTGTTAGTAATATTAACCATATAACACTCATAAAAGCCAAAAACAGCTTCTGCAGGGGTCTTGAGAAATGTCAATTTACAGACCAAGAGAAGACTATTTTTGAAGATTTACGACTGGAATGACTGGCTCGGTTATCGAGCCAGTCACTCCAGTGGTAAATTTTCAAAAATAGTCTTCTCTTGGTCTGCTAATTGACATTTTCTTTGAAAATATTGAAATTTTCTTGAACAATTTCAAGACTTAAAGCGTTAAGGCCAACACATGGAATGCTTTAGGCGGGCAGACATTACTCTAGCTTATGTAGATGTTATGCTATGCTCATTTCATTCTTCAGTAACCCATAATTGCATTCTCTGCTATTTCCGCCACAGAAGCAACATTTTATAAAATAAATGAGCCTTGGCCAGTTAGATTTGTCAAATAGTGTCTAGTACACACCTTTAAGATGCTAACCTGCTCGTGTTAGCTTAGCCCATTAATAGCCAAACCCGGACAGAAACGGAATCTACAGTGGTATTGAGGAATGCCCATTTGCAGCTCAAGAGAACCGAGCCAGTCATTCCAATAGTAAATTTAAAAAAATAGTCTTCTCTTGGGCTGCAGTTGGAAACTGGCTAAGCAACCACTTTTTACCATTATCCATTTGGTGGTCAACTCGGACAAAAACGTCACCTGTAGGCGGTTTTGAAGAAAAGTTCATTTGCAGGACAACAGAAAGGTAATTTTCAGTAGTAAATTTATAACAAAAAATAATAAATAAAGGGTTAATTCATACGAGTCACATTTAAGCGCTTTTATGCGGTGTTGGCACAAGAGGGGCTAACATCAAAACATTCTTTTATTGCCGGAGTCACGACAATACACGTATACACGTATGCCAGATTTTCGGCAGCGGGCAAAATTTGTGACGTTTTATCGTCTGGTCACCTACTTACTCAACTGATTTGCATATAATATTTTGTGCTTATTTCACTCTTCCTGGTCTATAGCGATTCTGTTAAACATTCAAACAATCGCTGTACTGGTGATAGAGTGGTCATAACGATTGCATAATTTACGGTGTGAAGTCAGTGCTACTGGATTGACGCAGGGAGTTGGCCACCATACTACAATGAATACGTTTATCTGTGGTTCACGGCTTCCTCGTGTGGTCTTTATGTGTATCAATCACTTATGCTTATATAAGGCATAATTATCTGAGACAGGTTAATCGGTCTTTTGAAGAAAAGTGTTCTTGTCTATGGCGCGGTGTGTACCGGATCAGGTAACTTGGAAGTTTATATCGTCGCGAAATGATGTAAAGTGGCAGGTTAATTAGCATGCTGGTTCCAGTGAAAATGGGTATGGACTAAGTCAAACCGGCTCACCAAGTACTTGAAGTAGCGAACAATAAACAGCCAAATAACTAGTGCCCACGTTTACATGAAGCTAGATGACGTAGCATTGCTAAAAGGTTGTCAAGTGTCGAGCGTATATCTGTAGAGCTTTCACATTTGATGTGGCTCTTGATATCGCGAGTTGACCGGAGACACTGTTTCGGCTTATATCAAAATTGATGGAATTCTCTTGCCACTTGAGAAATCAAAGATCCGTTAACGGATCCACAGTTTTATTACAGCTATTCAGTTTGGTGTCTATGTTTTATTTATTATTATATTGTATCATGAACGGCTGTGCGTTAGACTTACTTTATAATTGTCAGCAATCAGGTATAGAAAGAGAACCGGTGGTGTACACAACTGGTGGCAAGATGTGGCAAACCTTTGGTACCCTTTTCCGTACCATGCCTACGATCCAGTAACGGGTTGCTTAGTAGACATCGACCTTAAGTTATTTAGACTTAGCGTTACCATCATTAGGTTGTTCAGTACCGGTTTAGTGCTCGAGTATCAGAACTAAGATCTCTGATATCAAATTTAAGATTTCTGAGTGGAATATAGACCAGTGAAATCGACCTCTGCGGACGCAACTCCATCTTTTACCTTTTACTTAGCTTAGACTCCACCCCTCTCTTCACCGCGGTAGTGAATCTCTACCAGTTGCGCATTCCCGTCCATCACGCAGGTGACACTAAACATTTAATCCATTCCAATCACCTTTTCATTCATCCTGATTACCTTTACCATTCCAACTACCATTCTCACTGATCCTAGCTTCAGACCATCTAGAGAATACGCCTCTAGGCAGTTTCCACTGCCCTCAATGTACATGCCCAATTGCACCACTCTGGATTTCAGACCGAAAATTTTCTTAAAGTCAATCAAAAGTTACAAGCTAAAGCTTTGGTAATCGTGGACACTTATCACGATATCTATCAAAGCCATAAAACGCCACTTGTGAATATTCAACACCATATAATCACGGTATCAGTAGCCTATTTAAATTGATAGTGTATAACATCGATTGGTCCCAATGAGAATCGATGTGTTACGTTTTTTTATTCTTATGGAATCCGACTCTAGCGACATTGCAATTTATTCGTCCAAGAAAGCGTTACATTCTAACTTTTTGAAAATGTGTCAGAAATAATATCTGAATGCTGCAATATGATAAAATACATTAATTAACATGTATTTCAAGCGGAAATAATACGACTCTCATGTATACCTGAAATATGACGGTGTCCATATACTCTGTAATTTCTTAGATGATGCAAAACTGACAGAATATTTTCTAAGGCCCTTGTCATATTTTTATACGGTCGATATTAAATTATTAGTCACGCCCACGAATGGAAGATTTGGTCAGGAGTTAATTTATGTATAGTGCATTGAAAACGATTTCACTTGTCCATTGAATTTGGGTTATTTTGGATCATTTCCAAGTTTATCCATCGATCGCATGACGTCATATGACGTCATAATTAACTAAGTGACGTGTATGCTAACGTCATAATCATGAAGTCATGAATGATTCGAAATATCCTGTCATTAACGCTTAATAGTCCGACAAGTTGTACGAATTGTGTGATTTTACCTTTTAATAAAGATCCTGTTGAATATTTTGAGACTAATTTGACTGGGCGCTGTTGCTGCCATAGGCAGCAACAGCACCCAGTCAAATTAGTTTCAAAATATTTAAGAGCTTACCGAGCTTTCTGGAAATTGATAGTGATGGTGTTCAGCGATCGGTAGATCCCAACACGAGCGAGGTGTGGGTGGAGTTTAGCTACAGATGGGCGGGGCATAGCTAAAACTGGAAAGCTCTATTTGTTAAACTACTGTGCGCATCGCATAACTTGGTTACGGTTGTACTGCCAGTCAGGTGTTGTAGGGCGGGGCGTTGATAGGTCTACTCACAGATCTATGAGATGGGCGGGGCATGTCAAGGATAGATCCTAAGTAACGACAATTTAGAAAGCTTCCTGAAAATAATCACGAATTGATTTCGAAATCTGACCGAATAAGATACAGTTAATTAACTTAATATACGAGCTTGATTTAGTGATTATATTAAGCAGCTCACGATAGTGGCTTGCGCGTAAAAACTACTAGGCTCTTCGGAACCGGAGCACGTCATCGGTAGGCTGGCCTAACTAAGCTTTTCTTGCGCATTGTAGCGTTCATGATGCATTACTACATTACTACAATAAGCATAGACTGTTTCTGGATAACCGCTATAACTAGGCTACTAAAGCAAGGCACGACTCGGTTTGTGGGAATGTTACTAACATTAAAATACTAATACCAGTGGGCTGGAATCGACAGACTATAGACAGGATCCTATCTTGGTAGACGAGGGAAAGAGGAGTACATAAGAGTATGACTCCCGGGGCCCAATCCATAAAGTAATCCAGTGCTAGTGGTATAGTTTTCTTATCACATTCTGCAATTGGCTCCTGTATTGACACCAGAATAAGCATTAGAGTGTCTCGCGTGGCTATGGAAGAGCCTAATATACACACAGTACTGAGATCATATGCTTTTCTCTCCTAAATGTATGTGAGAATAAAGATTTTTGGTCATATCTATAGAAAGCAAGATGATAGACTCGCCCAAATTAGCATATCCATTCATGTTGTAGCTGATTAAAAATACGTTGATATTTTAGGGCAAAATCTCAAATATCTAAGTCACGAGGTTAGTATGTGCAAAAAAGAATACATATCTTTTATCATAGCTCAATACAAGAAGGTAGAATCGCCAAATTTGGCAAATCCTTTCAATTTGAACTACTTTAGATTTGTCTTGAAATCCAAATAGCTAAGTCACTGTGTTCCTGTGTACATAGCGGAACAAATATCTTGTCAATAACTCTGTAATGCAAGACGGTACAATAGCCAGATATAGCAGACTCATTCATATTCTGGCTGCCTAAAAGAGCCTTGAATTTCATATTAAACACTTAAATATTTAGGTCCTGTGGGTCACTAAGTGCATCACCGGGGTAGAATCATCGAGTTTGGACTATCTTAGCTAGAAGGAGCTTCATATCAAAAGGTCAAATCTCTAGGTCACTACGTTACATGTGCATTGACAAAACAGACTCAATATTGTGCGCGTCTGCACCTCCTCCAAGTGGCATCTAGTATTTTCCTTGGGTTTATCATGTAGCCTATAGCGATTTCCGGTTACTAGAGATCAATCTGTGAAACTGAAGCCATTATTTCTTCAAAGGATATTCGCGAATCTTGCTGTCAAAGAATAAGAGGCCAATAACGGATGCTAAATGATCTCGCGTGGGTCCCAACATTATACCACAATTGCCTAGAGCGGAAACTTCTAAACGACGCCACCACATGCCGTTTCAATCATGACATCAAGGGGGGGGGGTGTAATGATTCTTTAACCCTTTCATGACGAACCGGGCCAAAACCGGCTTCTGCAGTGATATTGAGGAATGTCGATTTGCAGAAAAAGATAACACTATTTTTTTTGCATTTACCACTGGATTGACTGGCTCTGGTTACGGAGCCTGCCATTCCAGTGGTAAAACATTTTTTAAACCTCTTGTCGTGCAAATGAACATTCAATAAGGAACCATTTTGATTTCTTGACCAGATTTTGTCATTAAAGGGTTAATGTTTTTGAAAGACGAGTTGACAGAAGCTGTTGCTGTCTACAAGTACAACAGCAACAGTTGTTGAAAACATTTATTCGTCAATGGAGGATCCCAGTTTCTCAATCAATCATAACCACGTGACGTGTGGGATTACGTTATAATCAATTAAGCGATCGTGACCAACTTAGCTACGTCATTCATGACGTAGCTAAGTTGGTCACGAGCGCTTAATTGATGACGGACTAAGCGTTGTTGTACGAATTGTATGTCTTTACTATTTAATAAACATGCTGTTGAATAATTTGAAACTAATTTGACTGGACGCTGTTGCTGCCTGTTTAATTTTCTGGAAACTGATAGTCAGGGAGTTCAGGGATCGATCGATCGATTCCATCACGGGCGAAGGGTGGGTGGAGCTTAGCTAAAGATGGGCGGGGCATAGCTAAAACCGGCTTCCTCCACTGGCATCAATCTTCCTTCTACAGTACAGCCCAGAAATAACATGTTTAGAAAACTAAATAAAAGGTTAAAACGGTTGGATATTTGAACATAATTATATTAGAAGACATTGCTGCCTAAAGATGCATTGGCTTCCAATGCAATTATATTTAAAATATTCACTAGAACATTTCTTATTAACTAACATGTGAACCTAAGTCACTTATTTATGAGCTGAACTGTAGCTTTTGTTTCGTATAATGATTTAATCGATGCCTATTTTGAGCAAGCAGCATTGACTAAATTTGTTACGGTCAACAACAGCAACTATTTTTGGCAATATGTGTTCCACAATTGGCACCACTCTTCCGTCTACCAGGTCTCAGGCAACATCCGGTTATCGAGCCAGTCATTCCAGTGGTAAATTTTCCAAAATAGTCTTCACTTGAACTGCAAATGTGCGTTGCTCAAGACCGCTGCAGAAACTGTTTTTGGCTGATATGAGTGTTAAATGGTTAAATATGAATCCAAAACGCACCAATAAGCCTAGCTTATGCCTATCCTGGTGCATTCTAAATCTATCCCAAGGATTTAGTGAAAACGGAGAACACAATAATCTGATAACAATATGTAAAATAGTATTGACACATTATAATAGGCGCGTTATAAATTAAAAGCAGTAGAGCATTGCACACGTGTACTGAACATATCACGTTTGGAATTACTATACACTAATCTAAATAGCGAATTATCCACGAGCCCATCGCTATCTAGAAATACAGGCAAATGCGCTCTAAAACACACACTATTTGGAGCCAAAGGATGGGGTCTTCTATAACACAGGTGGTTTAGGATCACCTGTCTTAAAGACTCCCAGCTGTTGGCTCCAACAGTCATCTCCTATAGTAAGTTACCTGTATTAAGAGCCCATCTGCCTGTACGTTCTAAGTGTGTGAGATAAGGTGGTCTCTGAAGACAGGTTTTACTGTATATAAAACTATGTTAGTCTCCTAAACTGTTCTACACTGGTTTAATAACAAATACTTGTAGGACACCGGTAGCAAAATATTAAATCCAAAATTTCGTATTTATACCGCACTATTCACCCACTGGTACTGTGGCGGCAATAATTAGCGACAATCGTCAATGGGACTAACTGAATGACTGCCGCTTATTGCAGGAATCTCGGCTCTACCCTCAGAGCGCGCGCCAGAAAGCAACGCTGAGAACCGATGTGTTGTCACTAACACAGCTGTCTAAGCAGCAGGGCGCTATAGGAGACTGAATTGCTTTAGCTTCAGTCGACATCACTGATCAATTACACACAGACAACATTACCAGACATGGACGTATACACACGCACGCACACGTGCACACACGTACACATGCGCGAACGGCATATTTATCACATGCAGAAATACCATTTGGAAAAACGGAAATAAATAAGATTCCTTTCCCTCGAAATGCTATCTGCTAGTTAGTTTTTTATCGTGGCCTAGATGGCGATCAATGGCGTAGATAGGCCTATATATGTATGTGCTGCAAATAGACGGAGAACGTGCCATCGAGTAGCATCGAACGTTCCAAAGACCACTGGAATAAGTAGTTCAACCCTTACCACTCTGAATTTAAATTTTCCAATTAAATTAAAGGATGAGTTGGTGTTTATTTTTCAACAAATTTGGTGGAAGATGTTGCTGTCTACCAGTTTCTTTGACACTGTCAAAGATAGAATATTGACATCAAAGTGGTAAGGGTTAAGCGACTACCTGCCATTTGGCGTCAAAGATGTTGGTTTTAAGACATACATGTAACAGACCATCTGCCTTATAAACGCCATCTTTTAGTTCTATAAGACGTAACAGTGACCATCGTCCCCTGTACTACGTGACCACCTGGCTATAGTGAATAATTGTGGCTCCCGTAAAATGGTCGCCTAAAGAACATATTAATGTAGGCCTAGGACTTGTGGTAGAAATACTGTCAGTCGTTAAATGTCGCGAAAACCAGGAATGCGCGCCGGCCCAATAGCAGCTGATTGGCAAATACGCAAGCTGCTACTATATCATCAAGTTACAATAATTCCCAGAATTCCATGACTACGAGGTGGGTGGCTGAAAGGTAAACGTACAGAAAGCATCTAAAGCTTATTTCTCATTGATTTGTCTCTATATACAATGGATGTAGGCCTAAATACAGACGTGTTTGTAAAGATATCGAACGTACGGATTAATTGACGTCATTGTGTGACGTTTTCATTTTCCCGCCATCTTATCTGATGGTAAACAAAGGCAGCCTAAACGAAGTACAATACAAAAACGACAATCACAGATTGCATAAATCTATTCACCACATCATCAGCCTCTGGATCAATGTAGCAGGTACATGATGTGGTATCACGGAACTGTGGGTAATGAATTATTCAAACAACATCCGCTCCATCACCGATTTGATGGAAATCATCAGGTAGAGGCTGGTGAGGGGGGGGGGGGGGGGGCACGAAGTCTGTGGCGTCAGGGCCGAACTTATGACTCAGATTCTTACCCGGGGTCCCCGGAACTGCAGTTAGGATCGAGAGAAAGCAGGAGTCCCGTTTCAACCATAATGCTACTGGGGACCCTAAGGTCAGAGGACTGTTGGAGTTAGCCAGCGGCGTGGCAAGCATGGCAAGAACCACCCACCCCACCCACCCCACCCACCCCTAAAACGTATGTAAAATCCCACCTTGAAGACAATTCAGTGGTGTAGATGTCCGGGGGTCCTCCCCCGGAAAATTATGAAATCCAGATGCTCTCAGAAGGCATATCATACATTTCTGGACGCAAATATTAATCTTTGGTCGGGTGGAAAATGTATCTAGTTCACCTAATATTTTCTATGATCTATAAAACCGGGCCACGTGACTCAATGACATAGTTCTGATGTATTTTTGGAGCTCTACAAAGGAAAATAATTGTACCTGTATGAAAATGTAGACATTTCTTATATTAGATGTGACGTGTTATCAATACCCAGGAACAACTTAGCTGTTATTCTAACCAATTCCAAGTATATCTATGTTTATAACAAATCCAGTCACAAAATACATAACAAAGGTCATTGCGGCATCTTACACAGACCGGCCTATTGAAGATTTCTAATTTCTTTTACTTTTGACCTCAATTTCAATTTTATTTAGTTACAAACGCTGGTCACATTGACATATGGGCAACATAAATGTACAATGACAGAGTACTTAAAATATTAGTATTCATAGAATTACGGGCCAGAAAAATGTCTGGGACTCGTAGGCCGCTGGATTTGACCACACCAGTCTTATATTTGTGTGTGACTTTTTGGGGCCCTGTGCCTATGCATTTGCTGCACTGCCTTAAGTTCGGCCGTGTTTGGCGTATGAGTTATGACATCACAATGTGTAACCGATACCATTATCCTTAGCGCCTGGGCACGCTATGTACGCATAATTAGCACTGGCTTGACAGTTATGAGTAATTAGAATATATCAGCCATCTCCACACCGTGTGACACTCATGGTTGCGTGATAACGAGTACAACTGGTACACCCCATGTCTCATGTTCGAATCCCGCCTACACCCAGGGGGCCGCAATAAAGATAGACATATGCCCCGGGACGTATGCTCACGTTATGCTAAGCATACAGAGATGGTCTGAATGTAGTTCACAACTAGGCAGCAGGAACGTGTCCGATGACGTATATCAAAATTGTCTGCTGTCGTCGCACATGCGAACTCCGTCCAAAATTGGACAGCGAGAAGTCAGAGTAGGGACGCGCGTGTTTGCGTGGACTTTAGGGTCAAGATTCTCTAAGACAATTGGATAATTCAGCGTCGGCTGCGTCGCTCGCTTCTTTAATAACGGATTAGAAAGAATTTAATATCGCCAAAACCATCTTTTTATCACGATTCTGAAACTATTTTCAGATTTTCCATACGATATCAAGGCATAGAGATGTCTTAACATTAAACGCTCTCGAACACTTAAAATGCTGCTGGACAGCGCTCACCTAGAGTCACAGACCAGCGCAGCCAAATTGGTGAGTGCCAGCCGAGTAAGCAAAGCCTCTGATTCGCTCCTGGGTGAGAGAGGACGCGATCCCTCCTGGCAAGCTACGTAGAGAGCGGGTGTGGGGGCAATAGGCATAGGCAATCTCCTTCACTCCTCGTCGCCTCTCTCCAACCAGGAGTATAAATGGTTAACCAGTGTAAAAACTGGGAAAACCAGCCTAGAATGGCATGAATGGTACCAGGAATCAGGGACTCGATAGACGCCAATCAAACCAATAACTGGGGGTGGGGGGGGGGGGGGGGGTAGCTCAGTCGGTAACGAGCAGAGCTGAAAAACCGGCGACCCCAGGATGGCGTCTCTGTTCAGCCAACTGACGATCGCTGGAAACATAGGCAATCCTCTTCACTCCTCGTTGCCTCGCTCCACCCAGGCGTATAAATGGGTACCAGTATAAAAGGCTGGGGAAGTTACCAATAATAGACTGAAATAAAACCAGCCTAGAATGTCGTGAATGGGACCTGGAATCAGGGACTCGATAGACACCAATCAATCCAATAACCTCGGCTCTAGAGGAAACATAGGCATTCTTCTTGACTCCTCGTTGCCTCTCTCCACCAGAAATATAACTGGATACCACTGAAAACACTGAGGAAGTTACCATAATAGACTGAAATATAAAACAGCCTAGATGTGGTGTGAATGGGACCTGCAATCAGGGACTCGATAGACACCAATCAAACCAATAACGTCGTGGACCTGGAGGAAAGTGGAGACGATTGGCTATGGTGTTGGCGTGGTCAACTGATAATCAGCTGGGCGGGGTTTCAAATCCCACTCGACTCTCAGGCGATCAGGTGGCTGACGAGCGAGCAATCAAAGGAAACATAGGTAATCTCCTTGACTCCTCGTTGCCTCTCTCCACCCAGGTGTATAAATGGGTACTGGTGTAAAAACTGGGGACGTTACGAATAATAGACTGAAATAAACCCAGCCTAGATATGGCGTGAATGGGGCCTGGAAACATGGGCTCAATACACGCCAATCAAACCAATAACTTCTTGCATCTAGTGGAAGGGGAGGCGATTGGCCGTGGTGTTAGTGTGATCGACTGGTAATCAGATGGGCGGGATTCAAATCCCACTCGACTGTCAGGCGATCATGCGGAGGATGAGCAATCGATGGAAACATAGGCAATCCCCTTTACTCCTCGTTGTCTTTATCCATCCAGGAATATAAATGAATGGATACCAGTGTAAAACTGGGGAAGTTACCAAGATTAGACTAAAATATGAAGCCACCTAGATATGGCGTGAATGGGACCTGGAATTAGGGACTCGATATACGCCAATCAAACCTAGTGGAATATGGGGAGACGATTGGCCATGGTGTTAGCGCGATCGACTGTGGGTGTACGTGCTGCGGCATTTTCTTGATTGTTTTTGTCATTGCAATTGTTCTGTAGTTGCGTTTTGATTCGTTTTGGATGTACTGTCGTCTTAGTTAGAGCCGTTCGTAGGGTTCGACCTCACATAATTGGAATGACGTTGTTACTTTCAGTTATCGCATGTCCTTACTGTAACTGTGTGTTACTTTAGGTACACAAAAGTCTACAGTCCGCGAACTGCAACCCAGAAGGACCACCACAAGACATATTCAAAGCGGCATCGGCTAAACGATTTGCTTTTACCCCTCTTTCACTGGCGTATGCGCAAACCCGTTAGATAGGAAAACATTTTGGCCTCCGCTCTCGGACCTCCTGTCCCAAATTCTGGACAAGATGCGATCATCTTCCCTCCTCTTTCGTGAATACCCTCCCGGAAACCTCAGGTAGGCAGTAACCACTTGCAAATTCTGCACGTCTAGAGTAGTGCTCTAAATCTCTTCTCACATCAGTGTTCCTCCCCTTTTTTTCTTTCTTTCTCTTCTTTTCTTTCGCGGAATACACCTCTATGCGGTATGCGCCAACCAAAACATTAGTTAGCCTCCACCCCACCCCTACCCGCCCCACCTTAGAGCATTCCGCCTCCCACCAAGCTCTCCAATTTCGCTTAGGAAATAATTGCGTAGCATTTCTCATTTTCGAGAGAGGCAGAGCCGCATAAAATCTGCTAGATTATGGATACTGAGGCTGTGTATATTTAGTTACTATTCTTCCTTCATGGAGTCCGCTAGGAAAGGAGGAACACCCCTTGTATAAATGATAATTTGCGTTAAGTGGAAATATAGTCACATATGATCGCTGACTCCCAGCAAAGGATCAAAGAATCCTCGAATTAAAAACAAACTCCCTAAAAACCAAGAACTTGCAGTTTGATACCAGAAGGCGATATTAGTCAACACATTTCGGCGTAGCAATCGTCATCAACATATTTTGGCCGCTATGGAATTGGAAGAACTGCCACTAACCAACATGCCTTCTTGTCAAGATGATCCAAACAGTTCAACTTAGTTGAAGGTCTCCGCCCCATTCATATACCGTCGTTAAATTTACCAAGCAAAATGTGCTTATCTTTAAGGAATGCTCGACGCATTGGCACGCTTATTCGAAATACTTGGTATTATATGAAACTCCTTACAGTAAGGACTGTATATGGTGGAGGATTCCAGTTTATCCATCAATCATATGGCGTCATAATTAACTACCTGATGTATAGGGTGACGTCATGAATGTCGTAGTTAAGTTCGTCACGAACGCGTAATTGATGACGGACTAAAGCGTTGTTGTACGAATTGTATGTCTTTACTATTTAATAAACATTCTGTTGAATATTTTGAAACTAATTTCACTGGCCGCTGTCAGAACAACACCCAGTCAAATTAGTTTCAAAGTATTCAACAGCTTGCCCATATAGCCTAGTTTCCTGGAAATTGATAGGCATGGAGTTCAGGGATCGATCGATGCCCAAACGGGCGAAGTGTGTGTGGAGCTTACCTAAAGGTGGGCGTGGCATAGATAAACCTGCTTTCCTCCATTGACGCATTATGGGTCATGCAAGCACTCGTAGATGTGCCGAAATTGATGGGGTTATCTCTAGCTATGCCCCGCCCATTTCTAGCTAGGTTCCACCCACGTTCTATGTGTTTTAATGACTCTCAAGCCTTGAACTCTCAGAATCTAAACTTCGAAGTAGCTAAAGGCCTACAGGTAGGCTAAGCTATTGAATATTCTGAAACTATTTGACTAGGTGGTGTTGTAGCCTATGGCATCAAGAGCTCCCAGTCAAATTAGTTTCAAAATATTCAAGAGAATAGTTATTACATTGTCAATTGATCAGAGACATAAAATTCGTACAATTTAGCGACAGACTTTTCGATTTTAATGAAGGAGCTACCGCATTTTGACGTCACATCAGCTAACTTGATGTATTTGACAATGGCGTCAGATACGTGAGTGAATATGATCTCTCCATGACATACAATTCATACAGTTTTGTGACAAACCTTTCGATTTTCTTGACGGACCTGATGGTGCTATTATGATTATTAGGTCAGATAACATGTGATGTATTTGATTATGACATCAGATATGTAAGTGACAGATAAGATCCCTATATTAAATAGAGATGTGAGTGTAATATGTATAATATATATATAATATGTGTTCTATATGTAATTCACAAATGTGCATATTATTGTAAAATAAATGACCCAAATATCAATGTGTGCGTCTCTGTCTGAACAAAGTCACCAATGTCAATGAATGTAACGTTCTGATCGATCCCTGTGAAAGCCTAACATTCAGAGGCAAGATGACGGCTGAGAAATTGGCTGAAATTATCAGTAATTAGGTTAGCAGGTAAATTAAGCACAACTCGATTACTAGGTAACTAACTTATTGTCGAGTGTATTTTTAATTTGATTGTCGATAAAATGTGATCGATTTTGGTCGAGTTTGAATGGGCTATGAGAAAGCAAAAAATCAACTACATGTGTCGTATAGATCGTTGATGAGATGTGTGCAGGATGGTTGTTGTTGAACGAAAATAATTAGGCTACATTAATCGAAATTGAGCACCACTACACCATTACCAGTGTGAGAGAGGGTTGGGTGCGGGGATGGGGAGGGGAGAAGTGGGGGGGGGGGGAATAGGTAGAAAGGAGGGAGACAGTGAAAAGAGTGGGATAATAGAGCGATAGCATAGTCTGATAGAATGAGGAGCGTGAGATAAAATAGAGATGGTAGTCTGATAGACTAAGAGCTATGTGGAGAGAAATGGGTATGTATATTATGTTTTATAAGAAAAATCCTGTTGAATTAAGGACAGCTGGAAAACGTAACACCTTCAGACGGCTATGTCAGACCTTTCCTCTTTCATGCCGGACCTACACCCTCTGATCGTGACGCCAGCTAAACAGTGACGTATTATGTCTATGACGTCAGATACTTGTATGCGGGGTAGGTTGCCACGTAGGCCTAGGTCATGTTCGGTTTGCTAACCATATTTAACTATGGGCCTGTTAAGTATGACGTCACTGCGCGTGATTCGCAACCCGGAAGTGTGAACTTTGCTTTATTACGTCATAAGTACGTGTTTATGATGTTAATATAGTTGACAGAGCACCGGAGCTCGGTTCCAAATCGTTAATACGAAATATGCGGTATTTCAAAATGGCGGACACACATCGCTTGCCATGAATAAATGCATATGAAAGTGTAGATATTTCACGAAATAATTTAGAGGTTGATGAAATTATACTAGTAGTGAAGGGAGTCGCTATACGCTATTGTTCCAAACCGCTCATGCGTGACAATGCTAATTAATGCATAATTAATTTGATTAATGGGTTGTTAATTGGTTTTGACAGGTGTAATGCGTAATGAGGTCGTGCAGGTCATATGTGCGTCCGTGTGCTATTATTCTCTTGACATAATGATTGGTGTGTATATGTCAGGATGTCAAGTGCAGTTGTTCAGTTGTTTGAATGATTGATGTGTATCTGTCAGGTTGTGACGTGTTGTTTGATCATACGAGAACAATGGCCGATAGCGTGCACCTAGTGTAACACTATTGGTGTAGGCTGTGCATTATTGTTTTGGTGTCGAACAATGTCCACCATCATCATCGTTGATGAATAATGATGTCCTGGACACCCTTGTCATGTTTAACGTATTAATTATGTGGGCAGTGCGCCCCCTCATGGTTGAATGGTATTAAACAGTAGAATATTTTGAAACAAAGTGTAATTGAGGCTTCCTATCTCAAATCTTCGAACAGTACTTTTGAATAATGGCATGAACAATGGTCATTTATGAATTGTTCATGCAGGTGTTTGCTGTGCGCTATTGTTCATGGTGCCTGCACACTATTATTCATAAGTGATGGCTGCACGCTATTGTTCATAAGTGACCGCTGTACACTATTGTTCATGCAGGTGGTCACTGGTATCTGGCAAATATTTTGAAACTAGCGTGAATTGTAGCTTCCTAAGTCAAATCAGTATCAAAAATTATTCACGTAAACTACCACTGCCCCACGATTTGGGTTTGAAAAAAAAAAAAAGTTAAAATATAATTCATTCCTGAATATTTTGAAATATAGCACGAGCATAATTAAATAGATTAATGTGCTTTTTAAATAGGTATTGACATGTGTAACTCTGCGTACTGATGAGCGTGTGCTGGCTGAACTTTGAATGCATACCAACAGTTTAACATGTTAATTAAGTGGGTAGTGTCCCCACCCTCGTCGTTAAAAAGAAGAATATTTTGTGAATTGTGGTTTCCTATGTCAAATTGTCGAACAATGCTTTTTGAAGAATAGCGTGCATGAACGCCTGCATGAACAATAGTGTGTTGACTTATGAATTGTTCATGCAGGTGGTCGCTGGTATCTGTTGAATATTTTGAAACTAGCGTGAATTGTAGCTTCCTATGGAAATTAGTATAAAAAAATATTCATTCCTTAGTTGTATATCTGTTGAATATTTTGAAACTAGCACGAATTGTAACTTCCTATGTCAAATTAGTATAAAAAAATATTCACTTAGACTACCATTGCACCACGATTTAGGTTTGCAAACAATAAGAAAAATGTTAACATATAGTTCATTCCTTAGTTGTATATCTGATGAATATTTTGAAACTAGCATGAATTGTAGCCACCTATGTCAAATTAGTATCAAAAAATATTCGCTTAAACTACCATTGCACCACGATTTAGGTTTAAAAAATATAAAAAGTATTAAAATATAGTTCATTCCTTAGTTGTATATCTGATGAATATTTTGAAACTAGCACGAATTGTAGCTTCCTATGTCAAATTAGTATTAAAAAATATTCGCTTAAACTACCATTGCACCACGATTTAGGTTTGAAAAAATCAAAACATGTTAAAATATTGTTAATGTGTAATTTTTCCTGCAGGTGTGATTCGAGTGTTAATGAATCCGTCAATTGCGTTCATCACATGCTATTGAACACTTTATCCTGCACTTTTTTAAGAATAGCATTTAGCCACATGAACGACGGCACCTGCATGAACAATAGCGCACAGTGGTCACTTATGAACAATAGCAGACAGCGCCCACTTATGAACAATACTGTGCATCCAGCACTAGTTCTGATTTGCACTGGTTGTGATGAGCAATAGTGGTCACCTGCATGAACAATAGTGACCATCGTCCACATGCCTGAACAAGATTGTCACGTTCTATAATTATAATAATTTTTATTTAATATAATTTAATTTATAAGGCATCATCAACTTCCAGCAAACTAGATTCAAAATATTCAATAACTTATATGAATATATTTATATTTATTTATTAATTTATTTTAATTTATAAGGCATCAACATCTTTCACTCAAATTAGTTTCATCAACGTATATGAATATATTTAATTTTTATTTATTAATTTTTATTTATTAATTTATATTTATTAATTTATATTTAATTTAATTAGATTTATAAGGCATCGTCAACTTCCAGTCAAATTAGTTTCAATGAATATTTTATTTAATAATAAAATAATACATTATTTAAAACCAATTAAAAATGATAAAAATACGTATCAGCTGTTCCAGGTGTAATTTTCAAATATTCCAACATGACATTTTTTGACTTTTGAAAGTTATATGGCATAAAATTCAAATAGCAAAACGCAGCCAAACACAGTGAAATACGTGCTAAATAATAGAAAACTCTATAACATACAATATATATATATTGTATATAAATAATATATGCATAGGACGTATATTTAAGGAGATATAGGCTTTTAAATGTAACGGTTATAAATTCTATCAGTAAACCAGCGTAACTGTGAGTTAAACTCAGACGCTACTCTAATGACTAAATAATAGAAAACTCAATAACATACAATATATATCAGTATAAAAATAAGACGTATATTTAAGGAGATATATGATTTTAAAGGTAAATGCTATAAATTCTATCAGTAAATGCACATTTTAGTAAAGTCATAGAATGAATGAGTGATAAAATTTAGCATTTGCTTTTATATCTTACCAAATTATGGCAACGCGTGCTAAAATGTTCAACCGGTTTGTCGCGAGTGTTTCTGAGGCATACAAAACACTGATTAATTGCACGTGACTATGCATATGGACCACTCGATGGTGTGAATTATTCCTTTTTGTAATTCCTGCATTTATCTCGTGTAATAATAATAATATTTACTGGCTGTCGTACCACTACATTATTATATCTATTCCACACGATACACCCACAATGTATTGGAGTTGAATTCATCATACGCCAATGGTCGCATCGAAATGTAGTCATTCTTAAAGTCAAAGAATGAATGCCCAGTTATTACAATTTTCCACTATTTATAAACTTTCTTTACGCTCATAACGGTTCATGTCAATAAATGTTTTCTGAAATCAAATGTTCAAAATCAGCTTGTGCAATGCATATGATTAAAGTGTTGAAGTCACTAATGGGATTATTATGCAACATACACATGCCTATGTTATGCTCACTCTGCTTTAGCACTTGTTAATTTTGTTCAATCGGGTAAAAATCAGCTGCCACTTATGCACATGTACCAACACTTGAAGTCGGAGTGTCAGACAGATGGACACGTGGCAAAATGTTTAAAACACCTTTGATTAAAGTCATATTATTATTTGTAGTATAGAAAAATGGATTTGTTGCATGACTTTGCATACGTCTTATGTTACCACTCACAATATCAGCATTGGAACATGGCAGAAATCCTACACTTCATTCACTATATTCTATTTTAATAAATTATATGAATCGCATTATAAGATTAATTTAATCATGAACAATCGATCATTGTAATCATATAAAAATGCAATGTTAAAATGTATAAACTATATTTCAGCATGGCGGACAAACAACGACAACAAATTAATTAGATTATAAGGGAATTTCGGATACCGAGACCAGTGCCTCCAGTTATCCATATACCTATACTGAGGTACATACCTAGACCGCCAGGGTATGTACCTGTGTGGTGCTTGCTACCGATCCATTGGCATAGTCATGGTTGATAATTGACATTAGGTGGCAGACATACAGACTGCATGACAGACTGATGGACATGGGCCGCTTTGATAACCGGTTCTGATATCGAAATGAGACAACCATGGCCCGGTAACATTCTCTCATAGAATGGTTAAGTGTTATCAAGACATGACTTTAACCATCACATTAAACATTCTTGTGTACAGATGAGATGAGATGAGACTGAAAATAGACCTATTTTATATATATACACCTGTGCAAAAGTTAAGCACCACCCTATTTTTACGCACATGCGAGGGTATATTCATGTGCTATGAAGAAAGCAATAGCATAAACATTTATGTACCCATCCATCTTAGTGCAAGAGGTAATAATGCAACTAGAGGAATGCTGATTATGATGGTGGGGAAACACTGTATGTTTTTGTTTGAACTTGAAAACGAGGCCTGAATATGGTTACGTTGACACAACTGACAACTATTGCCCTACAGTTGACACACGTGGCTAGATTGTCATTAATGGTGTCTGAAAACGAGGTTTAACATCTGTGCACGAGTTTGAGACTGTCATTATTAATACCGGGTATATCCACCTTGTGCCTGGATGACGGCCTGGACACGACGTCTCATGCTGGTCACCAACCGACTGATACGCCATTGTGGTATTTGTTGCCATTCAAGATGGAGTGCGTCTGTTAATTCCTGTAGGTTCTGCACAGGAGGATCCCTCCTTCTCACCATGTTTCCCAGAATGTCCCAGATATGCTCAATAGGGTTCATGTCAGGGCTCCTTGCTGGCCATGGTAGGGTTTCGATGGCATTCTGGCGGAGGTATTCATGCACAGCTCTAGCATGATGTGGTCGGGCGTTGTCATCCATGAATATAGGGTGGGTTCCAGGTGCATGATTTACAAAATGAGGGACCACAACTCTATCCAGTATGGAATCTTGATATCTTTGTCCATTTAGTGTTCCAGGTACAGTCAACAGATCCAGCTTACAATCAAATGAGATGCACCCCCATATCATAACGGAACCTCCACCAAATGGAACTTCTTCCATGTTGTTACGTTGGTCGTACGCCGTGCGTCTGGACCTCCATATACGAGTTCGACCATCTGTGCATGAAGCAGGAACCGACTTTCATCGGACCAGTGTACCCGTCTCCAGGATCTCATGTTCCAGTGTCTTCTTCCGTTGCACCACCTCAGACGCTCCTCTTTGTGGTGTGCAGTGAGGAGAGGACGTCTGACAGGTCTCCTAGCTTTCATGCCAGCAGCATACAGTCTCCTTTTGACGGTAGACATTGACACCATATTGCGCGTTTTCCATTGCTGGCTGAGCACTCTGCTGTTGGTGAATGGAGATCTCCTAACAAGGCGTACTAGGGCTCGATCATCACGGGCAGTAGTCTTCTTCGGTCTTCCAGATCTAGGCCTGTCCTTCACCTCGTTAGTTTGCCCATGTTTTGCAATCAAACGACTGATTACAGTATGGTTAATGTTCAGCTGTCTGCCAATCTCTCTGCATGACATACCAGTGGTATGCATGCCTATGATTTGCCATTTCACACGATCACTTAACCTTCGTCTTGCCATAGCGGTTCACAATCAAGAGCTAATTCTCTCTGTACAAATAAACCACGGTCATGAACACAAAATTCCTAATCTTGTCGCCTAAATCTGTATGTAATGTTCTACACCTCAAACTGGACTTTTACATAACTGAACACGTGTGCTGTTTCCCGCCACGCACGGACATCAAGCGGCGTGACGTCATGCATGCATGTGCATTTCGTACTTGGAATTATGTCAGCTAACGCGGGGACAAAAAGTATGGCAGCCTAGTTGTACCATCATGTTTCTACGTTCTATTGTTTTTGCGGGTGCTTAACTTTTGCACAGGTGTATAGTATATATAGACATTAATAATATATAAGTAAATGTAGTCAGATTATTGTATACATAGAGTATATAGAATTATACACGATACCACATGTAGTCAGCATAAACATCCCACCTTCTAGCTACAAATCAAATTTACTCATCCTCACATTGCACACGACAAAATGTTTAAAACACTTTTTGATGTCGTTATTATTATCTGTAGTATAGAAATAATGGATTTGTTGCATGACTTTGCATATGCCTTTATGTAACCACTCATAATTCCAGCATCAGAACGTGGCAGAAATCCCCACACGTCATTCTCTATATTCTATTTTTATTTTTGTACTGTAAACCCATGACAGGTAGACCGTACACAGAAGTTAGTTTTCCCTATTTTTATTCACTATCATTACCACCTGTTTCAGTATCATTTTCATCTAGATAGGTACATATGTACTCATGTATCAGTTACTAGGGTACTATACTATGTAAAACCCATTGGAAGTGATGTTGCGAGTATAGGACCATGTACCAAATTATCAAAAGTTATCAGTATTTCAGTTCCAAAATGACACACATCTTCGATATGCATATGAGCACATTTTGTATTACATATCATCACTCACAGTGAACTCACACATAATCGATTATGTCTTATCGCCTATATGTAAATGACTGCATTAAGAAATGTATCGCGTGTAATGGCTACTGCATAATTTACTAGAAACTACTGCAGCAGGAAACGTTTATATGTGCATTTTCCCTCAAATATATATTACACAGATTTTAGGTACCCCTACACCAAAAGCATTTGCTATTTCTCATCTGTATCTGTACATTGAATCAGAGTAGAAATTCTGACCAATATTCCGTATGAGTGCAATCATTGTGAATCAATTACATGTTTCTATTACGCATGAGAAACTATTCATATTGTTACACCTGGTTAACAACAAGTCATCAACTGGTTGACAACAAGTAGCTAACTGGTTGGTGACAAAGGTCTTAAGGTGTGCACCACACATTACTCGTGCATGCAATGCATACACCAATTCGTGGGATCTTGTAATTTTGCAATCTACTTATATTTACCTTTGAGGGACAAAGGATTTCAAGTACTATGCCACCCCAGAACCGAATCATATTACATTATATCTTATGTGTAGGGGGAATTTTCCTAGTTCGGTATAGATCATAATATTTGGTGTATTCCTTTTCATGTACAAAGGAGTTTTTGTAATTTTATATGGCAGGTCTGAGGCAGATCAGCTTTCTCAAGCCCCACATTTCCGATGCATATAACATCACTAGTCAGATAATATAGCAAAAAGTACATATGCCCATTGTAAGTCAATGGACCTTTCCAGTTTTAGCTATGCTCCACCCGCCTGTAAGCTAAGCTCCATCCACGCTTCGCACATGTTAGGATCGATCAAACCCTCCCTAACCAGCAATCTCGAGAAAATTATACAGGTAAGCTGTTGAATATTTTAAAACTAATTTGACTGGGTGCTGTTGCTACCTAGAGGCAGCAATAGCTCATAGTCAAAGGAGTATCAAAATGTTCAACAAAATGTTTATTAAATAGTAAAGCCATACAATTCGTACAACAGCACTTTGATTATGAGGAGTATGCGTCAGGTTTAAAGCAACGGTATAATTAACTACAGGAGGATTTTGATCATGACTGAAATTAGTACATTGTTATTAACGGAATATGGAATAGACATTGTCCAATGGCTGCGAGTATTATTATTATTACAAAACCTCATTAGAAACCTCATTAAAACCTTATTAGTTGACAATTTCTAATATTTAGATATCATCTTCATAATGTACTACTGAACCGTGGTCACTATCCTCGATATGGACGACGTTCTCAGACACATGACAACGATGGTACGCATCTGTCATGTTCATGCACATGTATGCTGCACGCTATTGATCATAAGTGTACGCTGTGTGCTATTGTTCATGCAGGTGTCCGCTGGGAGCTATTGTTCATGCAGGTGACCGCTATTGTTCATAAGTGTATGCTGTGCACTATTGTTCATGGATGCTGGGGCTATTGTTCATGGACACTGTTCGCTATTGTTCATGGCTGCTCTGCACTACTGTTCATGCAGGTGACCACTGGACGCTATTGTTTCCAATGCGATATAATTGACATTGTCTCACATGTCGCATCTATCGCTTTCAATCATACATAATGATGACTGATCAATGTTCGCAGTATTTAAAGCAATCATCATATTGGTGTGATCTCGGAAATTTGTATAAAGCCAGAACGATTCGATTTGGCGAAAGGTGGTGTATTGATCTGTGCCAGTTCCATCCTGATGGTTATCCTACTAAACGTGATGTATATATAAGCATAACAACGTTTAGACAACTGGTGCATATCATTCCTGATCTTGAAGGGAAACTACGTCGTGGGCACAAAAAGGAGGGCATACAATTTACATATTCGCTGGACTCTTCTGTTCGCATATCTATCAGCGATGATTTTCCCTGCATCGACATACGTTACTTTTTCTGCTCTGACGTAGCTCCGTGAGCTATGCGTACCAGATTGTATCTCTAAGATGCTGAGTGGGAACTTTTGAAACTGAACGCTGACTCATTGCTATATACACTGCCTAACTTTCACGTTAACCAAGAACAGAACTCCACAGAGGTGTTTTCTGCATTACCTCTGAGCTTTTATGGTATACAATAATCTGAACATGTCTGACATTCTACCTACTATGTCAACTAGCAATACTGTTGATCCAGTATTGTCAATGGACCTTTCGCCGAATACTATAGATGCTATATACCTCGACGCCATGTGTGTTGATGATGAACTAAATCTCGACGCCATGGATATTGATGATGAACTAAATCTTGACTCCATGGATAGTGATGATGATGAACTAAAAAATCATGATGATATGAAATTATGCCAGTATCGTAAGAGTATGTATCGTGCATGGCATTATGGCTCTTTGCCTAATGAGCACGAGAACATCCAGAGATTATTCGCGTATATGTTGTCTACAAAGATACATAAGCTAGCAGTACAAAATTGTTATGGTTGCAGTGTGAATCATCCGAGTCAGCGTCAACATTCGTGTTTAGGTATTGATTTTAACTTTAATCTGATTGACAATCTCGAACCGTATATTGAAGATGCATTACAAGAAATGTGCGAAGATAAATATCGTCACGAACATAACAAATGTTACAATTTATATGAACATAGTCTGATCTGTACCGTTTGTGTATGATGTCATGGTTATGGTACATCGTCGACATAATATATGATAAACAACTGTTAATGCCATAATATTGATACCTTTAATTAACATATCATGCATAACCCTTTAATGGTGAAACCGTCCATAGTCACCCTCCTTAGCGGTCTGTCAACTATATATCTATGCTGTTGAATATTACGAAGTTAACATGAATGCGTGTTTGTAGCTTCCTATATCAACGCCCAGTCAAATTAGTTTCAAAACATTCATCATACTTAAATAACCATTGTGCCACGATTTAGATACCTGTGGCAGTCATTCCAGTGGTTATTTTCAAAATTAGTCTTCTCTCGGTCCACAAATGGGTCTTCCTCTAGCATGCTAAGGAGAATGGCTATGTGCATTTTCGCCATTAAAGGGTTAAGCACGATATATTATTTTCAGGAACAAATTTAGCCACTAAAGAGTTAAGTGCTGATTGTACCGGTTGTGTATGACATCATGGCTTAGGCGCATCACCGATGTAATATATGTTAAGCAACTGATAAAGTCATAATATCAGTGCCTTTAATTAATATATTGTCTTAATATTGTAGTATTAGTAAACATATCGCAGTTTGATGTTGTGTACAAGAATCATATCAATGTAATAATATGTTGTGTTGTTTTACGATGTCAGTATTAATAAAAATTGTAAAATGATTTAATTTGTTTACCCGTTGTCAATTATGCCATTGAATGGTGCACATCCACCCCTCACCCTCTATTGGCAATGTGCATCGGTATGTTAATGCAGCACTTCAAAACACATCTGCACTCTCCAAAAATACACACATCGAAATGCAGCTGAATAAAGTGCAGCAGCTGCGATCACGTCAAAACATTTCTGAAGCACTCAGCACTTTACAATATGCTCCAAATAATGACTGGTGCATGTGCAAAGCATTATTGATGTAGTAATTGTTCAAAGATTAGCGCATTCACGTGCATTTCAGACAGTCATGTCTTGTAAACGTGAACATGCGTCATCACATCATATTACGTCATCGTGCTTCTGATAGGGTCACCACCAATATCTATATAAGTGTTTGTGTGTATGCTATGCCAGTTGAATGATTATGTTTGCGAGTGAATGTGATGGCGTCAATGCTCGACTGTAATATGATGTTACATCACCCCTTTACCATGATTGTCTGTGGGCCGATGCAGTGTGGTAAAACTGAAATGATAAGAGCATTAATAAGAGATCCATCGGCTATTACTTCCCATCCACAGAGGATCGTGTACTGCTATGGCATGTGGCAAGATGGATTTAATGATTTAGCGCAAGAATTAGAAAATAAAGAGAGGGTAAATGTTGAATTAGACAGAAGTTGTAGGACAGTGGTGATACTTGACGATTTGATGAATAAATGTGATGAAAATGTGGCTGACTTATTTACAAAACGTTCTCATCATGAGAACTGTAGCGCTATATTTGTAGCACAAATTCTTTTTCACAAGTCACGTAATCAGCGCGACTTATCACTTAACTGTCACCACATGGTATTGTTTAAGAATCCACGCAATGCATCCTCTATATGCACTTTATCCAATCAGATGTATCCTTGTAATATAAAGTATTTGATAGAAGCCGATAAGGACGCTACACGCACACCTCACTCATATCTACTTTTGGATTTTAAACTGTCAATACCAGACAATATTAGACTCCGTTCAACTGTTCATCCAACGGACGTCTGTTACATGTATATACCAAAGAAGTGAACAAAATGGCACCACATAATATAGGACAGCATTTACCTATGCTACAATATCTGGCCAAAGTAAAACCAAAGATCAGAAATGATATACTCAAACAATGTGCAAATGAATTGATAGATGATGTGCTATGCGAATCATGCCCTAAATGTATTACGTGGAAATGTCCGGCTTACTAAATCACGACACAAGCAACTGAGCAACTAAATATAAACACCATATGCATGCGCTGACCAGTTGTGGAGTACCATATGCACGTAAAAGATGTCTGTTACAGACAGGTGGATTTTTGGGAGCCATTTTACTCACAGTGATTGGCACATTAGCATCATTAATTGATAAACTGTTCACGTGAGAAGATGGAGCATGTATGTAAGATGTCTTTGGTACTGCACGAATTGATAGGCAATTTAAATGAACAGAGTAAAATATCTCTGCTACAGACAGACCCATCGATATGTAAAGCTATTAGTCTCGACAATGAGATATCCAATATATTAGCATGACACGATATGTCTGAGCATGAAAAGTCGACATCGTATTCGCAAGGCACTACTATCAGCAATCAATAGGGCAGCAATATCACGCACCAACTCTTCAACCCATACCTACGTCAAATGCACTGCCTACACAAATACTTGATCGTACAATGAGGGGAATACCAAAGACATATAAGACAAAAGCCAGCAGAATAATTGATATTTTTTGCTCAGTTCCTGAATGTTTTAATGTTCATGATCTAGGCGAAGTAACAATAGAGGGTATGTTTTACCCGAAAAGTAATGTACTCGATCTGCTTACAAACATTGTTGCTTATGGGCGCAAACCTTGATATAGTGGTATGCTCGATGTCACAGGGGGCAAGTTTTTTAATCTGCTATGTGACTTAAACATACCATGCAGATTTGTCGGACAAGAGAAAACATTGCAGCAGATATATAATGTCAATGATAACGATGATATCATCAGTGAATACACACCTTCTGCTGTGAGTAAAAGGATGCGTATAAAAAGTACAGGTACACCGTCTGTTAGTGAGTACACGCCTTCTCTAGCGGGTAACAGGAAGAAAAAAAGCAAAGCAAAGAGATATACTACACCAGTGTGGGTGAATTTAGTGAAGTACTGAATGATGCTAAATTGGCGAAAGTATATTACGATCTGAAGCATTCTGCCTTCTTTGATGGAAAGGAAAAGCTATACAATGCATTGAAAGGTAAATTAACACATGTCTATATTGAAGAATGGTTAAAACGTCAGGATGTATACACCCTTCACAGACCATGGAGAACAAAGTTTACCAGACGTAAGATAATAGTAATGGCTGTCGACGAGTTATGGCAGGCAGATCTATGTTCAATGGGAATGCTGGCAAAGGAAAATGATGCCGTGTTATACCTACACTGCATTGTTGATGCTTTCTAAAAGTATGCATGGGTGGACAATCTGTATAGCAAAATGTCTGCATCAGTCAAAAAAGGATTAGAAGCTATTCTGCCACATACTTAATGATGCCCGCATGCTATTCAAACTGACGAAGGTGGTGAGATCGTCAATGAAGTAGTCAAGAAATATTTGACTGAGAACGGAATACATTTCTATACTGCACAGATGAGCCACACGCTGCTATTGTGGAACGTTTTCAGCAGACGTTAAAGAGCCGGATATATAGATACATTACTCATAAGAATACAAGAAGGTATATCGATGTATTGCCTAGCTTAGTCACATCATACAATAAAACTGTACACACCAGCACTGGTATGCCACTGATACATGTCGATCATAGTACTGAGCTGATCGCATGGAGAATATATATATATATATATATATATATATATATATATATATATATGTGTGTGTGTGTGTGTGTGTGTGTGTGTGTGTGCGTGCGTGCGTGCGTGCGTGCGTGCGTGCGTGCGTGCGTGCGTGCGTATGTGCGTGCGTACGTGTGTGTGTGTGTGGGGGGAAGAAGAAGAACCCTAAACTAAAGAAAAATACACCGAAATCTGGTGATCATGTGAGAATCTCGCAAGCAAGAATGCCATTTGAGAGAGGGAAACGTGGGCAATGGAGCTGTGAATGATGTTCTTTCTGACAAATATCCGATCTTATATAAATTAGAAGATTATTCGGGTGATCCAATTATTGGAACTTTTTATCACGATAAGATTCTAAAAATTGGTGGCGTGAGAGAAGATAGAGAATACGCATTGGGACAGATAATTAAGAGTAGGAAGGGAGCTAAGGGAGTACATGAATATTACGTCAAGTGGTTCAGCTATCCCTCCAAGTTTAACTTGTTGGTTACTGAGCTCAACACTATACACCATTAATAATGGATGAGTATATAGAGAAATGTTCAGATCAGGGAATGTTGTGCGTAATGGGGTCGCGTGTACCAAAGGAGATTGTATACCTAGCGCAAGTCATAATCATTTATATCATAATCATTACATGTATCGTGAATCTGAGTATACAGAATGGTCAGCCAGGTATCTGCATATCACTTCTGAGTGGTTGCTTAGGGTATATATTACCCAGTCCACGCATTAAGACATTAAAGATACCGCAACCATCTTTGGAGAATGAACGAGGACCGGTTTTACGTGACTCTTCCGAGCAATAGTAGTATGCAGTACTATCCTAACAATAAGATATCCGAGTTTAGAATGCAGCTACAGACACCATTGACATTAGATGGTGAGTGGAAGTGGGAATCTCAAGCGTACTATATCCATAGTTTTCTCGAACTTAGTGAATCACATATTATAAAAATCCCAAAGGGATACTATACAGTGAAGAATATGGTAGACTATATAAATGGACAGATAGAAAATCATTAGAAATTTAATAATAAAAAAATCTTTCTCAATTTTTATTTACATCGCGCAAATCTTGTATTGCTTATGATTAGACGTAATTAAGGTATTAAGTTTGGCCCAGAAGGATCTAATTTAATTGGCTATGATGAAAAAATATATACAGGACCAGTAGAAGTATTAAAATCATTTAGAAAGTCGCCAGATCGGGCCAATGACAGCATATATATACTGTGACATTGTCCCTCACAGCATAGTAGGTGACACATCAGCACCACTGCTCAGAGTGATTCCACTGTCTAGTACTGATGGCGGGAAAGATATATGCCAGTGGGCGCTTCCTGATACTCAGTATCGCACAGTGTCAAAGAACTACATCGATACAATAGGAATACTTATAACTGATAGATCAGGCTCAAACATACCATTCGAGGATTAAGCATCACCGAGTGTACTCTGTCTACATTTCAGATGATGGCGATGAGAAGATTGCATAATGTTAGTGCCTTGGGGTAGTATTATGCCAGTCAGGCAGATTATGGATGTATTCCCGTATTTGTAGGTGCACGATACCAGGCGGGCCATGGGCTAGGTAATATCCTAGGCAGACTACTACACTCGGCAATACCTTTCACGAAAACTGTTGTCAAGACAGTAGGTAAACAAGAGCTTAGTGCAGGAATTGGGCTAGCAGAGGATGTAATGGCAGGAAAGAATGTTAAATCCTCATTGAAGTCAAGCATGCATGGTGCAGCCAAGGCTCTGATACCAGAGGCTATAACATCAGTAAGTGAAAGATTAACCAAGCCTAAACCAAAACATAAAAAGAGGAGTAATGTACATAATGCTCAGTCAGCGAGCACGACGCCGATGAGGAAGGGACACAATAAACATCAGAGAAAACACGCTGATATCTTCAATTGACTAAAACATGGAACTTAGTCATGCATGTGAGTGTTCAAAGAGCGAGTTGAACATTTTTCAGGCATGCCCCATAGTAGCAACGTTGGAGTTGGCAAAATGGGAACAGTTTCAACCTGTATAGAGCTTATCAAATTCTGGACCAATCGAGTTTTACATCAGCAGATCTATGGATAGATATTTAGATCTCACACAGTCTTACATCTCGATTAAAGTTAAGTTAGTAAAGCTAGATGCAACGGGTACTAAGATATGGCTCGTATTTGATGCAAAGATGGGTCCTGCGAATAATCCCCTTCATACGATGTTCTCACAAATGGATGTTTTTTTAAATGGAAAATGTGTTAGTGACTCGAACGAAAATTATGCTTACCGCGCTTGTTTTGAAACATTGCTTAATTATGGAAGCGATGCCGCATCTTCGCATCTCCAACTTGCTGGATAGCAAATGGATGATGCTGGTGAATTTGATAATGTTGCCGAGACTAACTTAGGATTTCAAGCATGCAGAAAATGATGGCTGAAAGTAAGACAGTGCAATTAATTGGTCGCATACACACTGATATGTTTCTGCAGGATCGATTTCTGATTGGATCCGTTGATTTGAGAGTATGTCTGCAGTGGAGTAAAGATGCTTTCGCCATTATGTCTACAGATGGTCTCAAACCTAAGCAGAAGTTATTGTCAGCTAACTTATTTGTATATAAAGTTATACCATCCACTGACCTGTTAGTACTGCACACGGTTACTCTGAGAAAGATGAGTGCTAAATACTCTATTCGTCGTTTTGTATGTAAAATGTTCATGGTACCGAGTGGAGTTATGAGCATGGATACAGATAATATATTTATCGGGCAGCTTCCTACAAGAGTAATATTTGGTTTTGTACCAAATGATGCTTATAATGGTGTTGTTACTAAAAAAACATTCAGGTTTTATAATAATAAAACTACCTATGCTACATGCTATATTAATGGGGAAAAGGTGACAACATCGCAAATACACCCATCATTTAGTGACAACATTTACACCGATGGCTACTTTTCGCTGTTCAGTGGTACTGGAGCACTATTTATAGACTGTGGGTATCTGATATGGCACAACACTATTTGCATGGGATTGTACTCCTGATTTAGCTGATTCAGAGCACCGATACCATCCACACACTGGATCATTAAGTCATCTTCCACTTTAGCGAAGCACTACCTGATACAACAAACGTGATTTGCTATGCTGAATTTGATAATACGATAGAAATCAGATCAGAATTTAATGTATTAACAGATTATTAAAAAATGCTGAATACATTTGAAATAGAGCATCTATTATTCGGTGACAACAAAATGTGTGAACACTTCCTATGAGTTTTTCCAATTGACAATGTACCCGTTCATATTAAATATCGTCTATCTTTATTAGTGATAAACACGCAACCCAGTAATAAAGGCGGGCAGCACTGGGTCATGGTTTTTTATGCAGTGAGTGGAAAAGCAGAATACTTTGACCCTTATGGAAGATGCCCTTCAGACAGAAGAATGATATCAAATGTACGCAATGGGCGTCATGCGCATATTTATCCCTATAACGCTGAACGTGTTCAAACAGCACTGATGACAACATGCAGGTATTATTGTGTATATTTCTTATATTATCATTCGAGAGGTGTACACATGAAGCATATACTATGGACACTAAGAAAACATGACAGAAACGATGCGAAAGTGAAAAGTTTAACTCTAAGAATGAGAGAAAAGATGCAAAAGAACAATGGATAATTAATAATAATAATTATAGTTTCTCACGTATTTATAGAATAATTGATGCCATATTTAATGTTTTCACAAAAGTGTGTCTGAGTTTAACCGAGTTATGCTGGTTTACTGATAGAATTTAGAGCGTTTAACTTTAAAAGCCTATATCTCCTTAAATATACGTTCTACGCATATATTATTTATATACTGATATATATTGTATGTTATAGAGTTGTCTATTATTTAGCCCGTATTTCGCCGGATTTAGCTGAGTTTCGCTATTTGAATTTGATACCATATAACTTTCAAAAAGTCATAAAATATCATGGAGGAATATTTGAAAATTACACCTGGAACAGCTGATACATATTTTTATCATTTTTATTTGGTTTTAAATAATATATTATTTTATTATTAAATAGAATATTTATTGAAACTAATTTGACTAGAAGTTGATGATGCCTTATAAATTTAATTTAATTAAATAAAAATTGATAAATATAAATTAATAAATATAAATTAAATATATTCATATAAGTTGATGAAACTAATTTGAGTGAAAGATGTTGATGCCTTATAAATTAAAATAAATTAATAAATAAATATAAATATATTCATATAAGTTTTTGAATATTTTGAAACTAGTTGGCTGGAAGTTGATGATGCCTTATAAATTAAATTATATTAAATAAAAATTAATATAATTATAGAACGTGACAATTTTGTTCAGGCAGGTGGACGATGGTTACTATTGTTCATGCAGGTGACCCTATTGTTCATCACAACCAGTGCAAATCAGAACTAGTGCTGGATGCACGCTATTGTTCATAAGTGGGCGCTGCACGCTATTGTTCATAAGTGTTAGGTACATGATATTGTCCATGCAGGTGCCATCGTTCATGCAGATAAATGCTATTCTTAAAAAAAGTGCAGGATAGAACGTTCAATAGCATGTGATGAACACTATTGATGGATTCATTAACACTCGAAACATTTTTGATTTTTTTCAAACCTAAATCGTGGTACAATGGTAGTTTAAGCGAATATTTTTTTATACTAATTTGACATAGGAAGTTACAATTCGTGCTAGTTTCAAAATATTCAACAGATATACAACTGAGGAATGAACTATATTTTAACATGTTTTTGATTTTTTCAAACCTAAATCGTGTCGCAGTGGTAGTTTAAGTGAATATTTTTTTATACTAATTTGACATAGAAAGTTGCCGGACGCTATTGTTCTAAAGCCTGCTTGGTCGAGATAGGGTCAAATGTCGCATTAAAACCCATTAATTATTTTGACAGGAGAACAATAGCCCACAGCTGGTCACCTGCAATTCATGTTGTTCTAAATCCTGATTGGTCACAATAGGGTCAAAGGTCGCATTAAAACCCATTAATCATTTTGACAGGAGAACAATAGTGCACAGCTGGTCACCTGCAATTCATGTGACCGCTGAGCATTATCATTCATGCAGTATGCCATTATTCAAGTCATGTTCAATGCGACAATTTGACATAGGAAGCCACTTAGTTTCAAAATATTTTTTTAAACATGAGGGTGGGGGGGGGGGGGAGGGGTGCGTTCATCATTCAGCCAGCACACGCTCATCATTATGCAAATTTACACATGTCAAAACAAACTTTTTTAAAAACATATTAATCTAATTATGCATTAACACACATGTGTCATTTAAATAGTGAACCGACATTTAGAACAATAGCGTTTAGCCAGACATTTAGAACAATAGCGTGCAGCCAGTCATTTAGAACAATAACGTCTACCTGCTCATTTAGAACAATAGCGTCTACACGCTCATTTAGAACAATAGTGTCTACACGCTAACTTAGAACAACCAATCAGAACACAGTATTTAAATAGGTCAAGAGCTCATTTGCATAACAATAGCGTCTAGCGACTCCCTTCACTACTTATGCTTTTCTATTGTGTGTCAATGTTTCCAAGGCCCATTTCCTTCCCACTTTATCTCATATGGACACTTTTTGACATCTTAGTGGGCAAGAATAACTCATTTTCGTATGCCATCAAAGCAGACGATAGAAAGGGTTAATCGAGAATGGTACCCGTCTCCAAATTTTCCGCAATGGCAATCCAATTGGGAATCGTGTACCAGCGAACCATAGTTAACTAACAGTGTTCGATTGGAAATAGCAACTGCGCAAGTTCAGCAAACCAGCAAACTGACTATGGTTAGTGAACCGAACTTAACCCTAGCTGCCATCAAGTTGGTTTTAAAGCGTTTGTATATGAGCATGGCCCTTCTACAGCAGTCATTTCCCAAATGTTATGAAGGCGAAACAACAGAAATGCTGGTTTTAAAACAAGACTGGAGACCAAAATAGGATGTTTTGAATGACCGAGTTTTGTCCTTCTTATAACACTACAGACTAACTTATGACACCATGTATGCTAACATTTGATAAGCACATGACCGATTGGACCCACGTTTCTCCGTGCCTAATTCGCTCTTTTAGTCTCGGAATATATGGAAGAAATGTCACCAGACACGGTATCGCCAGCAGGATAATGAATGGAGCCGGCACTTGAAGGTCACAGCTTGTATTGCGTCATTAACTTAGCCATGGCGATAATGGTTGCATAACAAACCTAGTTAATGTTGAACCTGATGGCGCTAAATAAGAAATCTATTTCATATTTTTTAACAATTGGACTGAACGCTTTCAGCGCCATCTATGACATTCAAAAATTCAAATTGCTTTTCAAACATAATTTATTTTTAACTAGAGCGTCGCCTCATCTACAACGTATTAAATGTGAGATGGCGCGACGGAAGATGATCACGTCTACGGGGCGCCGAGTAAAATGCATGGTCTGTGTCATGTGGAAGATGAACAAGAATAGGCAAGTGTAAGATGGACATAAATACAGTCAGGTCACAGAGGGGCATAGATACAGTTAGGCCACTGACGGACATAGATACAGTTAGGTCACAGATGGACATAGATATATTCCGGAGACAGATGGACATAGATACAGGCAATGGACAGACGTACCTAAATACAGACACATGACAGACGGACATTGATACAGTCATGTGGGGGATGGACATAAATACAGTCAAGTGACAGACGGACATAGATACAGTCAATTGACAGATGGGCATAGATACAGCCAGATGATAGGTGGCCATAGATACATTCAACTGGAAGATGGACATAGATACAGTCAAGCGACAGATGGAAATATATACAGTCAAGTGACAAATGGTCATAGATACAGTCAAGTGACACATGGACATAGATATAGTCAAGCCACAGATAGACATGGATACAGTCAAGTGACAGATGGAGATATATACAGTCAAGTGACCGATGGACATATATACAGTCAAGCGACAGATGGACATATACACAGTCAAGTGGCAGATGGTCATAGATACAGTCAAGTGACAGATATTCATAGATACAGTTAAGTGACAGATGGACATAGATACAGTCAAGTGACAGATGGACATAGATACAGTCAAGTGACAAACGGGCATAGATACAGTCAAGTGACAGATGGACATAGATACAGTCAAGTGACAGATGGACATATATACAGTCAAGAAACAGATAGACATAGATGCAGTCAAGGGACACATGGACATATATACAGTCAAGTGACAGATTGTCTTAGATACAGTCAAGTGACAGATGGAAATAGATACAGTCAGGTGACAAATGGGCATAGATACAGTTAAGTGACAGATAGACATAGATACAGGCAAGTGCCAGATGGGCATAGATACAGTCAAGTAACAGATGGACATAGATACAGTCAAGTGACAGATGGACATAGATACAGTCAAGTGACAAACGGGCATAGATACAGTCAAGTGACAGATGGACATAGATACAGTCAAGTGACAGATGGACATATATACAGTCAAGAAACAGATAGACATAGATGCAGTCAAGGGACACATGGACATATATACAGTCAAGTGACAGATTGTCTTAGATACAGTCAAGTGACAGATGGAAATAGATACAGTCAGGTGACATATGGGTATAGATACAGTCAAGTGACAAATGGGTGTAGATACAGTCAAGTGACAGATAGACATAGATACAGGCAAGTGCCAGATGGGCATAGATACAGTCAAGTAACAGATGGACATAGATACAGTCAAGTGACAAATGGGCATAGATACAGTCAAGCGACAGATAGACATAGATACAGTCAAGTGACAAATAGGCATAGATACAGTCAAGTGACAGATGGACATAGATACAGTCAAGTGACAAATGGGCATAGATACAGTCAAGTGACAGATGTACATAGATACAGTCAAGTGGAAGATGGACATAGATACATTCAAGTGACACACGGACATATATAAAGGCAAATGGAAGACGTACATCGATACAGTCAAGTTACAGATGGACATAGGTACAGTCAAGTGGAAGATGGACATAGATACAGTCAAGTGGCACACGGACATAGATACACTCAAGGCGAAGATGGACATCGATATAGTCAAGTGACAGACGGACATAAATACAGTCAGGTGACAAATAGATACAGTCAGGTGACAGATGGACATAGATAGAGTCAAGTGACACACCGGACATAGATACACTCAAGGCGAAGATGGACATCGATATAGTCAAGTGACAGACGGACATAAATACAGTCAGATGACAAATGAGCATAGATACAGTCAGGTGACAGATGGACATGGAAACAGTCACGTGACATACGCACCTGGATGCAGGCAACTGACAGATGAACATAGATATAGTCAGGTGGAAGATGGACATAGATACAGTCAAGGAACAGATGGACATAGATACAGTCAGGTGACAATCAAGTGACAGACGGACATAAATACAGTCAGGTGATAGATGGACATAGATACTGTCAAGTGACAGATAGATATAGATACAGTCAAGTGATAGATGGAGACAGATACACGCAAGTGACAGATGGACATAGATACAGTCAAGTGACAGAAGGACATAGATACAGCCCACTGTCAGATGTACATAGATACAGTCAAGTGACAGGCTGACATAAATACAGTCAAGTGACAGACGGAAATAGATACAGCCAACTGACAGATGGACATAGGTACAGTCAAGTGACAGATGGACATAGATATAGCCAAGTGACAGACTGACATATAAACAGTCAAGGGGGAGATGGGCACAGATACAGTCAAGTGACAAACGGGCATAGATACAGTCAAGTGACAGATGGATATAGATACAGTCAAGTGACATATGGCCATAGATAGAGGCAAGTAGAAGACGGACATAGATACAGACAATTGACAGACGGACATAAATACAGTCAGGTGGAAATAATAAATACATATATACATAGATGGAGTTAACTGACAGATGAACATAGACACAGTCAAGGGACATACTGGCATAGATACATTCAAGTGGAAGATCGACATAGATATCGTCAAGAGGAATACTGACATTGATACAGTCAAGTGGAAGATGGACATAGATATGCATAGGCAAGTAGAAGACGGACATAGATACAGACAATTGACAGACGGACATAAATACAGTCAGGTGGAAATAATAAATACGTAAATACATAGATGGAATTAACTGACAGATGAACATAGACACAGTCAAGGGACAGACTGGCATAGATACATTCAAGTGGAAGATCGACATAGATATCGTCAAGAGGAAAACGGACATTGATACAGTCAAGTGGAAGATGGACATAGATATGCATAGGTAAGTAGAAGACGGACATAGATACAGACGATTGACAGACGGACATAAATAGTCAGGTGGAAATAATAAATACGTAAATATATAGATGGAGTCAACTGACAGATGAACATAGACACATTCAAGGGACAGACTGACATAGATACATTCAAGTGGAAGATCGACATAGATATCGTCAAGAGAAATACGGACATTGATACAGTCAAGTGGAAGATGGACCTAGATATAGTCAAGTGGCAGACGGGCATAGACACAGTCAAGTGACAGATGGACATAGATGCAATCAAGTGGCATATGGTCAGGGATACAGTCAAGTAACAGACGGACATAAATACAGTCACGTGATAGATGGACATAGATACAGACAGGTGACAGATGGGCATAGATACAGTCAATTGGAAGATGGACATAGATATAGTCAACTGGAAGATGGGCATAGATACAGTCAAGTAACAGATGGACATAGATACAGTCAATTGGCAGATTGACATAAATACAGTCAGCTGTGATAGATGGACATAGATACAGTCAAGTGATATACGGACATAGATACAGTCACGTGGAAGAGACAGATTGCTCCGAGGTGTAGATGTCACATTATGGACATATGTCTTCGGTCAATGGCCATACTAGTCTTGATTACGCGCTTATTATATCAAGCACATTTCAATGCTGATTAAATCCGGTGGCACTTAATTTAAAATTATCTCACATAATAAGTGAACCATGGAGAAACTTATTCCAGCTGCGTAGCTTTAATTAAAATTGAAAACGCTTCGTTGATATTAATGTCGTGAGCAATGTTTGTAAATTCAAAGTCGTACATCATACTAAAGAGGGTACAAAGTTGGAGAAACGTATTAAGATATAGCCATAAACGAAAATGAACCGTTATTTTTTGTGAATATAAGGATTTCTTACAAAATCGCTCCTTATTTGATTATACTTGAAAGAGAGAATAAGCCAAAATATGTTAAAGTAGGCTCTTGATTTCCGCCGGCCTACGAGGGAAGAGGGTATTGTATTCGCGTCCGCCGTTCCATCCTTCGCACCGCTAACCTAGCATCTCAGAACGCCTGGGCGGGGCGAGGGTCCAGAATGTCTGCTTTCCGGTGTTAGTGTAAATGCATTAACATTCGCCCAGGATATTGCTAAGCTATATATAATCGGTATACTCGCCCGGTATATTAGCCCAGTATATTAGCCCCATATATTATCCCTGTATACTAGCCCGGTATACTAGCTCGGTGTATTAGCCCAGTATATTATTCCGGTATCTCAGCCTCATATACTAGACCAGTATACTAGCCCAGTATACTAGCATGGTATACGAGCCGGCTATACTAGCCCGGTATACTAGCCCGGTAGACTAGCCCGGTATACTATCCCCATCCGTATATTATCCCTGTATATTATCCCTGTATATTAGCCCCATATACTAGCCTGTTATACTAGCCCAGGATACTAGCCCAGTATACTAGCCCTGTATATTAGCCCAGTGTACTAGCCCGGTATACTAGCCCTGTATGCTAGTCCGGTATACTAGCCTGGTATACTAGGCCTGTATACTAGCCACATATACTAGCCCTGTATACTAGCCCCGTATACTAGCCCGATATACTAGCCCCGTATACTATCCCTGTATACTAGCCCCATATACTAGCCCTATATACTGGCCCCATATACTATCCCTGTATACTATCCCTGTATACCAGTTCCATATACTAGCTATGTATACGAGCCCCATATACTAGCCCCCATATACTAGCCCCATATACTAGCCCTGTATAATAGCCCTATAAACTAGCCCCATATACTAGCCCCATATACTAGCCCTGTATACTACCACGGTATACTAGCCCTGTATACTAGCCCCATGTACTAGCCCGGTATAATAGCCCTGTATGCTAGCCCGGTATACTAGCCCAGTATACTAGTCCTGTATACTAGCACTGTATGCTAACCCCGTATACTAGCCCAGTATACTAGCCCTGTATACTAGCCCGATATACTAGCCCTGTATACTAGCCCGGTATACTAGCCCCATATACTAGCCCCATATACTAGCCATGTATACTAGCCCTGTATACTAGCCCCATATACTAGCCCCATATACTAGCCCCATATACTAGCCTTGTATACTACCACTGTATACTAGCCCTGTATACTAGCCCCATGTACTAGCCCGGTATAATAGCCATGTATGCTAGCCCGGTATACTAGCCCAGTATACTAGCCCTGTATACTAGCACTGTATGCTAACCCCGTATACTAGCACAGTATACTAGCTCTGTATACTAGCCCGATATACTAGCCCTGTATACTAGCCCGATATACTAGCCCCATATACTAGCCCTGTATACTAGCCCCATATACTAGCCCCGTATACTAGCCCCATATACTAGCCCCATATACTAGCCCCATATACTAGCCCCATATACTAGCCCCGTATACTAGCCCCATATACTAGCCCCGTATACTAGCCCCATATACTAGCCCTGTATACTAGCCTGATATACTAGCCCCATATACTAGCCATGTATACTAGCTCAGTATACTAGCCCAGTTTACCAGCTCTGTGTACTAGTCCGGTATACCAGCCCGGTAGACTAGCCCGGTATACTATCCTGGTATACTAGCCGGATATACTAGCCCAGTATACTAGCCTGGTATACTAGCCTGGTATACTAGGCTGGTATACTAGCCCTGTATACTAGCCCTTTATACTAGCCCTGTATACCAGCCCTGAATACTAGCTCTGTATACTATCCCGGTATACTAGCCTGGTATACTAGCCCGGTATACTAGTTCAGTATACTAACTCGGTATGCTAGCCCGATATACTAGCCCTGTATACTAGTCATGTATACTAGCCCTGTATACTAGCCCCGATGGGTAAGTTCCATCTGAGTGTTAGCAGGTGTTAATTCTAAGCAGAATTTGATGAAAGCTGGGATTTGCTTGCTACAGAAGCATCGATCAGTACTGTTCTCAGAATGTGTTCACGAAATGAGCATCTATAGGTATCAATCTAACCGGCCAATACCAATGACTATGTCAGTATCGCTATTGTTAACTAGAATGGACTCAAGGGCGATGCTGACACAAGCTTTCGCGCTCTTTCTTGGCAATGAACTTACTGACCGCCGTAGCCTTGTTAGTAGATTCGTTAACCTCAGACTGAAATTAATCACTAGATTGGCTCGGCAGATGACGCGTCATTGCAAATCCCAGCATTCACCGTTTTGACTTCGTTACCCCACCCCACCCCACCCCTGCGGGCGGAGTTAAATGTAAATGGTGTCATGCAAAGCCAATAATAAGGATAATGCACATACCAAATTTGGTTGAATTCCGCCCTATAGTCTGGGAGGAGATATTATGACGGATGGACGTGAGGTTAATTCGGCCACGGCAATACTCGGACCGGCCTTTGGCGGGGTGATCAATTATTTTTTAGCGTGTTCTGAATTTTAACAGAAAAGACAGCAATTTAAACTAGATGATGTACATCACATGACCCACACCCGCAGCCACACCCACCTTCTCACCCACCCACCCACACACACACACACACGCACGCGCACGTGCACTCGCCCACGCCCACGCACACGCACACGCACACGCACACGCACACGCACACGCACACGCACACACACACACACATACACACACACACGGCAGCCATTCACTACGTCAATTTATTGAGCGGAAACTAAATGCAGAGATTTTTTATGAATTTTAAGTATTTCAATGGAGGTAACTACGGTGACAATGGACACGGTGTGCCGATACACAATCCAAAACGTAGGCATGTAGAGTTGACATACCAAATTTGAATCCATCCATTATAAGTGAAGTTATAAAGCGAAAACCAAATGTACGGACACGTCTGACGAATTTTAAGTATTTCAAGGGAGACAACAACATTGAATCTGGACGCCTTTCGCTGATACTCAATCCCCACTAAGCGCATGTTATCAGCAGTTGGCAGACAAAATTTGAAACGAATCCATCCATTATAAGTTAAGTCATTGAGCGAAAACCAAATGCACTGACGAACGGACGGATGCACGGACCCACATATACACACGGAAGCGAAAGCATAAGCGCCCCCACAACACCCGCTACTACAACCCCACCCACCCCCACCCCACACACTTTTCAAACCAGAGGGAGTTGGATAAATGTTAGTGAAAACATCACGAAAATGTACAGCTATCGTCCCAATCCATTCCTCGCAACACATACTAGAAAATCCTGTTATTTTGGTTCAAACCAGCCAGATGAGGTGCGTGGGCGGGATCGTGTCTGTGTGCTGTTCGGTCGGCAGGTGTGATACTGCATTCTTGTCTATCAACCGATGCCATACTTTTCCTGTCAAGATTAGCACATTGCGATGAAGCAATTGACGACGATGATACATGTAAATGTATTGATCTGACCACTCCAACACGCTGCAAGCAATCTATAGGGGGGAAGGACATATTACGTAATTCAGCTAATGGTATTGAATATCTAATTGATAAGCTTTGAGATGAACGTGACGGAGATATGATTATTATCATTATCAGTAGTAGTACAAAATTAGCACGTACTGCAGTAGCTAGCGGTACATGATCTGTTATTATCTCCTCGAAACGAAGTATATACGTGGATAATTGGTTTCCGTGCAATAACTTGTGTTCGACTAAACGGATCTTAGTGGGGTCTGTCATATAATCCTGTGAAAATTTAATATAGATTTTCTGAAATGAAACTTGTTGGACAAAATACACCAATGTGAATGAAAAGCCCCGATGTCTGCATATTTTTCTAATCCCATCTTCGGTATATGTTAACAAATTTTCAAAATGGCTGCCCCAAGCTAAAATGCATTTATTTTCCAAAGATCTTTATTTTGGAGCTTGCTTGGATACAAATACTACCCATCTGTGTGTAAAGAACTTTATGTCTAACTTATTTGCAACATATACAACAAATGTAGCTGCGTCTTTCAAAAACAAGTTGGTGTTATTTGTTTCAAAATGGCCGCCGTTTTGTTAAAAAAATTAAGACAGTTTTATATCCTACAAATCCAATCAAAACACAATGCACTAGACGAGTCAATGAACCCAAGTACAGGTATTGAAGGTCATCCCGATGTAGACAGAGCACAGGACAAAACTCAGCACATTCCAGTATACTGACATTCCCAGATGACTCATATACAAATAAATGGATCATACACCCCAGCCAGTTTCATGTTGCATTGTCCGCTTTTCATTGCCTAAAGGTCAAACTGTTGAAGGAGGTCGACTTGATCAGGCATTGATGGAGGCTGAAATGTATTCAAATGTGACTGTGAACCAAATAATTAATTGCAAGCATCACAATCGAGCAATTGAATTCCATTTGGCAACACTGCAAGCACTTGCTGACATGTGGCTTGATGGTGCTTTGACAGGAATTCAGATCATCAGCAAGAACTACACAGTCTCATCCTTGAGTCCTTTGCTGATTAAAGTCAAATAGCTGCAGATCATGCCAAACTTCTGGCTAAAATAGAGGCATTCAGCCTTCGTACAAAGCTCGGAGAATTTGATCGGCTTAATGTAGGTAGTCCTTTATTCAGATGGTCAGGAGCTACATGAAACAAGTGATGATTTTGGTCCAGTTTCTCCGTGCTACTCGCCAACGTTCATGATACTTACATTTGGCTTCACTCGAGAAGATGTCTGTTTACTTTATGGCATATGATCGGCTGGACTATTCTCAAAACATTGATGAGTATTAGGCTCGCATGCACATATACTCATCTGATGCGGATATGTTAGTCCTTGCACTGCCAGTGTTATCTCATCCTGGGCCTGATGTAGTCCTGATTATGGGAACTGGAGAAAAACGATGACGGATTAAACTCCAAGGCTTATTTGATAAAATAGGATCTGAAAAAATACCAGACTTGTGTGGGATGTGGTTCAATGCGTATATGAGTTCAAGTGACGAGGTTATTAGGGAATTGTAAACTTAGGTAGTGAGGCTACACCCACAGATGACGTTGTTTAATATCTGTAACTTGTTTGATACAAAGCAAATTCAATTTGTCAATGTTGAAGAGCTGAGATGGTACATGTTCCATCAAATTAAGGCTCATCAAGGAGTTGACCGCCCCTAGACAAGGTGCCATCCTACAAGTATTGTTGCGAGCACATTCAACTTGCAATGCAACATTTGGAGACAATCACCTGAGGCGTGCCCCGTTGTTCTCAATCCACTCACATCTGAGTCGACAAAATCCAAGGATTGATTTGAATCAATCCTTTCCGCAAACCCGCCAGTCCCAGATCTCCTCATTCAATTTATCAAGTGTGGATGCAATCGCTCTGAGAATTGCCTTTTTGGTATAGTCTCTATCATTTTGGTGGCAATATTTCTAAACAGTATTAGTTTTGCAGCGTGGGCCATAAATACATATATTATCCGGCATCATGCGGTTTCGCGGGTGCCATTCTTAGAAATGGCAGCCATATAATGAGTGATCAGGTAAAAATGAAAACATCATTTTTTGTACTCTTTATGGTCCATGTCATCCAAACAACTATGTTTGCAAAAATCTATATCTAAATTCTACGGGAATTTAATTTTTTACATAGCAAACCCCACTATCTCGTCCAAATTCTGAATATACCCTAACCTAACACTTATAAGATGGGTGTCAAGTTGATGTTCTGTTAGTATTTGCCCCGAGTTATCCCCATTGAAATTTTTTTTAAATAATTTGATCTACAACTTAAGTTATAGACCTAACGGATTTGATCAAAATTCAGAATATATCTTAACAATATAAAGGCGAAGGCATGTTCGTGTTCCGTTAATTTGTGTCAGTATTTGCAAGAGTTACTGCCCTTTACATATACGAACTTTATTTATTCCGAACAATAACTTGTGTTAGACGAAACGGATTCGAACCGAATTTGGACTATAGCTTAATACTACCGACGCGGGTGTCAAGTTCATGTTTCCTTAAGAATAAACCGATTCGAATCGAATTCGGAATATAGCTTAATAATACTGAGGCGGATGTCAAGTTCGTGTTTCGTCAACATTTAGCTGAGTTGCTTTGGTCAATTCTGGGCAATAACTCATGCTAGACTAAACAGATTTGAACTAAGTTCAGAAATCAAATTAATACTATTTGGACGGAGATTAGGCCTAGATTTCTGGTTCGCGAGTTTCCGTCAATATTTACCAGAGTTATCGCCATGGAAAATATAAACTTCGTTAATTTGGCCATTTCCGGCGAATATCTCAGGCTAAGCTAAACGGATTTGAACCAAATTCGGATTTGCAATTAATAGTATTAAGACGGAGGTCAAGATCGTATTTAATACTTAATAGTATTAAGACCGAGGTCAAGATCGTATTTCATTAATTTCGTCAATATTTGCCATAGTCATCACCGTTGAAAAATACAAACTTCGTTAACTTGACGTCATTCCCTTACAACAAACTAACTGTAATGTAAGCACAGCTATGTAGCGAGCAAGTGAATTGCCCAGGTTCTTTACATTGCATTTCAATAAGAGCAGGAATCGATGCAGTGTTAATTGTGCTATACCTGGTATTTCTATCAGGTGTTACGGCGATGTTGACGCAAGCTGTTAAATCAGGCGTGGAGTTATCAGGCGGATATGGCACACCGTCACTCGTGTTCAATAGCTAAAAGCATCACCTGGCAGGTAAATGGGTGGCGTTCTAGAACAGGCTGTCAGACGATTAAGTAGTTTAACTCTTTCCATATTGGAATCCAACTATCTCAATTTCACTTAAACATTACTGGAGATATGTTAATAAATCGAAAATAATTTGACTGAAATGCGTTGCCGCTATAGTCAACCCAGTTTCAAAATATTTATCATAATATTTATTAAATGTTACAGAACCAAGGGAAACATCCTATGATAGTACTATCTATCTGGTATAAAGACAGCACATATAGCCTAACCTAGCACATCAGTTTATAACAAAACAATCAGGCATGCATTATAGTGCCGATATATACGAAGTTTTGTTGTCAAATGTAAAACATTTGACGTACAGTGTACGCATAGACAGATAGACCAAAAGCTGGCGCCCACAAAAACCAGTCAAAATACAGTGTACGCAACGAATACAATGTAATATTCGATCTATAACCAATTTAAGTATATTTGACCATGCTTAGTAACTGTTATTTCAGCTCTTTAAGGTTTACATTATTCATATTCAGACAATACTCAGATAACAAAGACGTCGCATCCAAACCAACCCTACCCCACCACTGATCGGCCTCCGAGATACTGTCTTTGATGTATGCGTTCTTCTCCGCGACAAAAACATCAACCCATCCATCCAACTAGCTGATTGATTATTCCAGCGTCACACCGTATAATATACACAACACATGTTAGCCTGTATGCTAATACGTCCATCAGACTGTCACTAAAGACACGATGTCGTGGAACATTTGACAACATTTCTGAATGGACGTTCTTGCTGCCTAAGGAAGATTTATAATGAGCAGTGTTTTAATTGTGACATTTTGTAATTGTTACTGATCTATAAGCGCCTGTTCATATTGTACACAGTGAAATAGAGCATAAAACATATATGTTCTATATAAACAAATAAGTAATAGTGCTGCATATACATATCCCTCCTCAATCTCTGTCTCCCCATATATCTCCCTCTCCTCCCTCCCTCATCCCTCCCAGCAATGACTCCCTCCCTCCATCCCTCCCTCCCTCTATCCATCCATCCCTCCTTCCCTCCCTCCCTCCCTCCCTCCCTCCATCCTTCCCTCCCTCCATCCATCCATACATCCCTCCTTTCCTCGCTCCCTCACTCCCTACCTCCCTCTCTCCGTCAATGCCTATCTGCTTCGCTCCCTCATCCTTCCATCCCTCCACCCCCCCACCCCGCCCTTCCCTTCCACTCTCCCTCCATTCCCTACCTCGCTCACGCCTCCCTCACTCGCTCCCCCTCCATCCCTCACTCGCTCCGCTCCACCCTCCCTCCCCCCCCTCTCTCTCTCTCTCTCTCTCTCTCTCTCTCAATCTCTCTCTCTCTCTCTCTCTCTCTCAATCTCTCTCTCTCTCTCTCTCTCTCTCTCTCTCTCTCTCTCTCTCTCTCTCTCCGACTACGACGACGACGATATTTCGGAAACGACTAAATAAATGCTTATTTTTGTTGCTACTCACCTTTCGAGGTACAGCTAAATAGTGGTTTTGATTCTGATCCGTTAGCCTTTTGCTCTCTTCTCGTCCTGCATATATAATACAAGATACTATTAAATAAAACAAGTCTACATTAAACCTTTCCACTCTATTCATTCATCGTATTATGCCACAATTAATGACGTCATGAATGACGTAGGTAAGTATGTCACAAACGCATATCTGAAAACGAACTATGCGCTGGTGTACGAATTGTATGTCTTTACTATTTAATAAATATCCTGTTGAATATTTTCGAAACTAATTTGACAGGGCGCTGTTGCTGCCATAGGCAGCAACAGCGCCCAGTCCAATTAATTACATAATATTCAACAACTTAACTGCATAGTTTTTACGAAATTGATAGTCATGGCAATCGGGGATCAATCAATCCCAACACAGCGAAGTGTGGGTGGAGCTTAACAAGCAATGGGTGGGGCATAACTAAAATTGAATAGGTCCATTGGTTACTGCAACATCGATGCAGCATGCACCTCCTATGCACTGTAGCCGCGATCGATGTGACAATGTCAAGAATACCAAAATGTTGACTAACACATAAGCCGATCTAAAAATACACCTAGCTGCGATTCGCAGCCAAAGTTGGGAGGTAATTAGCAGTCAATTAATCAAAGAAATACTGAATTAACACTGATAAGATAAATGAAACTCTGAATTACTCAGAGTGGTTATGACCCGCTCAAAGGCGGAAGTCTTTAGTTCTTTTTGGAGGTTATATATGGGTTGATCGTCTGTGTCAGTCAGACCTAAGCATGCGCAGTTGTATTTTCCTGAACTCGCGTCACCGGCGGTCGATCATCATCATCGTCGTATTCATGTTCATTCCCCATCATCATCTACTACTATCATCACTTTATTGATTTGCTTTTGTTTATATAACTTACAAGATTTAATTTTATATATATATGTATATATATATATATATATATATATATATATATATATATATATATATATATATATATATATATATATATATATATATATATATATATTTATATTTGCGTGCGTGCGTGCGTGCGTGCGTGCGTGCGTGCGTGCGTGCGTGCGTGCGTGCGTGCGTGCGTGCGTGCGTGCGTGCGTGCGTGCGTGCGTGCGTGCGTGCGTGCGTGCGTGCGTGCGTGCGTGTGGGTGTGTGGGCGGGCGGGCGGGCGGGCGGGCGGGTGCGGGCGGGCGGGCGGGCGGGCGTGTGTGTGACTGAAATTCGTGTATATCAAATGAGAATGTATATCTTCTTCTTCTTCTTTTCGATCGCTGGTATCACACTTGGAGAGCCGTTCTCAAGATGAAATCTGTGGTTTTCTGCAGTTCTTCCACAGGCCCATACAGAGGTTGACAACGGCCAGAGCTCTTCTCTCAGCAGCTGATACGTACTGCAACATTGAAGTATGTGCTCTGTGGTCTGTTCTGCTTCTCCACAAGGACAAGCGGGCGATGTCGTAAGGTGGAACCGCCTGTACATGTGTTGGTTTAGTCTGTTATGTCCAGTTCTGAGACGAAAAATGGTCACTTGCTCTGGCCTCGAGAGGCATCTTCTGATTGAGGTGTTCTATAGAGTGACTTGATGATAGTCTTCAGCTCTGTATGCGTAACCATGTTTTCTGTCTGATTCTCTTCTGCACCCACCTTTGCCATCTTGTCTGCTTCCTCATTTCCTTGGACTCCACAGTGTGAGGGGATCCACTGCAATGCTATCCGAAAGCATTTGATGGTTTGTAGTGCTTCTTCAAGTTGTGGCAGCTTACCTTTGGTGATAGCCTCAAGGACGGAGCGGGCATCAGATAAAAAGACAATCTGTGCAATAGGGTCTGCTGTTCTGCTGATGGTATTAGCTGCATGGACCAGTGCTTCGACTTCAGCTCTGTAGTTTGTGCAGTGTTTGCCTGTCGGTATTGCAGCTGACTCATGTTGTCCGTTTGGATACTGTATGTGCAGTCCGGCACCTCCGCTCCTAATTGCATCTTTGGCTGATCCATCTGTGTAGATCCTTATCCATGTCTCCTGGGGGTACATTTCTTCCAGCATGGCTAGGGTCAGGGCCTTCTTGCTCACATCACTGTGTTCATCTTTGGTTGTGAGATGAGGTACTGTGGTACGAATAGCTATGCTCTCTAGTTTGTTTTCCCAGGGTGGAGGATCAAGGGTGTGGTTTGGGTCTTCTATTTGTGCTGGCAACATTTCTTGGTGTTTCCTTTGAAGTGCTTTTGTCTCTCACAAAACTTGATCTTTTAAGTCTTCCTGATGACAGCTGTGCTTGCCTGATCTTCATCGGGTGGTTGTTGAACGATTTGAACTTTGCAGCTTGGATCAGTGCTTTGCATTCCCTTCCTTTACTAAGTGGGGGGATGCCTGCTGTCTGCTCCATTTGTTCTATTGGTGTTGATCTCATTCCACCAGTGATGATGCGCAGTGCCTGGTTTTGTACTCTGTCGAGGTTCTGTTGATGAGATTTAGCTGCTGTCATCCATGAGCTGGATCCATACTCAAGGTGTGGTCGTACGACACCTAGGTAGATGCTCTTGAGGATCCTTTCATTGGCACCCCATTTTGTTCCTGCCAGCTTCCTCATGATGTTTAGCTTTCTTCTGGCCTCTGACTCTGCGTTCTGGATGTGCTCCTTCCATGATAATCCTCTGTCATAGGTGACTCCCAGGTATGTCTGCTGGTCCTCGTACTCGAGTGGAGTACCGCCCAGTGTCAGATTGCCAACCTTGGTTTTGGTGGACAGTGAGAATAGCATGGCTGATGATTTTTCTTTGTTGATGGTAATACACCGGCGATTGGCCCATGCTGTAATTCTGTCCAAGGCGAGCTGCATTCTGTACGTGGCAGTCGTTGTGTACTCCTCGGTGCACCAGAGTACGCGGTCATCTGCATAGAGGGCTGCTTGGATCCCATTGGGCAGCTCTGCTACAATATCATTAACGAAGAGTATGAACAGAGTTGGTGATAATACTCCGCCTTGTGGTACCCCTTGTCTCAGCAATACATTCTGTCCAGATTGTTCATCCACCAGCACCCTAGCTCTGCGATTGTGTAGGTATGACTTGGTCCATGGGAACATGTTGCCACCGACGCCTGTGCGCCGGAGCTTCACGAGGAGGCCATCCTTCCACACCTTGTCAAATGCCTTCTGCAGATCAATAAAGGCAGCTGGCATCACCTTCTTGGCTTGAAAAGTGTCCTCTATGACCTGTGCAAGATGTGCTGTTTGATCTTCTGTGCTCCTGTATCTTCTGAAGCAGCCTGCTCTGAAACTATAGTGTTCTCCGACTCCAGGTACCACTGCAACCGCTGGTTGACGATGCGCTCCATGGTCTTGCATATGCAGCTTGTAAGACTGAATATGAATGTATATTATTATAATACTAAATTGCGACGCACTTAGGATCTCTTTAATATTTTTTTTTTCTTTCTTTTTTTTTTTTAGGAAATCAGTACGTACCTTATGAATCTGGTGCAAAAGCACGAGAAACAAAACCCGCAGCCATATAGGTGGTGCCTGGAAAAGCCCCAGACTAGCGACCAAAACAGTGTTCAAAAAGTTACACACCTAATGATCCATACACCGATTCTGCTTGACAAGTGACAACAAGTGATCAACATTGGTCCTTCATATACAGAATGCGCAGTATATATGGAACTATATAATGGCACTACTGAGTCGGTGTTTTTAAAATGTAGTGAAACAGGGAAAATTAGTCAATCAATCAATCAATCAATCAATCAATCAATCAATTAATCAATCAATCAATCAATCAATCGGATGTGTACGTGAAGGTCCCGAGATTTCCCCAGATTTCTAAAAACTATTTCCTTCATTCGTTGTTTTAAAACATGCACTGACCTTCATGCCGTTTATAATGAATAATAGTTACTATTGATCCTGTCGAACGTATTGATACTCGCGACAAAACATAGATACGAGATAAATAACAAACGTGCATGCCTAGGCAGTAAGGACCTAGGCCGTCGGCACGCACCAGTTGTGTGAAGCAATGAATCAATGATCGCATCTAACATGGTGTGTTGTTTAGGCCGACTGGGGACAATGCCTCTTTCGGACCAACAATATGGACAGACCTATACCGCAATAATAGGATTATTTCCTTGTATTTTGCAGCCCTGGTAAAAAGAATGCTTGGATAGTGACATGGGCAACATGAAATCGTGACAGTCAAACCTGTCTATAATGGACACTTTATGACCGATTAAAACGACACCACGAAATACAGTTAGTCCATTAATACAACTCCATGGATGAATCCCACCCGTCATTGAAATCTATGACGTCATAATCAATTACGTCACATGTAGGCTGACATCACAATCATAATTGGCAGAGAATACTCTGTCATGAAACTGGAATAGTTTATCAAGTGTACGAATTGTATATCTGATGGATTTATTATTTAATAAATATTCATTTGAAAATATTGAAACTAATTTGAATGGGCGGTTTTTGCTACCTTAGGCAGCAACATCACCCTATGAAATTAGTTTCAAAATATTCAACAACTTACCTGTATAATTACCTTGATATTGGGATTCTGGGAATTCACGGTTCGATCGATCCCAACACTGGCAAAGCGTGGGCGGAGCTTAGCTAGAAATGGGCGGGTCGGAGCTTAGCTAGAAATTTGCGTGTCGGAGCTTAGCTAGAAATGGGCGGGGAATAGCTACACATGTATGCCTTTATTGCTACAGCAGTTGTCGTTTGTGGTGTAACAAGTGTGCTTCTTTATGGCGCGTGATCCTCAGTCAGGTGTACGTTAGTGATATGGTCACCTGCATTTGTGATTCATCACAGAGTTACTGCCCTTGAATCGTCCATGTCACGTATAAAGAAATATGTGCAGTAATTATTTTAGGTCAGCTATTGACTAGTGGTTCAATGCATGTGATGCCACTTCACAAATGCGTGTTTGAAGTTTTACGCTATAAGTACATACTATTACCCAGTTAAGCCCACGACGAAACGGGAGGTCATGGGCATTGTTTCCATAAGCGCAAGACTAACAACCCTCAGGAATACTGATAACCTGGGTCTATAACGCGTAGTGGGATCGACAGATGAATTTCATTCAATGAATGGAATCGTCGTCGTTGAGTCTTCACATCTACTCATATCATCATCATCCAATATCTACTAGAATGGAATAATAATTACATAAGTAATTATCCTCGGAATTGTTACTAGATTGCATTGCAGGTATTAAAGAAGCCCAATAGATACTCAATGTCACGTGATTACCGATTGACGAGTCATGAGCAGAAAGACAAATATACTAACAATGGTACGGAACCAGTTACGAGAGACTGAATGTTGGCCACACATTCAACATTCATCGGACACTTGTGAGAATAATAATCATATTTGAACAAAACATAATATTCTATGAATAAATATGTAACAATAAATAAACTATAATTATGCGTCAATTAGCAAGAAATGAAAGTGAAAATTATATATCGAATCTTGGTCAATATGCCAATTGTGGCCTGGACTGCAAATGCTCTTAGCAGAATGGCGTATAATACATAAAGGTCAATAAGGTGTACGATTTCTGCTAACACGCACATTATACCTGTCTTTCAGGAATACTACAATTGATGTTCTTTTTCAGTGAATACCATCGAGACTTCCATGTCAGAGACAGAATATAAGATATTCCCGGAGGGTGGATTCTTCACAAGACAAGATGGATCATCTCTGAAGTGGTAAATTGTTAGATTAAACTACCGAGCAATAGTAATGCGTCTGCTAAAAGCATTTTGAGCTATGACGAATTAAAGTTTAATCCCATAAGGTTTAATGAGAAAGTGTATCCATGCTCTACACCTCACTACATGTCTATCTGTAATTGTATCGAGGCTCTACACCTCACTACATGTCTATCTGTAATTGTATCGAGGCTCTACACCTCACTACATGTCTATCTGTAATTGTATCGAGGCTCTACACCTCACTACATGTCTATCTGTAATTGTATCCATGCTCTACACCTCACTACATGTCTATCTGTAATTGTATCCATGCTCTACACCTCACTACATGTCTATCTGTAATTGTATCCATGCTCTACACCTCACTACATGTCTATCTGTAATTGTATCCATGCTCTACACCTCACTACATGTCTATCTGTAATTGTATCCATGCTCTACACCTCACTACATGTCTATCTGTAATTGTATCGAGGCTCTACACCTCACTACATGTCTATCTGTAATTGTATCCATGCTCTACACCTCACTACATGTCTATCTGTAATTGTATCCATGCTCTACACCTCACTACATGTCTATCTGTAATTGTATCGATGCTCTACACCTCACTACATGTCTATCTGTAATTGTATCGATGCTCTACACCTCACTACATGTCTATCTGTAATTGTATCGAGGCTCTACACCTCACTACATGTCTATCTGTAATTGTATCCATGCTCTACACCTCACTACATGTCTATCTGTAATTGTATCCATGCTCTACACCTCACTACATGTCTATCTGTAATTGTATCCATGCTCTACACCTCACTACATGTCTATCTGTAATTGTATCCATGCTCTACACCTCACTACATGTCTATCTGTAATTGTATCCATGCTCTACACCTCACTACATGTCTATCTGTAATTGTATCGAGGCTCTACACCTCACTACATGTCTATCTGTAATTGTATCGATGCTCTACACCTCACTACATGTCTATCTGTAATTGTATCCATGCTCTACACCTCACTACATGTCTATCTGTAATTGTATCGAGGCTCTACACCTCACTACATGTCTATCTGTAATTGTATCCATGCTCTACACCTCACTACATGTCTATCTGTAATTGTATCCATGCTCTACACCTCACTACATGTCTATCTGTAATTGTATCCATGCTCTACACCTCACTACATGTCTATCTGTAATTGTATCGGGGCTCTACACCTCACTACATGTCTATCTGTAATTGTATCGATGCTCTACACCTCACTACATGTCTATCTGTAATTGTATCGATGCTCTACACCTCACTACATGTCTATCTGTAATTGTATCGAGGCTCTACACCTCACTACATGTCTATCTGTAATTGTATCCATGCTCTACACCTCACTACATGTCTATCTGTAATTGTATCCATGCTCTACACCTCACTACATGTCTATCTGTAATTGTATCCATGCTCTACACCTCACTACATGTCTATCTGTAATTGTATCCATGCTCTACACCTCACTACATGTCTATCTGTAATTGTATCCATGCTCTACACCTCACTACATGTATATCTGTAATTGTATCGAGGCTCTACACCTCACTACATGTCTATCTGTAATTGTATCGATGCTCTACACCTCACTACATGTCTATCTGTAATTGTATCCATGCTCTACACCTCACTACATGTCTATCTGTAGTTGTATCGATGCTCTACACCTCACTACATGTCTATCTGTAATTGTATCCATGCTCTACACCTCACTACATGTCTATCTGTAATTGTATCGATGCTCTACACCTCACTACATGTCTATCTGTAATTGTATCGAGGCTCTACACCTCACTACATGTCTATCTGTAATTGTATCCATGCTCTACACCTCACTACATGTCTATCTGTAATTGTATCCATGCTCTACACCTCACTACATGTCTATCTGTAATTGTATGCATGCTCTACACCTCACTACATGTCTATCTGTAATTGTATCCATGCTCTACACCTCACTACATGTCTATCTGTAATTGTATCCATGCTCTACACCTCACTACATGTCTATCTGTAATTGTATCGAGGCTCTACACCTCACTACATGTCTATCTGTAATTGTATCGATGCTCTACACCTCACTACATGTCTATCTGTAATTGTATCCATGCTCTACACCTCACTACATGTCTATCTGTAATTGTATCGATGCTCTACACCTCACTACATGTCTATCTGTAATTGTATCCATGCTCTACACCTCACTACATGTCTATCTGTAATTGTATCGATGCTCTACACCTCACTACATGTCTATCTGTAATTGTATCGATGCTCTACACCTCACTACATGTCTATCTGTAATTGTATCCATGCTCTACACCTCACTACATGTCTATCTGTAATTGTATCGATGCTCTACACCTCACTACATGTCTATCTGTAATTGTATCGATGCTCTACACCTCACTACATGTCTATCTGTAATTGTATCCATGCTCTACACCTCACTACATGTCTATCTGTAATTGTATCGATGCTCTACACCTCACTACATGTCTATCTGTAATTGTATCGATGCTCTACACCTCACTACATGTCTATCTGTAATTGTATCCATGCTCTACACCTCACTACATGTCTATCTGTAATTGTATCCATGCTCTACACCTCACTACATGTCTATCTGTAATTGTATCGAGGCTCTACACCTCACTACATGTCTATCTGTAATTGTATCGAGGCTCTACACCTCACTACATGTCTATCTGTAATTGTATCCATGCTCTACACCTCACTACATGTCTATCTGTAATTGTATCCATGCTCTACACCTCACTACATGTCTATCTGTAATTGTATCGAGGCTCTACACCTCACTACATGTCTATCTGTAATGCTTCTCAGGCATGCATGGCAGTACTTCCGATCAATATAAGGATGTGTGTACCAGTTCTGAAGCATGAGACCATACATAAAACGGCACATTTTTTTCAATAGATGCGCGAACGTTAATATTTTTCATCTGTTGTGTGGCGAATTGTCTCAACATTCTTGGCTATGCTGTTGAAATCAACTGGTTTTTCTTGTTGTTCACAAAGATAAGCTATACCTTAAGCAACGGGTCAGAAATGGGAAGTGCCATGTTTTATGAACCTCCTATCAGCCGACATGTCTCTTTTGTGACTGCGTCCTGAGAAAAATGGTGCATTTAGTACACTACTGAATTTAAAAGTAAGTGTCCAATTCACGAGCGCACCATATAAAGAAATTAATCGCATCGAAGTGAAGACCTTTCAGTTTCGAAGATAAGGTTATATCCGGAAATTTATGTCTTTATAAATCGTAAACATATTGGCAGTTATCTTGACAATTTGTGAAATAGCATGAACTCATTTACTAGAAAATGTTCCCAATGTCACACAGATCATGAATTCCTATGCGTTGCGCTCGTCTTTAGTCCATGTAGTTCATCAGATATCCACACTTATAGGGCTTAGCACATGAATGGCGACCATCTCGGATACCGGCTTGAATGGTGCCACCATGGGATGACCCAATTTGATGTCTACGATTTATTTCTACTTTAAAGCCTAATATCCTTGGACTAATAGTCACGTTGTCAGTAGAGAATATGCATAAAAATTCAGATTTGTTCAGAATTTAAATAATGTAAGCTGGGTTTTTTTTAAATAACTGATGTCGTGCAGAATTAAATGATTATATCGTAATTCTCACAAACTCGTTCGTCGACCATTAAAATGTTGCCACCATTTGCGGATCACGATTATATTTTTTCTATAATTTGTCCTATTATTGATTTGAAAAATATTTTAAAATACTACCTTAGCGTGAAGCCTTAACATTATGTCAATTCCGAACACTAAACCATCAACTCCCTATTGAAACAATGAGATGGGCTGATATAGAGAGAAACAATCGTGTATGCAGTCGCTGTAACATCATAGATGAAATGCATTTCCTTTTTCACCGGGAGAAATTTACCCATGAAAGGAAAAGATACATGTATACCTGGCTTTTACTTAACATATATTATCGTAGAAAAAACGAAGAGGTTATTTGTAATTTGCAACAAACCGATACTAAACAGACTAAGCAAATTTTTAAGACGTTCAAAGAAAATATGACGGAATATAACAGGATGACTTGACCTGTGTATTTATAAAGATCAAATTTAAATTCTAACAATAAATTTCTTTTAAAGTACAGGAATTATTCAGGTGTGCGCGAAATGTATGTTGCAGCAATGACAGTGCTCATTTTACAAAAAAAAATCACGTTTACAATGTACTCCATACTTTATTATCTTACTATTAATGACTTCCTAACATCATCTAATTATACATGCAGTGGCTTACGTGTTATCTGCCTAGTTCTTAGTCATGTTCCAACATAAATTGCAAGAGTATGCTCATCCTCTCGACTACTTTAGTTTGACTGGAGGCGGTGGATGTTTTTTTTAGAGTAACGGCCAACAGACTAATTAATTTCAAAACTTTCAGCAACGTGCCTAAACTGTAGTTCGAATTTGATGTGTCGGAATTGAGACTTGAGATGTGGAAATGGGTTTTATGTTCTCCGCTCTGAAATTTTTTATTAAAATAGCTTTCTATGCGTCCATACTGGGGACGTTGTTGCTAACGGTCGATACTGTCCAGGAAGTGACGACCTTTTGCAACTGCATTCCTAGAACCTACACAAGATCAATGATTGTAAATAGGTTTTTAAAACAACTCCAAGCGATGATAATGTTTATGATTGTAATAAAATAGTAATGGGTTAAATAACAATAATAATAATAATAATAATAATAATAATAATAATAATAATAATAATAATAATAATAATAATAATAATAATAATAATTAACATTATTATGTATTGTCACTGACGCCAAAATGTTTTTAATATATATACCTTATTTGCTGTTGAAAAAAGGCCAGAGAGAATAAAGAAAAACTGAAACTGAAATTGACGCCAGTTACACGAACTCATCCAGGACGTAGGCCTTACTACTGCTCTAAGTTTATGGAGTTTTGTACGATTATTAGTGAATTTATTTAGGCACTACTACTATACATAGTATGGCCATGCATTACTTAGGCCATGTAACTTAGAGCCATCAATTGACTTTTTATTCTAGTGTGCCCATCATCAATCATAACATAATAAGGAGGATGGGATAACTCTGAAGTGCTTTCATCTACCCATGACTAAATACAATGATGTGGCAAATGCCACACTTATATTAATATATTACAATGTTACTGCTATGGAATTTAACATAAGTGTGGATTGTAAATCATTAATCAATAATGTTAATAATTTGATAACAATGTAAAGATCTGGAATTTTATATCTAATTATTAAACATATGGTAACTTGCTTATTTGCTTTAAAGGCAATATCTGTTATTCAACAGTCAAATATACAAAATGTTATATCTAGATTAAATGTAAATTCGCATCGTTTTGATTAACATATTTTAGATTAGTATTTATTCCTTTGATATTTATTTTTTGCATGGCAGTGTTTGTAAAATAAGCATTGAATATAATTGTGTCAAATGATTTTATGTTGAGCACTACGCTCATCTTTGGTACATTCATCACATCATAATTTCTTTGTATTGTGTACTGCTTAGAGTAATTTCGTGATACCAAATTAACAATTCGTTTCAAATACTGCATTACAATAAGCATACACATAACCGTTTCCTTGAGTAATACTACCGTCGTGAGAAAATGCACAAATTCATCAATCAATCCACTCACTATACAGTACAGCGCAGAAACAGCTTAACATGTTTCCAAAACAAAATCAAACATACTGTTGAATGTTTTTCAATCCAATTAGGTTCAAAATATGTAACAGAACATGTCTTACCAATGGGCATGCTTCTATCTTTGTTTTGGAAAAATGTTAGCTTATTTATTAGCTGTATGCTAATCTTTCTATATATCGCCTTGCCTGGTTGTCATAATTCACACTTTAAATATAGAAATAACTATCATCTCTCTAAATGCTGAAAAACGTTAATATATATTGTCCATGAATTTTAAGACAACTCGGTAGAACCACAAAATCAAATTGTCAAGAATAATTGGACAGGTTACGCCTAGCGAGAATTCTTCTAATTATCTTAAAGTGTGTTCCTTATTGAAATAAACAAAGTTAGAAATATGTTTTCTATTATTATCACGCCACTCATGACTGATCTGGCCATTGTGGCCGGTAAAATCGATCTGTGTGCGTGCCCGCGTGCGTGCGTGCGTGCGTGCGTGCGTGCGTGCGTGTGTCTGTTCATCTGCAGCATATCCAAAGAATGCTGCAAGGTAAATTGCAAGAATTTAGAATTACGAAAAATAGTACACCCGCTCATATTGTGGCTGCATGGTAATAGAAAATTTGGGTTTCAGAACAAACGGCCATATAACTATTTCGTGGGCTCATATACTGCATAAATGAATATACATTTATGGCTATAGCTTTGGAATACAAGAAGGCGGACTCACCAGATCTACCAGACCCCCCTTCATGTGGGATCTTTAAATTTGCGATTAGAGGGTGGCATATCTAGGTTACGTTATGACTAGTGCATTACGGAGCACAAAGGCAGTCTAGCCATGCAATATAGTAACCCGTTAGTTTACTATGTAGATGGTCGCTATGTCATACAAACTTGCAATGTGGTTAGTATTTATGTCGTTTTCTCAAGTTTAGTAATTCCGTGAATGTGTGTGGTAGCTCCCCATTGTATATATGTCCACATGTTTGACGGCAATGCCTTGTTCGTACACTTATTCTGTCTTCGAACAACGGAATAACGTCCATACATGTGTCTCATTATGCCCAGCCACTATGAGAAACAGCGGCACGCGATGTCGCTCAATTTCTCTTGTCAAAAACTATTTGCATACGCTTCTCGTAAGTACTGTGTTCAGGGACAATGAGATACATTGTCCAAACATTATTAGTAACATAGTGCACTGGAGTTTCATCAAAGTTGAGCTTCAAAAGAAAGAAATAATATATGACATACACTGCCAACATGTGTACCGGACCCCTAAGCTGGATGGCAAATGGCGAGTGAAGGTAACACAGGTTGACGGACACGCACTCATCACATGTAACCCATGCATTTTCGGAGGTGAACGTGGACCATATTTTGGCTTTTAAATCAGCGCCTTGTCACTTATTTTAACATGCTTTCTTTCGATTAACTTTGTTTTATATTCTATGACAGCAATGGAAATCACCAGAGCCAATGTGGAGCCGACCTCCACCACACTTACGCATTATAGACCTGTGTATTTAAGCATTTAAGCAATTTGAATATTTATATGGGGATTTTGTATTTCATATGTCACACATTAAAGTTGCTGTTTATGATTTGATTCGCCCCGTCTACACACACACCCCACCCCCACCACACCCACCCACTGTCCCTCCTTTGTCACTCTCCCATTTCTCCCTATCTGTCCCGCCTATCTCTCTCCTCACGCCCCGCTCCTGTCGCTGAGCGTGTAAGCGTGTGTGTCTGTGCGCGAGCATACGTGCGTGCGTGCGCACGTGCGTGTGGATGTACGTGAAACTCAATGAAATGTAGGATTATTCAACAGCAGGTTGCAGTTTATTTGTGTGGAGATGGAACTGTTAATTCTAGATGTTAACCGAGTCCAGTAACACGACTCCAAATGTTAACCGGGTCCAATAACACGACTCTAAATGTAACGCGGTCCAGTAACCGGACTCTAAATGTCAACCCGGTCCAGTAACACGACTTTAAATGTTAACCGGGTCCAATCTAAAAATAGAGGCGTGGCTTTTTCGAGAATACACCTCTAATGTAATGACCGGCCATCTAATTACGTCATCACAATGACTAGATCGTTACACACACACACTCCACTTCGGAGTCCATGCAGATCGGGATCCAGTTTATCTCTGTAGCGGCCTGTAAAAGCAACACTGTGGATCGTGTTGTTTTTGGTATCATCTTAACCTCTTTATCACTAGCTTGATACAGACATTAAAATCGACTCGATCAATCCAGGGGTTCGTGTGATATCAGCATCCACACAACGTCAGTAAATTCTTGACCTCATTTTGTGTTCGACAGATTTGAATTTTACTACCAATTCAGAGGGACTATTTTTCTGTTAACGACTTGTCATACAGACTACTATAGGGTTTATATCATCTCGTTTTATGTGAAATAATATTGTCTGATATGAAGAGAGTAGCTCTCGTGTCCTTTTAAGTTTCAATTCTCTCTACCACCATAGGCTGGTGGAAATCGCTACGCCAATGGATACTCGATACATAGGAGATACTTTTCTTGATCTCGTATCGAAGGAGATCTCGCGAGATACGAATGAACCTGGTCCAGTAACACGACTCTAAATGTTAACAGGGTCCAGTAACACGACTCTAAATGTTAACCGGGTCCAGTAACACGACTCGTGACTATGCATTTCGTATTGGAATAACTAATACTCGCATAATCTCTCAGTCCACGCCTCAGATTGTTTGCTAGGAATTGTCGTCGAAGCAGGCCATATTCAATGCGAGAGAATATGATAAAGTGAGTATAAAATGTCAGGAAGATCAAAGACCATCAAATTATTATTCATTCATAATCGATCGCGCGCATTGTGAACAAAACACAGCCTCCTCATAGTGACGCTGCCCTCGAGCGACATTCCACGAAAGTATTCTAAGCTCTACTTAGACACATGTTTGGAAATAAGCGCCGGGACGATTCTATCCACTATCAACGTGTGCTTGTTCAATCAACAAAGTAGGGCCTATGTAGTGATATGTTTATTTTTTTATGTTATCACGATTTCAGTTTTCATCTTAGAATACGTAGTTTTCTAAATTTCTAGATTTGTTCCTTCTGAACTAAACATATAGATACTTCCTGCTGAATGTTTTTTAATGATTTGACTTAAAAGTACGTAGTTCTAACGACTACAACGACTTTCAGTCAAATTGTTTGTGGGATATGTAGTGCAGTAACTATGATGTCATTGATTCTTTCATCGTAAATGATCTATTATTTAATTTTCAGGATCTTGAATGGAGGGGGCCACTTAATATGGAGTTATTAGGTGCTGGGCGCCTAATAGAGCATTTACCTTACACCTAATATACCGTGCCACATACAGTCGTACGTGTGCTCCAGATATTCTCTTAATTCTTTCAATATTCCTACAATGGCCTAAAGCGTTTTATTAAACAACTATCACGGAATGCATCACTAGATCAGTCTCTATGGAAACTGGATGGAGATCAGTACGCGTGACTGTATGTGATGTAGATGTTGAGCTGACGTGTATTTGAGTGCATTGTCCATTTCTTTGAGTAAATGCCAGGCATGAGTGATACGAATGAATCTAAGCAATTTATTTAAAAGAAAAAAAACACCTTTGTATGGGATGTATCTACAGTCAATCCTCTCTATAGCGAACACCTACTTTTGGAACCACGTGTTCCAGGCCCTTCCGGATGAGCTTGTAAGAGCGCCCTTCTTAATTTCTTAATTCGCAATGGGCCAACTGTAATTTCCTGCGGTGTCGGCGTCGTCATCGTCGGTGGCGCCGCTGTTGTTGTTGTTGTTGTTGTTGTTGTTGTTGTTGTTGTTGCCGTGTGATTGGTAGCTATGCGAGGGAATGGTGCTGTTGCCGTGTAATTGGTAGTTATGCGAGGGAATGGCGCTGTTGCCGTTCGATTGGTAGTGTAGAGAACTTGCTTCTATCCTATTTCCTATTATGTTTATTGTAGGCTACTGCTTCTATCCTATTTCCTATTATGTTTATTGTAGGCTACTACCCTTCCAGGAACAGATCGGGACAAACTAGAGGACACTCCGATGCACGATTCACATGAGTTTACTATAGGCATTTGACAACACTTGGTTAAAATAAATATGTGATTTATTATGTAGTTATTATCTGGATCAGAACATTGCTATTTCTTTTATTTATTTATTTAGCCATGTCAATCGAGGATTTCTAACTATTGATATTGTGTACATAAAGCCGTATCGGCTATTGTAGATGCTGTCATAAAAGTTACAACATGATCTAGAAACGAAGAGAACTACATAATAAATCACATTTTTATTTCACCCAAGTGTTGTTAAATGCCTATAGTAAACTCTTGTGCATCGTGCATTGGAGTGGCCTCTAGTTTGTCCAGATCTGTTCCTGGAAGGGTAGTAGCCTGCCGTAGGCCTAGTGCCACGTTACCTTGTCAACCCTTTCGGCCTGCAGGCGTGGATGTCACCTAGTTATTCATTCATTCATTCATTCATCTATTCATTCATTCATTCATTCATTCATTCATTCATTCATTCATTCATTCACACTTCACACACACACGCACACGCACACGCACACGCACGCACGCACGCACGCACGCACGCACGCACGCACGCACACACACACACACACACACACACACACACACACACACACTGGAATCCAGCAAGCATTCGCGGATCTACTAGCTTCTGCTGTCACATCAGTTAACCCTTTCGGCCCTGAGGCCGTGGTTATCTTCATCTAACCGTTATACATTCCAACAAGCACGCATTTCATAATCAGACGCTACTTCTCGTGCTTCTGCTTTTTCATTCATTCATTCATTCATTCATTCATTCATTCATTCATTCATTCATTAATTAATTCATTCATTCATTCATTAATTTCTACTTTCATTCATTTACCCCTTTCATCACTGCACGCATATAGTACCCATGCAGTCTCTTCTCAGAACTCATTCATTACATTTACTACTTCTTCTTCTACTGCTGTTATCCCTCTTTACCAGTGGAACCGGACAATTCAGGTACAGACTCACTCAGTTGTAATGAACACAACGAGGCAACTGAGATAGTGATACCAAAATTCGGATTGGATATAACCAATACGAGACGTTGAGGGCACTATAGCTTGGCTTCAGGCTATACGGGTGGCTGAATATAACATACTAGACATTGAGGCCACCCTGGCTTGGCTTCAAGCTACGAGTGGTTGGCTATAACCAATACTAGACGTTGAAGGCACCATAGCTTGGCTTCAAGCTACGGGTGGCCTGGTTATTGCAGCGCTGCTATCCACTGCTAGTGCTCAGATTTAAGGCCGTGCCTGTTCGGCTGAACCAGGGTCGCTACAGTAGTTATGCGAGGGACTGCTGCTGTTGCTGTGTGGTTGGTAGTTATGCGAGTGACTGCTGCTATTGCCGTTTGATTGGTAGTTATGCGAGGGAATGGTGCTGTTGCCGTGTGATTGGTAGTTATGCGATGGAATGGTGCGGTTGCTGTGTGGTTGGTAGTTATGCGAGGGACTGTTGCTGTTGCCGTATGATTTGTAGTTATACGAGGGAATGGTGCTGTTGCTGTGTGGTTGGTAGTTATGCGAGGGACTGCTGCTGTTGCTGTGTGGTTGGTACCTATGCGAGGAAATGGTGCTGTTGCTGTGTGGTTGGTAGATGTGCGAGGGGCTGCTGCTGTTGCTGTGTGGTTGGTAGTTATGCGAGGGAATGGTGCTGTTGCTGTGGTTGGTAGCTATGTGAGGGATTGCTGCTGTTGGCTTATGGTTGGTAGCTATGCGAGGGACTGCTTCTGTTGCCGTATGGTTGGTAGTTATGCGAGGGAATGGTGCTGTTGCTGTGTGGTTGGTAATTATGCGAGGGACTGCTGCTGTTGCCGTGTGGATGGTAGCTATGCGAAGGAATGGTGCAGTCGGTGTTTGGTTGGTAGTTATGCGAGGGTATGGTGCTGTTGCTGTGGTTGGTAGCTAAGTGAGGGATTGCTGCTGTTGCCGTGTGGTTGATAGCTATGCGATGAAATGGTGCTGTTGCCGTGTGACTGATAGTTATGCGAGGGAATGGTGCTGTTGCCGTGTGGTTGGTAGTCATGCGAGGGAATGGTGCTGTTGCCATGTGGTTGGTAGCCATGCGAGGGACTGCTGCTGTTGCCGTGTGGTTGGTAGTTATGCGAGGGACTGCTGCTGTTGCCGTGTGGTTGGTAGTTATGCGAGGGAATGGTGCTGTTGCCGTGTGGCTGGTAGTTATGCGAGGCACTGCTGTTGTTGCCGTGTGGGTTAGTAGTTATGCGAGGGACGTGTGCTGTTGGTGCTGTTGCCGTGTGGTTGGTAGTTGTGCGAGGGAATGGTGGTGATGTTGCCGTGTGGTTGGTAGCTATGCGATGGAATGGTGCAGTTCCACAAGCATGTGCCTCTTCTTCCTGTCACTATCCTTGAGCTACATCAACAACACCCCGAATCAGTAGATACACATTAACTGACCAATATACACATATGTCTTCCCTGAAGAAGCTATCTGAAAAGTAAATGATGTGTGTGTGGGGGGGGGGGGGGGCGGGCGAGTAAACATCATACTAACTTATGGAACAACGTATCGTGTCTATACATAGGCCTACAGGATACAGGCGCAGATGTTTTGTTGACGGGTTTCATGGTAAAATTGCATGAAAATAGTCCACCCCGTTGTAGAGAGTGGTGGTCTTTGGCAATAAACAGATAGTCTATTTGCCGGGAATGGACGCAGACAACCCCGTCAAACGAGTGACACCTCCTACAAGGAAATGAATATGATTCCTTGGATTCAGATGTTTAGAATAAGAGATGGTCGATGAGCACACCTGGTGAGAATTGGGAGATAGGTTTCAGCACTTGGTCCATGTAGCGAATCAGTCCTATAGCGTTGTCGCAGTCATTTAATTCATCGACAGGACATGTGGCTAAGTCATACAACATCATAAATCAAACACTGGATATATGTATGTCCACTTGAACACTTTTCGAGAGCAATTCAAATTTACACGTTCGTGTGTAATGCGTGCATGCGCGCGGATGTACACAGCTGGGCAAAAAAAATGAGGCAAACATGATTTATCATATTTTTTATGATTTCTCTTTCATGTTAATAAATACAGGTGAAATAAGTGAAAATTTTACATAATATTGTATGCATTGTCTGTGTGCATGGTACCTTTTAGTATGGGATAGCCTTTCCTTTATGTTTTTTGTCTCAAAACTCACCCATTTGGGCAAGTTGCCTGAAAGCTTTTTGCATTGTGCTGCGTCAATGTTGTTCCATTCATGTCTGACTGCTTTCCACTGGTGAGTGAGCTAATTTGCATATCAAAAGCCATCTACTGAATGGATTCTTGTTCTACATTAGACCTACATGCATACACAAAAGACAAATAGTGCGTATCTGTGTTCAGGATTTAAAGTGAATTAACTAACCAAACTAGCAAGCTAGTTGAGTTACGCTGACTGAGGTGACAAGAAATTAGCCATTTCTGTAGTCTGTGTATTACCACACTGTGCCTGAAGAGTGAAGTTGTTATTTTTTATTCAAAATGTCTTCAAAAAAGGCTAAATTGCATGTACCTGTTGAAGTCAAAAGCCGGATCGCAGGTCTTCGTCAAGCTGGAAAGTCATATCCTGAGATTAAGAAAATTCTAAAGATGGAGGATATTCAGATTCCACTGTCTATAATACAGAGATTGGCCACACATTTAAAGTGACAGGTTCTGTTGCCCGGAAAGCAGGTTCTGGACGAGCTAAAGTGACAACATGTCGAGATGAAAGAAGGCTGAAAATGACTGTTCTGAAGAATCGTAAGAAGACTCACCAAATTAGCAGAAGAATTCAGAAATTCACAAAGTAAGGCTGCTTCAAGAAGAACAATTGCAAGGAGGCTCAAGGAAGCTGGTTTTTCATCAAAGCGGTGTGCTAAGAAACCATTGCTGTCCACAAAGAACGTTGCAGACACTCAGATTTTTGGCACTTTATCATGACCATGATTCTCAGTGGTTTGAGCGTGTTCTCTGGAGTGATGAGTCACGTTTTGAGCTGTGTACAGATGCTCCAGAGCGCTGTCTTCGTAGGTCACGTGAAAAATATAACCCAGAATGCCTCCCCACCACTGTGAAACATGGAGGAGGTGGAATTATGGTATGGGGTGTGTTTTCTGCATCTAGTGTTGGCGAGCTTGTGCAATGTGAAAAGTCCATTAATGCAAAGGAGTATCAAAACATATTAGAAAATGGATTGCTTCCAAGCCTGAACAAGTTGTGTAGTGGAAACAAAAGACAATATGCTATTTTTCGACTAGATAATGCCCCGGCACACACAGCAAAAACAACAAAGTCATGGTTTGAGCGGCATTCTCTGTCGGTGATGTTTTGGCCTGGACAGTCACCAGATCTTAAACCCATAGAGAATATGGGCGCACATCAAGGTCAAACTGGTTGGCAGAAAATTTGGGAGCACTAGTTGTGGGAAGCAGTCAGACATGAATGGAACAGCTGTAAAAGGCTTTCAGACAGCTTGCTCAAACGGCTGAGATTTCTGAAGAAAAACAAGGCAAAAGCTATCCCATACTAAAAGGTACCCTGCACACAGACAATGCATACAATATTATGTAAAATTGTCACTTATTTCACCTGTATTTATTAACATGAAAGAGTAATCATAAAAAATATGATAAATCATGTTTGCCTCATTTTTTTTGCCCAGCAGTGTATGTGCACACGGGTGTGCGAATGTGTGTGTGTGTGTGCGTGCGTGCGTGCGCGCGTGCGTGCGTGCGCGCGCGCGTGCGTGTGTGCGTGCGTGAGTTTGCGCGTGTGTTTTCTCACCTTGGCGTCTGCTTGTACAGCTGACGTCATCACTACTACTGGAGGATGAGAGTTGTTCCACCATGAATTTATGCAAGCTAATTATTTGCTATGAACGGAAGTCAAAAGAAAGCATCTAAATATAAGGATCCATATCTAGCTATGGCGTGCTGATTTAATGCTAAGCACCGCCCACTTTGCGCATGTATTTGAATCAATATGAACACATTGGACACTTCCAGAAACTCAACGTCCGGGGAGCTATACAGATAAGTTCTTGAATATTTGGAAATAATTTGATTGGGAGTTGCATTCTATGTCAGCAACAGATCCCAGTGAAATTTGTTTCAAAATATTCAGCATAATGTTTATCAAATTTGATATTTACTAAAGACATGCACTTTAGATGCTTACTGTCGGATATTTGCCGCTTTCGTGACTGATCTGCGCAGTTTGATTGTGACGTCAGCTAACAAGTGGCGTGTTTTGGTTATGACGTCAGCTAGCAAGTGACGTATTTTGATTATGACTTCAGATACTTGAGTGGCAGATCGGATCCCTATAGTACGAAACGAAATAATTAAGTTAGATTAGAGACCAAATTTCATAACGGATATCTAGATCTACAATCGATAATGCGCAATAAATTACGCAATCTGTAAAGAATCAAGCGGTTGGTGAGATTCTAACTTCATGTTTGGAATCTAAAGTAGGGTTTCCTCAAAATGAAAGACTACGTATTCAAAACTAAAAGGCGATTACATTTCTGTACCTAGGCCTACTTAAGAAACATGAAAGTCATTCGTTCATGCAATAAACTACACATCGTGTTAAACTGATCTAGCACACTATGCCATGTTTTAACGTCTTATCTTACACGAAATGACGACATCGGTACATTATGACGTGCCGTAGTTAACATACACACTAATTAGCACACTGCTATTGAAATTAATTCACATTAGAAAATTTGAACTAAAACCTAGGAAGTCAACATGAACCAGATATTTAATAGCAATGGTTTATTGGAAGATTGCCTTCTATCATCAAATCTACAAAATTACTCATGGAAAATAAAAATAAAACAAAATTAAATGACCTATAAACACAAGCGTTTACATAAGGCTATAATAACGATTCTATAGTTCGTACATGTAAATCCATTCGTAGTATCGCTGTGCATGCTGAGCTCCAGCTGTGGCTACAGGTACACTAATGCGAACATGAGTGTAAAGAGGCTAGCTAACCATAGATCAGATATTCAATATGCTGTGCGATGTCTGCCTGATACGTATTGAGGGCAAATCAAGGCAACACAAGCAACACGATAATATGTAATCTTCACGACGAACACACAGGCAGTCTTCCTCGTCTCCTGGTTATCGAATTATCTGCTAATCTGTGTTACTGCATCGAGCAGTAGGCCTACATAAGCATTACAGCGTGCCGTGGTATAACTGCCTGGGCTTATAATATATGAGACACCACACTGAACGACAGGAAAAGCGTCATATTAAACAATAAAAATCTCAGCATTGATGACAATCATCTGAAATAGACTGTTACCTGCCTAGATTGAGATTTACTATTGACACAGATAAGGACTTGATTTACAACAGGGAATAAATACACGGGCATATTCTATAGCAGTGGGTGACGTGATCGTAAGATGTTGTTCAGTAAACCCACTTACATACTCTATATATATTTGACACTATACGGTGACAGTTTCCTCTAAATAAACTGTGAATTGATCGTGGCTAATAGCAGTAGGATTTCCTTCCGTGTAACCTAGTTATATAATGGTGAAAGACCTTATCTGGGTGATGAAAAAGAGGTTATTGGTTTCCTTGGCATATGTAGTTTCAGGGATTTTATTTCTTAATGCCAGGTCGCATTGAGTAGTAGTAGTAGTAGTAGTAGTAGTAGTAGTAGTAGTAGTAGTAGTAGTAGTAGTAGTAGTAGTGGTGGTGGTGGTGGTGGTGGTGGTGGTGGTGGTGGTGGTGTGGCGATACTGTAAGTTGCGTTGTTAGTGATAGGTGTGGCAGTGGCGCTGGACGTGATAAATTTGGTGGTAATGGTTTTCTATGGTTGCACTTATGCACTTGCGGCTAGAGGGTAGTTAGTGGAATTTATAGTAATCTGGTCGGTATGTGTAATATTTTGGTAGTATACTAATTTTATCTTGTTTGATGTGGTCGCACAGAAACAGGTAGTGGCATTCATCTTTAATATCTTGTTTGTCACAGAGTGTACGGTCCTTGTTGCCTAGGCATGCCCTCTCACGTTTGTTTTTTCTATTGGCAGTCTGTGATTGCTTATACGAAATCGTGTTAGTGTTATCCAGTTCATATCGCTCAATTTTATGATGTACGGTTCGAAGTCAAAGACTGTTTTGTAAATATTGTGTTCCCTTTTGAAGCGTTGTTTATTTTACCTCCCCATCTTTGAGTAAATTGGCCGATTGCATTCTATTTTATTATTTTGGCAACCCATTATTTGGAGATGTTTGATTGTTCCACGTGTGCCTCATTCCGGCGTTGTGTAAGATAGTTTAGACACGTTAAGCCATTTAAACTGGGTTGAATGGTGATAGCAACCGGCTATATAGTTAGTTCTCCACAGATCATGAATTTCGGTGTTCTCCTGTTCAACTTCAGTAGCCTACGTAGAAAGTTGTAATGCATATTTAGCTGCGGGTAGCAGCTCAATAAACCGCCAAGTTGGTTAGTCAGTTAGATAGTCAGTTAGTTTGTCGGTCGGTTGGTCGGGCAGGCAGTCAGTCAGTCAGTCAGTCAGTCAGTCAGTCAGTCGCAAAAGCTCAAATTTTAACACCGGAAAGTGTGCGACATACACCAGGATTCTGCAACTTGCGATGTGGACCCAAAAAGAAATCCGGGAAATCCGAAAAATTCGGAACCCGCAGCTACCGAGATTCTATCGACCGTGTTCTATTATTTCATAATTTTCAATGCTACATATTCCGCAAACATATGTGACTATTGAGGTGTGTGTAGTGTCAAATAGTTTCAATTGACAATTGATGATGGGAAGATCTATGTTTTCTATTCGTGCGTAAAGTGCATAGAGTGCTTTCTTGACCTGTTCTGTTAGAGGTATTTGTGCAATTTTATATCTTCCTTTAAAATAGAAGTGGATTCCAAGATATTTATATTTTTCGGTGACTTTGATTTTCTCATTGTCAATATAAATGCTCTTTTTTTATCCCTGTTTGTTGCTGCCAGAGATTAAATTTTGAGTCTTAATTTGTAAATTCGGAGGTTTCATCTTGTACAGTATTAATTAAAATTATTAAACATTGTTTGTAATCCAATGCTTTCCTGCGTTAATAAGACCACAAAGTAGTAACGTTAGTTTCAGGTAAGTGTAAATATTCTTATCCATGGATAACCCTGTACAGTCGGGTGCTTCCAAGTAACCCTGAAGGCCATAGATGTAGAGGTTAAAGGTATGGGTGAAAGATTTCCCCCTCTCGCAGTCCCCAGGTACATGCAAAAGATTGCGATAGTTATTAAATACATTATTAAATACTTTAGATTTGATATCCATGTAGATACTGCGAATTACTTTCCAGATTTCCCCCGCTTGTAGAGTATTGGCTATAGGTCTGCCTTGCTACGCCTTGCCCATCTCTATCTAAGCTCCACAAACACCGCGCTCATGTTGGGATCAATCGAGCTCTGAACAAGCTGACTTATCAATTTCCAGAAAACTATGCATGTATGCTGTTAAATATTTTGAAACTAATGTGATAGGACGCTGTTGCTGCCTATAGCTTTCCAACTAATATCCGTAGTGAAACCATTACAAACGAATTTCCTTAAGGAAACCGCTACCAACCAATCTCCCAAAGCAAACAGCTAACAAGTAATCTCCCAAAGCAAACAGCTACCAAGTTATCTCCCAAAGCAAACAGCTACCAAGTTATCTCCCAAAGCAAACAGCTACCAAGTTATCTCCCTGAGGAAACAGCTACCAAGTTATCTCCCAAAGCAAACAGCTACCAAGTTATCTCCCAAAGCAAACATACACCAACCAATCTCCCAAAGCAAAGAGCTACCAAGTTATCTCCCTGAGGAACCAGCTACCAAGTTATCTCCCAATTCAACCAGCTAACAAGTTATCTCCCAAAGCAAACAGCTACCAACCAATCTCCCAAAGCAAACAGCTACCAAGTTATCTCCCTGAGGAAACAGCTACCAAGTTATCTCCCAAAGCAAACAGCTAACAAGTTATCTCCCAAAGCAAACAGCTACCAAGTTATCTCCCTGAGGAAACAGTTACCAAGTTATCTCCCAAATCAAACAGCTACCAAGTTATCTCCCAAAGCAAATAGCTACCAAGTAATGTCCCAAAGCAAATAGCTACCAAGTAATGTCCCAAAGCAAACAGCTACCAAGTTATCTCCCAAAGCAAATAGCTACCAAGTAATGTCACAAAGCAAATAGCTACCAAGTAGTCTCCCAAAGCAAATAGCTACCAAGTAGTCTCCCAAAGCAAATAGCTACCAAGTAATCTCCCTGAGGAAACAGCTACCAAGTAATCTCCCTGAGGAAACCGCTAACAACTACTCTCTTACATTAACAGGTGAGTGCGATTCGATGCAACAAAACAGTCCTCTCTATGTGGTTATAAGTGTTTGCTAAAATCTTAATTCAAAATAATAGGAAAATGCTAAAAGCACCAAAGATGTAACGTGATACGTCTTCTTTAAACAATTGCCCTACAAAGTTTCTGTCTCAAACATCAAGTATGGCAATAATGACCAAAACTAAGCAATAGAATATTAGATGCATTCAGGGTCAGGATCCCTAATGATAGACTCATTCTATCCGTATTCATTGATCAGTGATATTATCCACATAAAGCAGTATTTGTTTCTTGCAATTGTAATTATTTTAACATGTTGAGACATCTGGCATATTTCAACTGACATCGAATGGTGTAATGCTACATTTCTCATATAATGGGTATTTCCAGTTTATCCATCAATCATATGACGTCATAATCAACTACGTAACGTGTAGGATGACGTAGATAAGTTCCTCACGAACGCTTAATTGATGACGGAGTAAGCGTTGTTCTACGAATTGTATGTCTTTACTATTTAATAAAAAATTATGTTGAATATTTTGAAACTAATTTGACTAGGCGGCGTTACTACCTATGGCAGCAACATTACCCAGTCAAATTAGTTTCAAAATATTCAACAGCGTACCTGTATAGTTTTCTGGAAATTGCTAATCAGGCAGTTCAGGGATCGATCGATCCTAACACGGTGAAGCGTAGTGGAGCTTATCTAGACATGGTCAAGGCATAACTAAAACTTGATTTCTCCATTCAGCTGACTTGTAATGCGCCTAACGTGTTGAAGGTACTTGTACGGCGGTGTCCAGTGTACGACTAGTACACCAGGTAGTTGACTTGTAATGAGGGTGTGCAATGGAGAAAGAAAGCAATGCAAACTGTTCATATAGCAAACAAACTGCTAGCTTACAAGAAAGAAGGAAACGATTACTGCAAACTATCCAAGGCCAGGAAACTGAGACAAGTGCGGAATACACATAGCTCGCCCATAATTCAATAGTCGTGTTATATTGAAGGGTTTCGCTGAATAGCGTATCGGGAGTAGGGAACTGTGTCAATACTCAAACTTCATTGGCACATCATAGAACAAGCGTCCTTGCGCAGGAAATCAATTATCATGATTGCTTTCAGTGGCGATTACTTCTGAGACAGATTCATAGCCATTAATGTAGATCAGTGTATTCTTACTATTTTCTCTTGTTAATACCGCCTCCCACAACCTGGCTATATCACAGGAAGTAACGTTATATTTATTCAAGCATATCCTGACACAATATAATCGTGTTGTCTTCCTAGGGCACAGATAGAGCCCCTCTTTGTATATGATTTGGATCCAGGCGATCGCGAATCATTAAGACGTGTGGCTGATTGGTGAGATGGCGTTCCGTAACCCATCTGTCCATACTAATGCCACCAATACACATTAAAAGAGCTTATAAACGAAATGTTTGGATATATAAAAGAGCAAATTTTAAAAGATTGAACAAAGAAATTTATTATACACCCTGGGTAGCTTTATTTGGGTCTTGTGATGATGTTAATAAAATGTATGATCTATTTAACACTCTATTTCTAGATATGGTAACTGAATATATCCCAAACAGACAGTGAGGATTGGATCAGGTGAGACCCTAAGGCGAGAAATCCGACAAAAAGACCGTCTTAGAAAAAAAGCAAGACAATGTCAGAGTCAAAATGACTGGTGTAAATTCAAAAGACAACGTAATAAAATTAACAATATGAAGACGAAGACAAAGCAGGACTTCGTAGTATCATTTGATTTAATGTTTGATGGACTATCCATTCACAACCCACGTCGTTACAGGAAATTAGTTAAACACCTTATAAACGGCGGTACTAAAACACATATTCATCCTCTGATATGCAATGATAATGGTCGTGCAAAATATGCTACCACTGACTTGGAAAAAGCAACATATCTAAACAATTATTTCTCATCCATTTCAAACGTCGATGATGCAGGTGCACACTTAACCAATACTTGACAGAAAAACTAATAATATACTTTCCGACATTTCGATTCAGGAGTCCGAAATAAGTGACGTCATTAAAACACTGGCGATAAACAAAGCTTCTAGCAGTTATGAGATAAGTCATAAAATTTACAAAGAAACGGTGCACTCCATAGCGTTTCCATTATACCTGCTATTCGATAAATCTATCTAAAGTGGCATAGTTCCCGATGCATGAAAAACAGCCACCGTGTTCTTATTATTTAAGAAAGGCGATCAGGAATTATTGGGAAATTATCGACCAGTTTCCATGCTAAGTACTTTCGGTAAAACTATGGAAAGGTGAATTTTCAAAAGTCTTTATAATCACCGTATTGGGCATAATCTTCTATATAAATACCAATCTGGCTGCCGCACCGGCTATTCAACTGTATTTCAACTTATTGAGTTGTGCCACATCCAGTCAAATGCACTAGATGAACGCAAATCTTCATGCATTGTACTTTGGGATATTTCGCAGGCATTTGACAGAGTCTGGCAAATGTCTGGCATAGAGGTCAGTTGTTTAAATTAGAGGAGCACATGGGCTAGGAGGAAGTATCCTTACATGGTTTAACAGCTACCTGTCTTCTCGAAAGCAGTGCGTCTCAGTTAATCAAGACAAATATCCAATGAGACAAATAGAAGCAGGTGTCCCCCAAGGCTCGGTAGTCGGTCCACTCTTATTTTTAATTTATATAAATGATATCTCACAGAATATCCAGAGCTTCTTAAGATCATACGCCGACGACACTTCATTATACTGCTCCAGTGCATCAGCCATCGAACTAGAGAGAAAACTAAACATTGACTTAAACGTACTTTCTGCATGGTCCAAACAATGGTTAGTCCTCTTCAATGCTACAAAAAAATGTGAATCGAACAATAACAAATTCACATACTTTCATATCTCCAGATATCCTTTTAAATAATACATTATTATCATCAGTATACTCCAGTAAGTATCTTGACGTAATCATTTCAAACGAGTTAAAATGGATTGCTCATATAGAGCAAATATCAAAGAAAGCTGCAAAGATCTTAGCTACAATGAGGCAAATGAAGAATACTTTAAGCAGGAACGCTTTATCCAAAGTATGCACTACATATTTACGCCCTGTGCTCGGATATAGCAGGGAGGTTTGGGATTGTTTCTCTCGCCGGGATTCTGAAGGACTTGAAGTGCTTCAAAATGAAGCCATGAGAATAATAACTGGCTTGCCAAAGTATACACCTTTAGAAATCCTTTATAAAGAGACTGGCATAATTCCCTTACACGAGCATCGTAAACAAAAGAAACGTATATTATTCTATAAAATCGTACATGGAGATTGCCCCGATTATATAACTGATATTATTCCTAGAAGAGTAGATGATGTCACAGAACATAACCTTAGAAATTCAGAAGATTTTATTCCACCGAACCACCATCTTGGACTATTTAAAAACTCTTTCATGCCCAGTGTTATCCAATTGTGGAATAACCTAAATATAACACTAAAATCAGCGACTTCAGTTCCGGTTTTCAGAACAAATTTTGCAAAAACTTATCAAAACGTGCAAGACCAATTCACCACATACTACTCATTTGGTGAAAGACGAAAAAATATCATAACATGCTAATTAAGAAATAATTACAGCCAACTAAACAATGATCTGTACAGATATCATCTACTTGAACGCCCCAACTGTCCTTGTCAAAGCCCAGAAGCCGCTAATCATTACTTTTTATAATGTCCAAGATGAGCAAATGAAAGACGCGATTTATTTGATTTCATTTATGAAATTACCCCAGATATTTCCCTGCACATTTTCTTGCAGGGAAGTAATACATTTTCTACTTAAATTAATGAAGATTTACTAGGAAACGTATATAACTTTACAAGAAAAACAAATAGGTTTTAACATTATTGAAAGTTCTTTGTATAATTTGTCTATCTATAAACCGGTTAAATGTTAGTATTGTGTATTTGTGTATGTATGGTGATCATTGTTGATGTGTTTGCCCGGTCACACCTGCCGATAGCTATCACCACATGGACCACCAAGATATGATCACTAAAACATATGCTTACCTAATGTATTTTATCTCAATCGGAAATTATCCTTTGCGAACAGAATGTGGCGGGTCCTTGCGGGTCGCCGTCATACGCCCGCAGGGGTTGGTGATCGCTGTAGGCAGGTTTGGCTATACATCGCACTGGCATGCTTGGGATGAGTATGATAACATTATTAACTGGTGTAGTAAATTTTAGCCTTCTCTCTCTCTCTCTCTCTCTCTCTCTCTCTCTCGCTTCCTCGCTTTCTCTCATTCTGATTTATATAAACATAAATATAAATTGTGCATATATATGTAGGTTTAAGTATATGCTACCGTCTAACAATTATGTAGGGAGCTGGCAAAACTAGGTTGCCAGAACGTGTGCCCAATCCCATTGTACAGATGTTACAATAAAATATGTTTTTAAAAAATTCCACCGAAGCTTACATTTATAACGGTCATTCTAGTATGATGTTAAATCTACCTTGAAACATGGCAACGGCTTCTAGTCAGGTTTCAACAAAAGGCATGTTCGAGGCATGCATCTTTGGGCTAACTGAGTACAGAAAGCCACTATGGCGGTGACCAGAAGGATAGTGTCTATATCACCTGACATGTAGGCCTACTGAGTAGACTTTTATACTGGCCAGTTGTGTCATGTTTCCAATGGCTGTAGCTTTTGAAAGGTATGGGTATTGATGCTATGATTTGAACTCACCACCGGACAGTCGCTTGTTTCAATGTCTCGTGTCAATAAATTTCGTTGTCGTCGTCTCGAAGACAGTACCAATTATTGAATGGTGGCAAGTTTACCAATGCACTTTATTAGCAAGGCCTTGCTGAAATTTCCTGATGTGTAAAATAACTGTTCTGAGAATGTTCTTGCATTAGACATTTGGTCTCTGCATTCTAATTATTTAGACAGTATTACACAATAAAACGCCTCTCTATAGCGGACAGGCAATGGACCACGTGACCAAGTGGTCACCAAAAATAGTCACTTTATAAGAGTCGAAGGGATTGCATCATATAAAATGGCGTCTATTGTATCAAGATGTGGTAATTATTTCAGACTGTTGGACTTACAACATTCCCTCCTAAATTCTAACATGATCATAATGATGTGGTCCCAACGTAAGTGTTCGTGATAGATATGGTTAACTATAAGCGTCTCTATAGTCTCAACTCTTCTCATAATTAAAATCTCTTGTTCAAAGTGGAAGAGCCTTGAGAGATCGATGCGTGGGCGCACTGGTATACAGGCATATATTAAAATAGCGCATGGGAAATTTCCAAAAAGAACTCGATAACTATGTCTTAATGGAATTTGCTCTTTGAAATGTTTTAGCCCTTGAACCATGGCAGATCGATCATCAATGACTAATATTCTCTTGAATATTTTTGAAACCTGTTTAACTGGGAGCTGATGCTGCCGATGGCAGCAACGTGTCCAGTCGAATTTGTTTCAAAATAGTCAACAGCTTTCCGGTATAGTTGGCTTAAGATTGAGACACTCGCATTTCAAGGGTTAAAAAACAAATTTCCAGAATCACAGCAAAGTCCGTCTTTGACAGTGTTAGCGTGATATTGGCGTTCACGGAGTAACGCTGGGGAAGAGGATGTTCCGGGGAATGTGGAACTTGACCATGTTGTTCCTCCCAAAGTAGAGATACAATAATTGACCTTTCCATTTTAGCTATGCCCTGCCCATTTCAAGCTAAACTCCACCCACACCTCGCTCGTGTTGGGATCGATCGATCTCTGAACTCCCTGACAATCAAGTTCCAGAAAACTATACAAGTAAGCTGGTGCATATTTTGAAACTAATTTGATTGGGTGCTGTTGCTGCCTATGGCAGTAATAGCGCCTAGTCAAATTAGTTTCAAAATATTCAACAGCATGTTTATTAACTAGTAGAGACATACAATTCGAACAACGTGTCGGACTATTAAGAGTTAAAGACTTAATGATTATGACGTCATCCTACACGCTGTTTAGCTGAGTATGACGTCATATGACCTCAGATCATCGATTGATACTCTGGAAATGTGAATTATTAAGTCTATGTTTGCAGACTGTTTGTCTAAACTATCAGATCAAATCGGTTATGAATCATTGTTAATCAGAGTGTATAATAAAATATGCATTTCCTATCACTGGTATGTTCACCCTATGCATAACCTGAGAACGGGTATACGAGTCAGGGAAGACTTATGTCAGTCATGACGAATCCTATACGATGCTTGATATTATATATCCTGTCACTATTGGCGCATACAAGTATTAACATGGCAGGCTTACATTAACTGAAACTCGTGTAGTTTAGCAGTTGGTAGATCACATCGAACGCACACAATTGATTTCATCACCATCCAATCTATATGATGATTAATATTGATTATTACTGAACGATCGCATATATTCTCAATCAATATTATGGAACGCATCATCATCATCATCATCATCATAATCATCGCGATCGTTGTCTCCGTGGTCGTCGTGTTTGTCCTCATCAGTGTCGTCATCGTTGTCGTCGTCAACGTCGTCACCGCGGTTGTCGTCGTCGTTGTCGCTGTCTTCGTTACTATGTTAGACTATCTACCTGCTGGCATAGCTATTAATCCCGCTAGAAGAATTAAGCGTTCTTGGATCGATCACCTGTGCCTGAGTAGACCTACTTATACCCGACACAAATACTTACCTGGCAGAGTTTCATGATGATAATTATCTATATTCTATAGACGAGAGAAGATAGTGCGTAGATCAAAGAAGCTGGTGACTCAGCAAGTGTTCATTGTTGTCCTGTACAATCCAATACTGTCTCGTATTCACTTGCATACTCAGCGTATTATTGTGCGGCTATCTGTGGTTCTATACTCTATGTATATGTAGGCTATAGTGCGTCGCTGAAGACCACGAAGATGTTGGAGACCCAGGGAACAAGCAGTCAATCATGTCTCACTAGAGTTAACGTACACTGCCATTAAAACTAGTCAGTAAATACAGGTGGCCGGATAATGCAGGGCACTTGCTACACGTTTTCGTGTCAGGTAGTGATGGCAATGTGTCTAAAGCAACCACAATCATTTGGCGCGAGACCCAGGTGTCGGATACACACAGGTTTGAATGTATTTCGGGAGAGTTCACCATCCTCCCTATATCTACGCATAAGCCTCAAAGTGTGATCAAAGAAACAAACAAGACATCAGCGTTACACTGACGGGGTATTAGCGAAAATCTTGACATTTTGCATTTCTAAATGCAAATCTATCTTTGTATCAAGATCAAAATGACCTTGACCTCAAAAGGGTGAATGTATGTGCTGCTCTTAATGGTTGAGGCAACTGTATCAGGATGCTTAGTTCCAATAATTTTGAACAATTCTGAAATAATAGTCAGATGAGCTAAGCTGTACCAAACTGCATTTTATACAAATGTTACAATGACCTTGACCTCTGGCCTCAATATCATTGTACATGGTATAAGTTAAATTTAAGAAGGGTGAACCAATCCTGAAATACAACATGTTGAGCTAAACCAAAAATTTAACCAAACAGAAAGGAGTTTTATACCAAGGACACGGTGAACTTAACCTTTTACCTCATGACCTCAATATGATTGTGCTGCATCTAGCTGATATATGGAACCATGTGTTAAAGCTTAGTCACAAGAGGCTGAATTAATCCTTTAATATAAAACGATATGTTGAACAAAGCCTAAAACTTAGCCGGAAACAATCAAGTATTATTATACCATGGTCAGTGTGGCCTTGACCGTTGACCTCAATATCATTGTTTTCGACCCGGATGATATATGTAATCATGTGTCCAGGTTTTGTCCCAATAAGGTGAAGCCAATGCGAGATAAATCAAAATATTAACCGTAAAAATAGTTTTATACCAAGGCCACAGTGACCTTTAACTCTGACCTCATAACCTTGTCATTGTCCTCAGTTCCCTCGATATAAGGAGGCATGTGTCCATGTTTAGTCCCAGTAGGGTGAAGCCATGCCAGATATCATACGATATGTTGAGTTAAACGAAATTCTTAACCTTAAAATTAGAATTTTATTCCAAAATTACAGTGACCTTAAACTTTGAGCTCATAACCTCAATTTTAACGTGATCCATCCTAGTTTCGATAGGTTTCTTCCGCAGACAAGGTCCAGTCATCATATGAAGGTTGAGCACGATCTGATAATGGGTAGCGGAGTTATCGGCTGAAATGGAGCTTAGCAATTTTCAAGCATATTAGATTTAGGATCGTTGCCGATTTCGATAGGCTTCTTCCCCATGCCTAGTCCAGTCACCCCACAAAGCGATCCAATAAATAATAGCCGAGTTATTGTGAGGAAACAACTCTGACGTACACCCACCCCACACGCCCATATAATTAGGATCTTTTTGTGTTTTGGTTTTTTTGGAATTCTCGAATGTACTTGGCGGATTATAAATCAGACACGTGTTTACGGTCTTTGACAACAATAATGTAATTGTGCAACTGTGTACTATGGAGCAGGAGTACGGAGATGAGGAGGAGGGGAGAGGCGGGAGGGCAATAATTAGGCGACATATGCAGAAATAGTTGAGGCGCCGGTTGAGAGGAATGAAGTGGATGTGGAAGAAGATGAGGACGTGAAATGGAGAGAGAGAGAGAGAGAGAGAGAGAGAGAGAGAGAGAGAGAGAGAGAGGGGGGGGGAGAGAGAGAGAGAGGGGAGGGGGGAGAGAGAGACAGAGAGAGAAAGAGAGAGAGAGAGGGAAAGAGAGAGAGAGAGAGAGAGAGAGAGAGAGAGAGGGGGGGGGGAGAGAATATCCTAGAAGAATAGCTGTAATAGCCTTAGCAGCTGGTAGATTACGAGACGTGTGATCGTTGGCGGATGTACCAGATCGACGCATAGGCGAATGGACCTTTCCAGCTTTGGCTATGCCCCGCCCATCTCTAGCTAAGATCCATCCATAAACCTCGCTCCTGTTGGGATCGAGCGATCCCTGAACTCCCTGAATATTAGTTTTCAGAAAACTGTACGGGCAAGCTGTTGAAGATTTTGAAACTAAAGAGTGCTGTTTCTGCCTATCATCATGTTTATTAAATAGTAAAGCCATACAATTCGTACAATAACGCTTAGATCGTCTTCAATTAAGTGTCCGTGACGTACTTATCTACGTCATTCATGACAGCGTTGATTTTGACGTCATCCTAGACGTCACGTAGTTGATTATGACGTCATTAGATGGATGGCTAGACTGGAATGGTCCATTCGTATCCTACGTGTGTGCGGAGTATGAAATGGCATTCTGTGAAGCAGCTGATTCTTAGAGAACACTGTGTATTATGATTTCTTCAGAGAAGACGAATTGAGGGCCTTTATATATTGTGACGGCCATCAGATCAACTGATGCATCACTAACTGGCGCTTTTAGTCTAAAGTTGATTATTTAGAATATGAAGAAAGTTCCATAGGTATACTGAATATTTCCATATTTTGAAGATGTCATCTAGATACCTGAGTTAAGAGGTTTTTGGTTGGTTGATTGATTCACTGGCTCCTCTTTCAACTTCGCAACAAAGGATGTTGTAAAGGTGGGCCAAATCGTTACATACACAGATTGGAAGTTGACTCTCACAATGAGCTTTGAAATCATTTCATTTCCGTCCGTCTGTTAGTCAATCATTTTGGTCAGTGGGCGGGTCGGTGGATGGATGTTTTGTGGAGTATTGGCAGTGCAATTGGAAAGATAATTGTTCGGGTGGTCAGTTAGTTTATCGGTTATTTGCAAGGTATATCAGTCAGACAATGGGTACAGCAGTCGGTCTGTGGGTCAGACTGTAACTAGGTAGAATGTCTGACATGTTTGACGCAGACGGATCATGTTGCAGCTATAGAGAGAAAATACTTGTTTATCTATAGACAACAATCAGCATTGTTCATAGAGGGCATCTCAGTCTATCAAGTAATTCGCACAACAAAGTATATTTAAGCACGAATCTATCTAGTAATGGGAATGACTGAGAGTACCGCATCAACCTGACATACGAATAGACATAGAAAAGGATTGGTAGACGAATTGGTGAGTATATGCATAAATGGAATAGGTGGAGAGGTGTTCATATGAACAGAATGATACTGTTATATCCGGTAGCCCTCATCAGATGAAGCTCTCGCAATGGCGCATAGCAAACTACATATTGGAAAGGGCTTTGACACTGTGATGTATGCTGAATTTGCTTGGTTACGTACAGAATGATTGTGGCGCGTTTGAGTGATTTACTTTAGCTACAGTCGAGTGTTTGCTAGTCAAACGCACCATCTGCAGAATAAACAGTCTGCACATTATGCATTCGATTGATATATAACCAAAACTAGTTGCCAATAATACGCCTGTTGAGTGTGTCCATGATATATACTTACGTGTGGACTGTTGCATCGTTATATCTACTATAAATTCTGTCATGTTGTTCGCGACCAGGATTTCACAAGCGCTAATCTGACGTAAATCCATTTAAGATGAATCAGAATCAGATAAACATCTCACTATCGTCCATTGTTCGTTGCATTAGTCTTCTCAAACAGTGTGTAATGACGTACTGTTATTGCGACATGACAGACCTATTCACTAACTCACTCGTGCCGAGATTTCATGATCACTGACTTGCTGGTGCGAAAATCATTTCCTCTGGTAACTGTAGATAGATTACTTTAACCATTTAACACTCGTATCAGTCAAACCCGGCTTCTGCAGTGGTCTTGACAAATATAATTTTGCAGACCAAGAGAAGACTATTTTTTAAACTTTACCACTGAAATGACTGGCTCGATAACCGAACCAGTCATTCCAGTGGTATACTTTCAGAAATAGTCTTCTCGTGGTCTGCAAATGAACATCTTCTATGAGAAATTTTTTATTTTCTTGAACAAATTCTAGTGTTAACTGGTTAATAACAGCAGCTGCTATTGGCATAACCTCACTGTGTGTTAATAAATACGTTCATATTTGTATCGATCAACCTCTTTATACTGCATCAAAAATGGTTACTAAAACAGGTGGTCTCTTTGTACAAAACAGGTGAGACAACAATGTCTTTTAGCGTCACAAATGGATGTTATTCAAGCTAGTTTATCGAACCATCACTGGTGTCTAATACTAATTCGTCCACCTGCCTTAAAGAACAAGAATCGTCTATATCAACAGGAGAGATGCTCTCTGAATGGTTCATCATTAAACAGCCTAATCTATATCACTACTAAGTATTGTCTATCCTGTCTATGGCGGACACCTTACAATGGGGCCAGATGGTGGCTGTTCAATAAGACTAATCGTCTTGTGGCAATAGTCGTAAGGAACAACGATCATTTCGTCACAAAAATTCTTTACTGTACAGCTCAGAGATAAAATAAGATGTTTTCAAAACAAAATAGAACGTACTATTGAATATTTTCGAACATAATTGGATTGAAAGATATTGTCTTCCTGCCTTTAAGGCAGCAATGTCTCCCAACCCAATCATGCTCAACAGAGCATTGCTTACTAACTAACTAACATGGTTCCGGTTCCGGTCTTGTAACATGTTAGCTTATGTATGAACTGAACTGTACCATAGCACATGAATTAAAGGCGTTATCATTCGCTCTTAATTACAATGACTCGCTGAGCAGATGTTATGCCAGACACATGCATACATTCCTACGTCCAACTACAGCAACATTCATCGGATTGAGCAGCTGTTATGCCAGACACATGCGTACATTCCTACGTCCACCTACTGCAACATTCATCATATTGAGCAGCTGTTATGCCAGACACATGTATGCATTCCTACGTCCACCTACTGCAACATTCGTCAGCTTGAGCAGCTGTTATGCCAGACACATGTATGCATTCCTACGTCCACCTACTGCAACATTCATCAGCTTGAGCAGATGTTATGCCAGACACATGCATATATTTCTACGTCCACCTACTGCAACATTCATCAGATTGAGCAGCTATTATGCGAGACACATGCATACATTCCTACGTCCACCTAATGCAACATTCATCAGATTGAGCAGATGTTATGCTAGACACATGCATACATTCCTACGCCCACCTACTGCAACATTCATCAGATTGAGCAGATGTTATGCCAGACACATGTATGCATTCCTACGTCCACATACTGCAATATTCAGAGCTTGAGCAGATGTTATGCCAGACACATGCATACATTCCTACGTCCACATACTGCAGCATTCATCAGATTGAGCAGATGGTATGCCAGACACATGTATGCATTCCTACGTCCACCTACTGCAATATTCAGAGCTTGAGCTGATGTTATGCCAGACACATGCATACATTCCTACGTCCACCTACTGCAACATTCATCAGATTGAGCAGATGTTATGTCAGACAGATGTATACCTTCCTACGTTCACATACTGCAACACTCATCAGATTGAGCAGATGTTATGCGAGACACGAGCATACATTTCTATGTCGACTTACTGCAACATTCATCAGCTTGAGCAGATGTTACGCCTGACACATGTACGCATTCCTACGTCCACCTATTGCAACACTCATCAGATTGAGCATATGTTATACCAGACACATGCATGCATTCCTACGTCCACCTATTGCAACACTCATCAGATTGAGCAGATGTTATGCGAGACACATGCATACATTCCTACGTCCACCTACTGCAATATTCAGAGCTTGAGCAGATGTTATACCAGACACATGCATACATTCCTACGTCCACCTACTGCAACATTCATCAGATTGAGCAGATGTTATGCAAGATACATGCATACATTCTTATGCCAACCTATGGCAACATTCATCAGACTGATGCGAGACACGTGCATACACTTCTATGTCCACCTACTGCAACATTCATCAGATTGAGCAGATGTTATGCCAGACACATGCATACATTCCTACGTCCACCTACTGCAACATTCATCAGATTGAGCAGATGTTATGCGAGATACATGCATACATTCTTATGTCCACCTATTACAACATTCATCAGACTGAGCAGATATTATGCGAGACACGTGCATACATTTCTCTGTCCACCTACTGCAACATTCATCAGATTGAGCAGATGTTATGCCAGACACATGCATACATTCGTACGTCCATCTACGGCAACATTCATCAGATTGAGCAGATGTTATGCCAGACACATGTATACATTCGAATGTCCACATACTGCAACATTCATCAGATTGAGCAGATATTATGTCAGACAGATGTATACCTTCCTACGTTCACATACTGCAACACTCATCAGATTGAGCAGATGTTATGCGAGACACGAGCATACATTTCTATGTCCACCTACTGCAACATTCATCAGCTTGAGCAGCTGTTACGCCTGACACATGTACGCATTCCTACGTCCACCTATTGCAACACTCTTCACATTGAGCAGATGTTATACCAGACACATGCATGCATTCCTACGTCCACCTATTGCAACACTCATCAGATTGAGCAGATGTTATGCGAGACACATGCATACATTCCTACGTCCACCTACTGCAACATTCATCAGATTGAGCAGATGTTATGCCAGACACATGCATACATTCCTACTTCCACCTACTGCAACATTCATCAGATTGAGCAGATGTTATGCCAGACACATGTGTGCATTCCCACGTCCACCTATTGCAGCATTCATCAGATTGAGCAGATATTATGTCAGACAGATGTATACCTTCCTACGTTCACCTACTGCAACATTCATCAGATTGAGCAGATGTTATGCCAGACACATGCATACATTCCTACGTCCACATACTGCAACATTCATCAAATTGAGCAGATGTTATGCCAGACACATGCATACATTCCTACGTCCACATACTGCAACATTCATCAGATTGAGCAGATGTTATGCAAGACACATGCATACATTCCTACGTCCACCTACTGCACATTCATCAGATTGAGCAGATGTCATGCCAGACACATGTATGCATTCCTACGTCCACCTACTGCAATATTCAGAGCTTGAGCAGATGTTATGCCAGACACATGCATACATTCCTACTTCCACCTACTGCAACATTCATCAGATTGAGCAGATGTTATGCCAGACACATGTATGCATTCCCACATCCACCTATTGCAACATTCATCAGATTGAGCAGATATTATGTCAGACAGATGTATACCTTCCTACGTTCACCTACTGCAACACTCATCAGATTGAGCAGATGTTATGCGAGATACATGCATACATTCTTATGTCCACCTACTGCAACATTCATCAGATTGAGCAGATGTTATGCCAGACACATGCATACATTCCTACGTCCACATACTGCAACATTCATCAGATTGAGCAGATGTTATGCCAGACACATGCATGCATTCCTACGTCCACATACTGCAACATTAATCAGATTGAGCAGATGTTATACCAGACACATGTATGCATTCCTACGTCCACCTACTGCAACATTCATCAGGTTTATCCTATTGTCGCGTTAACATGTCCATCGTTTCCTACAGGAAATAGAATACGGCTGGTAAGTTAATTCCTTATTCGGCCACTCTCTGCGTTAATTATAAAATCGCTACTAAAATAACCTCGAGGTTTTTGCTGACTTTGGTAACAATGGCTTTAACCCTTTAATGACGAAATTTTTTCAAAAAACTAAATATTTGCTTATTGAATGTCCATGTGCAGGATAAGTGGACTATTTTTTGGAAATTTACCGGTGGAATGGCTGGTTCAGTTACCGATGCCAGTTATTTTGGCGGTAAATTTTCAAAAACGGTCTCCACTCCGGTCGGCTTCGACATGAAGAGTTTATATATATATGTCAACGTAATAGACCACGAATTAACACCCACTACACCTTATTTATATTTAGGTTCACGCTTCCCACCTTGCAATGTGTTTTCTAAAACAGCTTTATATAAATCAATCTATAAATAAACAGCGTGAAAACAACGCGTCAATTATATGCCTACTCAGATCTAACACGTGCTCACATCTATAGCTGGTACTCGAGTAATATGAACTTTACGCAGTACGCGCTCAAGCTTGTTCGCAGTCTGAAAGGATGGTGTTATCCTCCGATAACTTGGCAGTAAGAGAGTCGGATTACGATCGCTTGTGAACCAACCTCAAATTAGTCCATCCTGTTCAATAGATTATATTGTGTTTTAGTTAATATGCAATGTCGTACACGCGCAAGCGACACGCCTTTTGTACTTGTCAATTGATAAATTGATTCTAGACATGCACACGCGCGCGGTCTAGATGAACTTTACCGTAGTCTAGAATCGAGCGTAACTCCGTACAATTAACAAACATTAGTAAATGCATAATAAATAAAAACGTTTGAGATACCGGTACGAATACAACTGAATGATAAAGAACGATGTCCTACCGGGATGTATATTTCATCTTACTTGCTGATTATTGATGGTCGGACCCACCTGACTACCTAACAAAAATAATTCTATTTATTTTAATCGATTTTCACTAGTGGACTAAATATCATATGATTGGCCTCAAATTCACCAAGTGCACTTCTGACTATCTTGATACACCTATCAATAATAGTGTCGTCCGGCACTAACTTCTACACGCCACGCCACCAGACCCGTGCCACATTGCACCAATACCTGCTCTATCCACCATTGGGCTGGGGTTTTCCCCGCAATGACAAACAATATGCAAGCGCGCGGGAGATGATTGAAGAATACAAAACGCATCGACCGGATTCAAAAGTATCCGTGAACGAGCAGATAATAACAATGGCGATGAGAACAGGAACGGGATGAAACAACTTCCGAGGAGAAGATTCCGACTACAAACTAGGTTAATTATAGGATGCTGGATCCAAACAAAGACCCGTGTACAGGAATGATGAGCCGGTCAATAAATATTATCTTCTATCTGTCATCATTCCATGGATAAATCTGCTTATATTTGCGGCGTCAACATGAAATGATTGTGCTTTCGGAGATCCCGGAGTGGCATTGATTCCAAAATTGGCCTCACGCTTATAGATCTTCAAGTGCGCATGCCAATACCGAGACAGGCTGGCCGAGATTGTCTCATTTAATTATCGCCAAAATGTGTCAAGAATTCATCTCGCGTAGCATGAGAGTTAGTAATAAAGATGTTTTTCCAATCAAATAACTACTGCTATTGTATTTTATTTTTAAAGCTAGAATAATAATCGCCTTATATGGATCAAAAGCGTAGAACCGTAACGGCTTAAATAACGATATACGGTAATAGCTAAGTGTGGGTTAGCAGCCATCGGAAGACTGTTCATAGACGGTCACAATGACACTGTTGGAACGAGTGTTAGGCATTCAACTTGTGTTATCATCATTAGACTGACGCTGGCGGAGTTAGTAGCGATTATCCGAGGTTAGACTGGCGTTATCAGATTTAGAAGAGATTTCCTGGCAGTAGACCTGGACTAGCAGGGGTAGATAGAAGTGTCAGAAAAGATTATAGTGAAAGAATGGCGTTAGGGGAGTGGGACGAAATTTTCCGACAGAGTATTAGCCAAGTTATAGGAGATGCTCAGAACAGAACTGACGCTAGCAGTTTGAAGATTTGCTGGAAATGGACTAACGCTAGCAGAGTTAGAAGAGATGTTGACAACGGAACTGACGCTAGCAGAGTTAGAATATTTGTTGAGAACGGAACTGACGCTACAAGAGTTGGAAGAGATGCTGAGAACGGAACTGGCGCTAGCAGAGTTAGAAGAGAGGTTGAGAACGGAACTGACGCTAGCAGAATTAGAAGATTTGCTAAGAACGCAACTGACGCTAGCAGAATTAGAAGTTTTGCTAAGAACGGAACTGGCGCTAGCAGAGTTAGAAGAGTTGCTAAGAACGGAACCGGCGCTAGCAGAATTACAAGATTTGTTGAGAACGGAACTGACGCTACACGAGTTAGAAGAGATGCTGAGAACATACTTGACGCTGGACGCTGAGATGTAGAAGACTTTGAGAACGGAACTGATGCTAGTGGAGTTAGAAAATTTGCTAAGAACGGAACTGGCGCTAGCAGGGTTAGAAGATTTGCTAAGAACGGAACTGGCGCTAGCAGAGTTAAAAGGTTTGCTAAGAACTGAAGTGGCGCTAGCAGAGTTAGAAGAAATGCTCAGACAGTGTAACCTCCTGATGTCGTAAGTGCTAAAAGCAGTGCTCCATTCGCGCGCTGGATGTAAGAGAGAGAGAGAGAGAGAGAGAGAGAGAGAGAGAGAGAGAGAGAGAGAGAGAGAGATAGAGAGCGAGAGAGAGAGAGAGAGAGAGAGAGAGAGACGTTGGCAAAGAGCCCCCTATCGTCATTGAGTTAATAATATGAACCATAGGAAGAGTGACAAATCGGTATCCTTCAAGAAATCTAGCGTAAGGTATATGGACAAATTAGCGCCTGCTGGAGGTATTCAACATTTCAGCGCATTGCAGAATGATTGGTTCATCAATCCAGGTGGCACTATATCTCTTTTTAGGCAGGCATGTGAAATAACTGTCGGACATTTGGACCACCTTATTTCCATTAGACAATGCATGTATCCAGACAATGTGCGACTGACTTCACATTACGTCTAGGCTGCCAAGCTCAATGGAGGTCTCCAGTTTTATCTATGCCGCACCCATCTCTAGCCAATTTCCAACCACGCTTCGCCTGTATTGGGGTCGGTCGATCCCTGAATTCCCTCACTATCAATTTCCAGAACACTAACAGGTAAGCCGTTGAATATTTTGACAATAATGGCAACAAATTATAAAAAAGTAAAGACATACAATTCGTACTGCTACAACAACGCTTAGTCGGTCATCAGTTAAGCGTTTATAACGAACGTATCTACGTCATAACCAGCTGCCATTTACATCCATCAAAATTACTTGTCTAATGTTATTTAAAGCCTCTTTCATGAAAGCAAAGATGGATACAGTGCAGTGGTGTATATCAGTCCGAAACGGCCACCCCTGACCCCAACCGCCGCCGCCATACACCCCCCCCCCACCCCTCCCACACCCCCACACCCTCTGCCCATGATGACGTCTTTGAAACTTTAAAGAATCACTTTGCGAAATTAGGCAGCTGTTTGTTTTGCGGTAATTTTAATGCAAGCACTGGGCTAAAATGATGCCCTATACAAGAAAGAGTGTAATACATCGCCGCTATCCATAATGATCGTCCAGCGAAGATGGCCCATGTTCGGTCATTTGCTAAGGATGCTAGAAGACAGCTCAACACAGAGACCCTTGGGAGTCCAACTACTGTGAGTCAGCAAATATAAAGCCAGGATAAGCCGCCATTGCATAAATATGTTAAGCGTGCTACGACGTTGCCTCAAGAAAGCGAGACTAGGTACACTCAAATCAAGAATGGACCTGAGGAAGCTAAGGATTTGGATTGAGGACAAGACAGTGGGCAGAAGTGAAGAAGGCCTGATTGGAGATGTAGGATGTTTCTACTACTACAGCCGCAGAATACAGTAACCATACATACGGGGCTAGAAGCTTACTACTGCTTTGATGCTAACCTCCTACTGGCATGTGAGCTAACGACTAACCTGGATAACCTCAGGGAGGTTTCTACTTCGAGAAATAATTTTGCACCCCACCACCACACTCCACCCAATCGATAGTCACGGCAAGAAACCCGTCCATCTTTGTTGATCGGCTGGCGTCCGCGCTCTTAATGGTAAGTTCAGTGTCGACTACCTGTGCCAGTGTACATGGTATGGTCATATGTGAAAACCCAGCGCAAATCACTATACTCTGACACCTCCAGTATTCATGAGGCATATACGATATGTCCAGGTACACCGACTTAACCCATATTTTATTCACTGCGGCTTTTCCTGTGTCATTTCAACTGGCCTTTGAAGCCGGCAGACGAAGTTTCATCTGTCCCTCTCTTGTGGCCCCCCCCCCCCCCACGACATACATTTTCTTGTGTCGCCACTGAATAATCTGTTGCCAAATTCGAAAAGGTGATTGAAGAAAAGCAGCCTGAAAATGTCTGTGTTTAAAACATTGATCGACAAATATACCCAAATCGTATAAACAGTATTTATCTTGCTGTTTTGTAAATTTTAAATCTACAACTGATTCTGTCTCTAGGAACGATATTTGCTTACAAATTAGTGTATGTGGCAACTTTTTACACACACTAATGAGTATGTATTTGGGAGATTCGTATTCCATAAAACTTAAATTTTATCACAGCAATCGTTTTCTGTCCAAAGTTGGACCGAAACAGGGTTGTGTAGTAACCCCACTTTTATTTAATATCTATGTTCTTGACCTGCCCAGCATTTTACTTAGCAATCTGACCCAGTCACGCGAGACCACATAATTAGCACTTTCCTCACTGGCAGCCGTGTATTGCTGTCTAATTCGCCTAACTACACACATAGGTGCATACTACTATATCTGGAACGCCGTTGTTAATTCACCTTTCCTGTTTTAGCTATGTCCCGCCCATCTCTAGGTAAGCTCCACCCACAACTCGCTCGTGTTGTGATCGATCGATCTCTGAACCAGTAAGCTATTAAATATTTTGAAACTAATTTGACTGGGCGCTGTTGCTGCCATATGGCAGCAACAGCGTCCAGTCAAATTAGTTTCAAAATATTCAACAGAATGTTTATTAAATGGTAAAGACATACAATTTGTACAACGTATCGGACCATTAAGCGTTAAAGACGGACTATTTCGAACCACCCATGACGTCGTGATTATACACGTCACTTAGTTCATTATGACGTCATATGACGGCAGATTATCGATGGATAAAGTTGGAAAGGCCGATTGTGTACTCATTTTTAACAAACGTGGTAAATTATTAAATAAATATTTACCCACATAATGGTAACATTATTGAAATAGTCCAGACTTGTTGCTATGCGGTTATAACATTTGATGTTTCTGGTAATTTTAAAACAATTTGTAAACGCGTTTGTGGGAAAGCAACTAAATCCATCTTAAAAGAAAGACAATATCACGTTAGGACCAACATATTTATGGTACTTGTCCTCTTTAAGAGATTGACTTCTCCTATGTTAATGTACGGATGCGAAATTTGGCGCCCGTACTTTCTTGAATGTCTTCGCACTCCGTGGCTTTAAACCAATCTGCGATAATCTACCAGCAGATAAATTGTTTCCAGTTTATCAATCCATCATCTGACGTCATACTACGCGACGTGTAGCGTGACGTGATAATCAATTGCAGCATGAATGACTCCTAGACGCTTAATAGTCCGACACGTTGTACGAAGTGTGTTTTTGCTATGTAATAAACATGCTGTTGAATATTTTGAAACTAATTTGACTGGAAGTGTAGGATGACGTCTTAATCAATGACGTCATGAATAGCGCAGGCAAGTTTGTCACGAACGCTTAATTGATGACGGGCTAAGCGTTGTTGTACGAAGTGTATGTCTTCACTATTTAATAAACATGCTGTTGAAACTGATTTGACTGGGCGATATTGCGGACATAGGCAGTAACAGCACACAGTCAAATTAGTTTCAAAATAATCAACAGCTTAGCTATATAGTTTTCTGGAAATTGATAGTCAGGGAAATCAGGGATCGATGCCAATACGAGCAAGGTGTGGGTGGAGCTTATCTAGAGATAGGCGGGGCATAGCTTAAGCTGTAAAGGTCCATTGGGGCATCCTACACCCTTTATATCCTGCTTGACGCTTGCAATGAAATATCGGCTCAGGCTGTATTCCCAGGATAATGCTTCCGTGGCGCGGAAAATATACTGTGAATCTTATTCAAATATATCGAGTAATTTTAATTGGCCGTTTTTCTCCTGAACTGTGTGCCTATCTTGGTTTGGATTATATTTAGAATAACCCATACAGCTATCGGGTATCCGAAATCTGACGTAAAAAAATTAAGTGTCGATGCAGTCCAAATAACTCGATGGTTGAAAAGATACCCTTCTAAACCTAAATGCTCTTCTGGAGTATTTAAATTTAACTTTGAGATGGAAAACTATCTGATTAATTCTTGCCATTCCTCACGTGATTTCACGAAACCTTAGCGCTCACAGCATGGCGATTGAACGCAGGATATACACGGTGTGCAAATTAGAGAGTATTGAAGAAGAAAAGCCCTTCATCTCAGCTCTTCAATGCACTTGGTTCCCTTTGCAACTTACAACCATTAATTGATGATGAGAAGTTCGTTTTATAATGTCTTTCAATAACGCCGATACAGAGATTTCTGACAGGGTTCTACATTTTGTCAATGGAGGTTTGTTAAAACGTTATTTGACCATTATTGATCCCGTGCATTCGGATATGCCTCTGTGGCCATAACTTAATACACGTTATCAATCCACCTGGCTGATGCCCACTCTTATATTGTGTATATATCAGGGGCGGATCCGTTCGGTCATTTGCCAGGGGTGGGGTGGGGGGGGGGGGGGAGTGCGCTCAAAATTTCAAGGGAGTTAACTCTTGAGAATGGGCTCACTCCGCCACCAGCAGGTAAGTAAAAAGTAAACCGAATTTGACAACCCTACCCAGGGTTCGGGGGAGTGGGGGGGGGGCGTGACCCCGAGTGCCCCACCCGCGCCCTGGACTCGCCACTCATATATTGTTAATGAATGTATATCTTCTATTTTAGTTGTGGATAGTCGGTCGGCCAGCCAGCCAGCCAGCCAGCAGTAATAAAGACTTTGGTAAATGAGTATTGTCCGTGCAGTCCTGAAGATGTCTGATAGATTTGGGGTCAAAATGTCAAAAGCCAGCGATCAGATTAAAGTGATTATTTTGAAACTATGTGCCTGAAAGACATATTTGTGAATAACTCTAGTTGTATTGAAGAGATCTTGGCCAGGCCTTGGAGAATGTTTGCTCGTGGGATCCCGACGGTGCATGATAAATTTGGGCTAAAAATGCCAAAGTTAAAAAACACGGTGTCCGTTTAAAATGATTATTTTGAAATCCATGTCCTACGAGACACCTGTGAAGCTTTAGGTATATAGCGCAACAAATGTAGGTCAGTGTGACCTCAGTATGACCTAGATTTCAGCCTTCACCAGCAGCTACCGAGATTCTATCGACCTTGTTATATTGTATCTATATATGGTATGTGTTGTAAGAAAAAACCATAATGTATGTATTTAACGCAATTAAATAGTTGAATTGATTGATTGGTCTGCAACGATTTCCCAATACCCGCCCAGGATAGTATTAATAATTTTAAATTTTAAATGTAAATCTAATATAATTAAATATAATGTAATATTAATTATACGGCACAATAATTTTTACAGTGGGCATTTGATTTGATTACTATAATTACAAAATTGAATTCCTTTTTTTTCTTGTGACATGCTTACTAATGGACCTTTCCTTTTTTAGCTATGCCCCGCCCATCTCTAGCCATGCCCCGCCCATCTCTAGCCATGCCCCGCCCATCTCTAGCCATGCCCCGCCCATCTCTAGCCATGCCCCGCCCATCTCTAGCTAAGCTCCACCCACACCTCACTCGTGTTGGGATAGGTCGATCTCTGAACTCTCTGACTATCAATTTCCAGAAAACTATACAGGTAAATATTTTGAAACTAATTTGACTGGGCGCTATTGCTGCCTATGGCAAAATATTCAACAGCATGTTTTTTTAAATAGTAGAGACATACAATTCGTACCACTTGTCGGACTATTAAGAGTTAAAGACTGGGGAAATAGGATCATTTATGACGTAATGATTATGACGTCATCCCGCACGCCGCTTAGCTGATTATGACGTCATATGACGTCAGATTGATAGATGGACGCTCTGGAAAGGTGAATTGAAACGATGTTAACACATTCTCCACGAATTCCCAGAATCCCAATTCCAAGGTCTTATGCAGGCAAGCTCTTGATCTATTTTGAAATTAATTTGACTTTGGACACTTTCAGTAAAAGTTCTCAGTCAAATTAGTTTCAAAATATTCAACAGAATGTTTATTAAAATGCAAATTCAGCAAGTAAATACAACTCAAACACGTTCGCTATGTGCCTACGTCATTTTGTTTGTGACGTCAGCTATCAATTGACGTGTTGGTTTATGACGTCATATCCTTCCATTCAGAGACCGTGTAGCAGAAGACGATGCCATAGCATCAGTGAACAATGTTTGGGGAACTTGTTTTGAGCATGGTTTTCATGTCCCTAGGTTGTACCTATCCGAATTTGGGGAACGGCCACCAGGGGTGGGGGGGGGTGGGGGGGAGGGGGGCTAGTATCTTATTGCAGTGATTACCATGCTGCATATCAAAATAACGTTTGTGGAAATGCATATTTAAAAAAATTATTTACTTTTAGTTTCATTGTTAAATCTACTAGAATATGCGCATAATTTGTAATTCCTTAACATACCCCCCCCCCTCCCCAAATGTTGATCACTGAACCTATGGCATGGGTTTCTACTACTTATTATTATTTTATATAACAATATTACCCTAAGTCAAAGCAGTCTTAATTGAAATAAATCATAAGATGTCTGACCAATACATATCAAATTCTCAAATTATGCAAAGCTATACTATGCCGTTCTGTCAAGACATTTAATCCCAAAGGCATTTGAACTGAGATGGAAACCACGTCGGGTGAAGTAAGAGGCCTGTTTGTTTCAACTGTTGAGAAAACCTGGTGAGAATTCAAAGTAAGATTATTTAGCTACCCTGGACATTTTATAATCGCACCCAGAGATGGCATTGTATGGCAATAACCTGTTTGAAATGATAGACCATGAAAGGAGATCTCTAGCAATATTCTGCTTCAGCATTTGTGTACATGATTGAGATCATCTTAGTGAAGATGCAGTTTGTGAACCAATGACTGTAATGGATTCAGTCTCTCTCTGCTTAATGTGACCATGGCTAACTGTGCATGATAATGATGAATATGGACGTTAGTTAACAGAGTCTTTGTCTAGAGATGTAAGAAATACTGTTTTCGAAAGAGAAATCATTTAATGACACCATACATAGAATATTGCGCTTCAGCAACCCTCCAGAGATCAAGTGTACAACAAGATATACCTCAAGGCCTCTATTGAAAACAATGTCATATCCGCAGTGCTTCTCTTGCTCACAAACATCTCAACTTTGAAATTCCCCATCTCTTTGACTGCCGTGTCACTGATGAATTCTTTTCTGTTTTTACACCAATGATACCATGAGAAAATGTAACAAAATTCGCACCTCATTCAGAAGATGACATTTATTGAGTTAATCTACTATATCACTTTGATAGATATAGGGTAATTTGGGAAGGGATTTGAGATTGAATTCATATGGTCAGATTGAGCATAGAAACTGTTTTCGTTGATTATTGCAGGCACAGGAAAGCTACAGTGATTGTCTGTGTGAATGATCCTATCATGATTACGTTTTCAATAGCAAAGACAGTGGACGTGTTAAGTGATTAGACTGTGACCAGATGTAAAAATACCTACCCGAACAAGGATAAGTTTCTGTCAATGATAGAATTTCCGGCAAATGACTCAAAGTAAAGCAAATAAGCAGCATATTCAGATATTTTTCTAACGAACAAATTTTCAAGTTTCTCTCAAAAGATAATGTCAGTTTTATATTCGCTGACAAATTGTTGTAAAGATGTATTTGTATCTATTTGTATCACCTCATACGCGCCTTAATACAATTCATGAATCCATTTCCTTAGTCAATTATATGACGTTATAATCAACTATGTGACGTGTCGGCTGACGCCATAATCATTACGTTATGGGTGATTCGATTTAGTCCGTCTTAAACGCGCAATAGTTCGTCTCTACTATTTAAAAAAAACATGCGTGTATGAATTGTACGTCTTTTCTATTTAATAAAAATTATGTTGAATATTTTGAAGCTAATTTGACTGGGCACTGTTGCTGCCATGGGAAGCAGCAACAACCAGTCAAATTAATTTCAAAATAATTAACAGCTTACCTGTTTAGTTTTCGGGAAATTAATAGTCATGGAATTCCGGGATCGATCCCAACACGAGCGAGGTGTGGGTGGAGCTTAGCTAGAGATGGTCGGGTCATAGTTAAAACTGGAAAGGTTAAGATTGAATATGAATGTTCTGTGAAGCTGATACTAACTTGCTGTTCATTTATTCTCAAATGACGAAAGCTGGAAATAAAGATGTCGCTGTGATTTCTGCAGAGGGTACATATGTTGTGGTTTGCTGTGTTTATGTTGGTCACCGAATAGATGGGATGTTGAGATTGAAACATCAACGTTCTATCTACTACTGCCAGAAACTGTGTTCGAAAGACGGTTCGTGTGTTTTAAATAATATGCATTCCCAGATGTTACCCCCAGTAACAAGAACAATGCAAACGGTCTACATTTGACTGAAATACAAAATCAAGAAACTTTCATACTCTATTCTCTTCTCTTAGTCAGATACTTCCTCATTTACCATAAACAATTCAGAATATGTTCATAAACAAATTAGTCTACGGTGACAAGGTGAGCACTACACTTGACAATGCCCTTGTGAAAATGGATGAGTGTAAAACGAAAATCAACATTGAGAATTCCATTCAATGAAGATTCACACGGCTTCGGATATCATAGGGTAAGCTATCAACCCTATGAATAGCTTCATTTCGAGAATGCATAGGCCCCACCGTCCCGTCGTCTCTATGAATGGCAGATGGTAAACGCGGTATTCAATGTGTGAAACTACGTGTTGTCAAGGTAGACTGGTTTCTTAAGTGCCTTGCCAGTTTACCCGAAGTGTACGGTGTTAGGAATTTAGCCCTGTCAGAGAAGAGGAGAATTATGTGCAATAACTCGTACTGGCAAATTCGAAAGTCCATTGTTGGGTATGTGTGCACATGGATATGTCTAGCCAGCATTCCCTTCACTCTAGATGCGCCCCTTGTCTGACAGACATCACGGGTTAAAACACATTTGCCAATGGTAATTCGAATATTGCAGACACATACGATGAGAGTGATGGTGGTCCGGTAAACATGAGATCGTTTAATTTGCTAAGTACAATTAACAACACAACTTATATTTAGTTAGCCTCTTCAGCAATCATTCCTAGATAGACTAATTTCGCTATCATGTAATGCATATTCATGTGAGTATTTAAAATGGGAGTGCCTATAACCTGGGACCGTTTGCAGTTTCTCGTCTTGGGAAATAGTGTGCCTTTAGCCGATTTCTCATTGCCAAAACCTGCAGTAGAGGCAGTGGTTTATCAGCTCCGAAGAGCCTTACGTAGTCTAGTCACCAAATTCAAGTTCACTTTTTATTCACTCAGCCCTTACAAAGGCATATGAGGCATATATAAATGAAATTAAATTTGTTGTCGGTAGTGCCTTCAGTATATACATCAGAACATCTCATCCTAATAGTACATTAATACTTCGATCTCGTACCAAGAGTCTTTCATCGTGTTGCAGAAGTACGTCGACTCCAGCTGATCGCGTGCGTTACAGAAGGAGCGCTTAAACAGAATTGACGTACGATTATTGATTGGTACAACTATCAAAGGCAGGGTTGATTTGTCCCGATATGGAAGGGCTGCATTACAACGGATTAAACCTCGAGTATTGACACCCTGTGACAGTACTGTAGTCCATGTGCTACTCGGTATGTCCATCACCCTCTCGGGTGACACACTCAGTGAAACATAACATTTTCGATGAGTAGATCTAAGCTGAATACTTTTCCCATCTCCATGGTCAATTTAAATGACTTACCAGGTTGGGTGGCATAGTCAAGTCTCCTCTGAATATCCTAGTTCCCGTCAAGTGAGAATTAAGTCATGTGACAAGTTCCGCGATCTTGTAATAATCATACTCGTTACCGGGGTTTTTCCTTTTTTCGGTTTGAAATAAGTATCAACCGCCTTAATGTGAATTGGGTACCCTCCGAGAAACACTGGGCAGATTTCAAGCATATTTTGTAGAAAGAATCCTTAGGGCATAGAGATCCAAGTTTGTTCAAGCGAAGCCGATCGGGCAATTTGGCCGGTGGCCATTTTGGATTTTGGCCACAAATGAGAATATTGCAAAATAACTTTACCCGGCATCTGAGTTGACATCCATGTGAGCGGACTGGGTTATTTCTTGCTTTATTCACCAGTGCCCTTTATTCTGGTGGAGTCACATAAAAGTGGTCGTACACCATGCTTCTCAGCTGGACCTGAGGCGAATGTGCATCAGGAGCGTGGGCCTCGGCGTTTGGATTGTTGACCGCTTTCAGCTCGAATGGTCCTTTCCATGTTTAGTTATGCCCCGTCCATCTCAATCTAAGCTCCACACACACCAAATCCCCGGTGGGATCGATCGATCTCTGAACTCCCTGACTATCAATTTCCAGAAAAATATACATGTAAGCTGTTGAATATTTTGAAATTAATTTCTGACAGACATCACGGGTTAAAACATATTAGTATCAAAATATTCCACAGCATGTTTATTAAACAGCAAATACATACAATTCATCAACGTGTCGACTATTAAGCGTTAAAGACAGGCGACTATGATTATGACGTCAGCATACACGTCACTTAGTTAATTATGACGTCATATGACGTCAGATCATATACGGATACCCTGGAAAGGTGAATTGTGGCGATGTGTGACATGGAAAATGACACGTTTCCATTTTACTGTGTATGAGCATCACTATGTATAATCGGTGTGAGTATCTAGTGCCCGATCCGTGGGATGGATTTTCGGCGGGAAAATTGAGGAATCTCGTTAGACAAATCAGCTGAGTCACGTTGTACTCAAGGAAGTTGTTTGCGCCATTTGCGCGTACGTGTGCGCGCGTGCGTGCGTGAGTGCGTACTGTGTCAAGTAAATCCCTGTTTATTCATTCGCACACCTCTCCATCGTCAGATGCCTCGAAGCACCGATTGTTAATAATCTCGCATCTTTGGATGTATATTGAGACAATAATTCATATCTCTGACCATAATCTGTTAGAGCATGGTGTAGTGGCAGGGAATATGATGATAATGCGGGCTTGTGTGAGGTATACGAGCTAATGACATTTTGCTCCTTACCTTAGGCATGTCTAGAACTCAACACGTTAAGAACCGCAGCTTGCTTCCAGCCACAGAAAGACGGCGTGAAGATGGGTCATAAACATGGATCAATAAGACATGATAAAGGCCACGTCATGCTTAACGTGTTATTAAATAGTAACGTACCAAGATCATAGTCGTCATCGCTATCATCGATGCTGGTCCACCATCACCCCCAGCCCATTCTACCATGTCGTCGTCTTCATCATCGTCTTCTTCTTCTTTTTCTTCTTCTTCTCCCCCCCCCCACATCATCCTCATCCTGCCCACCCACCCTGCTCCTCCTACTTCATCTTCTTATTCTTCTCATCTTTCTTTTTCTTCTTCTCCTCTCCTCCTCCTCCATCCTCCTCTTCTTCTTCTTCTTCTTCTTCTTCGCTTAGGTCGCATGAATTAGAGCTCTCCAATTTCACAGTGTTTTTGCGTGTTTGTGTCTTGATGTTTCATCGTATCTTGTACAGTGTCTTTGTTGACGTTTTCTATCTTATGTTTGTGACATTATTTTCGTAATTTGTTGTTGTTTAGCTACGTACTTTGAGAATTTAAGTTTTGAAGTTAGTCAGTTTGTAGTAATACATAGGCGCCATTAAGCTAGCCGGCCTGTCGGCCTAGCCGCTGGTCAGTGTAAGGAGAGCTTGAGTAGGCTTTTGTTTACTAACAATGGGCACTTTCGCGGACAGAGTGAAAAAAATCTCGAGGAGCAGTGACAGGTACGTTAGCTGATTATGAGCCTTTTGAAGGCATAGTTAGAAAGAATGGAGTGTGAACTGACTGCCTGGAAGGGGTAGCAATCGAGGAGTACGTGAAGACGCTGGGCACATCGTCGCTGCCTCCAGATTGAAAGGGGGGTATTAACATGCTTGTGAGAACTGATCGTGATGCGACGAAGTTATGCCTAGAAGGGAAACAAGTAGCTGGTTGTTTCCATAACATATTTTCCCTTGAAAAAGAACCGACTAGAATCGTTATCTCTAACGCTCAGCCATTTATCCCAAACCTTCTGATCACACAAGCACTGGAGTCTTATGGTAAAGTCGTAGGCACTTGTAGGTTAGCCATACCATTAGGCTGACTACAAATCGTCCTTGAAAAGGGTGCTATGCTGCCTGAATTTCTCGATGTCGTCTGTGACAATAAACCCCATCATCTTTTCATATCGAATGATGAAATTGTATGTTTCATTTGTCATCTTAAGGGGCATTTTCAGAGATCTTGCCCAAATAAACAGGTTGTCAGTTCGAACTTAGAAAATACCCAGGTGGTCGTGGATGATACTGCGGACATTGACAGTTTAAACACTGAACTTATCGTTAATAATGACAATTTTCCCGCAGCTCTGGGTCCGTCAACATTGACTGATAAATCTAACAAACATCTGTTAAATAGATCGTCAACAAACAGTTCATTAAACAGATTACCGAAAAAGTCACCTAGCAAAAAGCGTCAAAAAATCCAATTGAATAATCCGTTCGAAGTTTTAACTTATGGCAGTGATGAGGAAATCCGTCCAGCTACCCAGTCGCAAAACGGACACAATTATATCAACGTTATTAGTGCTCAAAATGATAACGAGAATGATCATCATGAGTGTGGTGATAACGAAATACAGGTAGACGTTACCGGGAGGCGGAGATGACACAAGATGACGTCATGACGGCTGCCGTAGTAAATGAGGCACCATCGTCAGTCTTTACAGAGGGGTCTGTAATTGTGTCTAGTGATCGTGGTGACCCCCCAATTCCAGTGTTAAAACCAGGACACGATCCTTGCGAGGATGTGAGGGTATTTGCCAATGTGGGTGAGATGCCACCAGTCTCCCAAGAGACTTTATTGATGAATTCTTTTGAAGAGGACAGTTCCGAATGCGACACCATGCCCATTGTTTCGGAGATGTCGGATGTATGCGAGTTCGAAGATTCAAGGGAGACATCTCTGTCCCTTGAAGATGTAAAAATGTTCGTCGAAAGCATAAAATATAGCGAGAAGGTTATAGAAAAGTGTAGGGATTTTCAGTCCAACTTTATGATCATAATTCATCAACTAATCAGGTTAAAAAAGCAATCGAATACTGATCAGCCCATGAAATCTCGTATTTCTCAAATAATTACAAAGTTACACCGTAGCCAGAAAAAATGAAACGGTGTCCATTTTGTATTTGTAGTTTTTTAAGTACTTTACTGTTTAAGCATTTTAACATTGATTACTCATGGCTCAATTTTATCTTAATATTTTATATTATGGCCTCTCTTTCATTTGTAACACGAGAGGTTGTCGAGATTTATTCAAAAGATTTCGCGTGTTTCATCAGCTACGTTCGGAACTCAAAGCAGATGTAGTATTCTTACAAGATATTCATACGAGCGGGTCTGATGAATCTGTTTGGAATCTATTATGGCGGAGTAAAACAGTTTTCTCACATCTGTCCAAAAATAGTGCTGGGTTGGCAATTTTATTTAGACCTAATTTAGATGTGACTCTGTCTGAGACGAAAACTATGGTACAAGGAAGGATTTTGCATGTTACTGTTAAAATGAAGGATTTTAATTTTTATTTAATTAATTTGTATAATCCTACAGAATGCGCAGATAAACTGAGATGTATTGAATCTCTGAAAGCTCATATTGCGTTACTAACTCACCCGTATCCTATAATAATTGGTGGTGACTTTAATTGCACTTTGGACCCCACGATTGACAGTACATCGGCCGTCGAAACTCACCCGTCAGCCGCTGACGCTCTGCAATCAGTGGTAAGTTGCCATGATCTTATAGATACATTTCGCTACCTTCATCCCCATGCAAAAACATTTACCTGGAAACGATCAAATGAAACCGCATCTAGAATTGATCATTTTTATATCTCTAATTATTGCAAGCAAATTGTTAAATCATGCTCTGTTGTACCTTGTTTGGCCTCTGACCATGATTTTGTTATGTGCACCATTCTTTGTAAAAACAGCAAACGAAAGAGTTCATATTGGTGCTTAAATACATCTCTCTTAAAAGAGTCACAGTATTTTAATTTGATAACTGATTTTTGGAAGAGCTGGCCGGAAAAGAAAGTGAATTTTGATTGTTTACATGACTGGTGGGTTATGGGTAAAAAGCACATAGCTACCATATCGCAGCGCTATTCCCGTGAATGGGCTGAAATCTTACGTGAGAAAAAATTGCAATTGGAATCTGAAATAGAGTTATTATCTTCCATGCCACAGAATAGTGATGATATAAGCCGTCTGTTAGAACAAAAACGAGATACATTAGATGATTTACTCAAACATCATGCTAGAGGCGCATGGGTAAGATCACGATTTAAACATCTCAATGAATCTGACAAACCTACTGAATATTTCTTTAATTTAGAACATAAACAAGAATGTAATCGAACGATGTCACATCTAACGCTGCCAGATGGTAGGGCTGTAAATAACGAAGACGAAATAAAAAAGTATGCTACTGAATTTTATAGCGCATTATTTAGTAATGCACCAGTATGTAAACAATCAGAGAATGCTCTTTTAGCAAATCTCCCCCAGGTGAGCGAAGCATCAAACAATGATTTAGACAAAGTACTGATTCTGTCGGATTTTCATAAAACATTTTGGAAAGTTATTAAACAGGATTTTTTAGACGTTTTTATCCAGGCAATTGAAGATATGATTTTACATACATCTTGTCGACGTGCTGTCATAACTTTGCTTCCGAAGAATGGTGATCTTAATTTGATAACCAATTGGCGACCTGTCTCTCTCCCTCCTATGTGTTGACTTGACATTTTTTTCAAAAGCCTTATATAATCGTATAAGTACATGCCTAAATGAAATAATACATAGAGATCAGAGCTACTGTATTCCGGGTTGTAGAATTTCTCATAATATTCGACTAATATCGGATGTAATTGACTATTCAAATTGTTTAAATTTGCCTCTTGGTGTAGTGGCTCTGGATCAACAGAAGGCTTTCAGACAGAGTCAGTCACACATATTTGTTCGATACTTTAAATGCATTTGGTTTTGGAGATCACTTCATTCGTTGTATTCGCACGCTCTATAGCAGTAATTTTATCATTCTAAAAATAAACAATTCACTCTCCGCTCCGTTCGCTTTCAAGCGTGGGATCAGGCAGGGCTGTTCTCTCTCGGGCGCTCTGTATGCAATTTGTATTGAACCTTTGTTGTGTAATTTGCGATCTGAAACGGGACTAAAGGGGAGAGCACTTCCTGACGCTACGGGTGAAAGAGTTGTCTGTCCTGCTTATGCAGATGACATTACGGCGTTTCTTACATGTGAGGTGGATTTTCTATCATTGCGTACCCGCTCCACTGCCACGCTTCCATTTATTGCTGTCTAGAAATGCCTATAGGCGCGGCCATTTCGCGCAGGGGATTGTGGGGCTGTGTCTCGCGAGATCTCTATCGATACGAGATCTAATAATTCTGGGCGTGAAGACACGGCTCTATTTTTAGATTACTGGATATCTCATAATTATTATCTTCATGCGCGTGATTCATGGCGAGTTCTCTTATTTGTTCTGGTCCGACTGTAATAGAATTTGCGCGGCGATCACCACTTAATTATTTTAATAAACAGCCAACGGAACTCCAAATAACTCCTCTAAATAAGTACTCCTCTTTTGCTGGAGGACTGCGTACAAAACATGTTTATCATTCCTGCTGCAGATGAAAGTACTCAAGCACACGCACACGCGCAGCGTCCCTTATATGTCCACTTTAGTACTCTATCAAACTGACCACAAATGGCTTCTTGCGGTAATCGTGAGAAATGTCATTTACATCAGCTACTCGCCGGAGAACTTGTTTTAAAAGTTTACCACTGGAATGACTGGTTGGATAACCGATCCTATAATTCCAGTAGTAAATTGCAAAAGGAAAACCACAATGGTCTCTTGGACGGCAATTAGACATAGGACATTTTCTATGATAATGGATTTTTCTGATCTGTTTCTGCAGCATATGACGTCATAATTATTTAGGTCAGATGTAGCTGGACGTCACAATCAAAATGTGTAATGAATTACGTAACTAGCCCCACCAGGAACATTGAATAGCCAGTCAAGTATGCGAATTGCACGTCTTTACTATTTAATCAACATACTGTTGAATATTTTGGAACTAATTTGACTAGACACTGTTCGAATTGTATGTCTTTGCTATTTATTCAATTGTCGTTTTCTATGATAATGGCTGGATTCGATCTGTAACTGAAGGATATGACGTCATAATCAATTACGTCATATACAGGCTGACGTCACAATCCAAAATGTGTAAATGAATGGTGTATCGAGCTCGGTCGTGAACATTGAATAGTCCGGCAAGTGTACAAATTGTATGTCTTTACTGTTTAATCAACATTGTGTTGAATATTTTAAAACTAATTTGACCTGGCGTTGTTGCGGCCAGAGGCAGCAAACCTTTAAAAGCACCCAGTCAAATTAGTTTCAAAATAGTCATCAGCTTACCTGTATAGTTACCTTGAAATTGGAAGTCAGGGAATTCATTATTCAGCGTATATATGTATACATATATACACATCGATTCCACCACGCAAAAAAGGGTGGAGCTTAGCTAGAAATAGGGGTGGCATACCTAGAAATGGATCTCTCTATTGAAATTGTCATGAGCAAATTGAGCATTACATGTCTAATACCACTTGGTAATGCGTGGCCCACACAATATGGACCACATGTATTAAGAGACCACCCATATTTATAGGTCACATATTTTAACAAGGCCAATCATAGATTGTTGCCCTGAATACAATATACTCGTCCTCTGACGGAGGGAGGATAAGTAATACCACTTGCTAATGGGCATTTTCATGTTGTCTATCCATCATATTACGTCATATGATGTCATAATCAACGACGTGACGTATATGATGACGTCATGACTGACTCAATTTAGTCCGTCTTAGATGCTTAATAGTCCGACACGTTGTACGAATTGTATGTCTTTGCTATTTACAAACATGCTGGTGAATATTTTGAAACTAATTTGACTGGGCGATGTTACTGCCACAAGCAGCAACAGCACCCAGTCAAATTGGTTTCAAAATAGTCAACACGTTACCTGTATAGCTTTCTGGAAATTGATAGTCAAGAAGCTCAGAGATCCATCGATATCAACACGAGCGCGGTATTAATGTATTAATATACCATCCGGATTCAGTGACCGATTGACTAATGTTAGGCCTATGGAAGTCATTTCAAGCAACCGCCACCAAGACGTGACTTACTTGGGCACAATTGTGTGTTTTTCTAACAAAATCCTTTAGAATGTTTAACACCGAAGTTTCAATATCTCAGATAAAGACAATTATATGAATATCTTTTTAATACTTTGACTCATGATCCTACATGACTTTACCCATCCACCCTACCCACCTACATGTTGCTATCATAGACCTGTATTAAGTATTGCAACGACAACGACTGTCCATGTAAGCCTATCATCTTCTCTTATTGTATTTTAACCCTTTCATGAGGAGGCCGCCAAAACTGGCCTCTACAGTGATTTTGAGGATGTTAATTTGCAGGTCAAGAGATAGTTTTTCAAAATTCACCACTGAAATAGTAACTCTTCAAAACAGTCGTCTATTGTCTTGCAAATAGGCACTCAATAAGCAAATGGTGTATTTTTATTCTTGACTCAATTTAGGTGATTCACATTCGTTGTATTCGCGATAGGGTAAAAATTACAGACTTGTTACAGACAGTCTTGAGGCGTACTATGTGTGTGCTAAATTTCAAAAGAAAAACATGCATAATAATATTGTAGAGGGCGAAAAGGTAGACAGTAGAGTTCGCTAACAATAATGGATCCATCTAAAAATAAAGGCTTGGCTTCTTCGAAACTACACCTCTAATGTAATGACCGGTCATCTTCTTACATTATCACAACGACTAGACTGTTACACAAACTCAACTGCGGATACCAGACAGACCGGGACCCAGTCTGTCTCTATAGCGGACTGTAAAAGCAACACTGTGGATCATGAAATCACTACGTCAATGGCTACTCAATAGGCCCCTACAAACGAGATACATTTCTCGATCTCGTATCGAAGGAGAACTCGTAGGATACGAATGCATAATGGATGTGTGATTATCAGTAGTATCCTTTTGTCTTTAATCCATCCATGGGAATAAATCCATGTAGGATCAATGCAATTATGTAGCAGTATTGATAGACTACCAATATTCCAAATTTTCAGCCAAAACTGCTGTCAATAATATTGTAGCAGATTGTTGAATACAGAAATCAACCGAAAGTGTAGGCCTATGCATGTGCTAAGTTAAGAACGTCTACAGGAAATTCGGCCACATAATTTCAACCATATAGTTAGATAGGTATATCAATACGCTAGTGAAGTAATGGATTGAGGGTAAAAATAGTTTACCATGAAGTAATTTCGTAGTGCACAATTTCATACCGATAATTTGCTAAATCTCCGGTGATTCACAGTTTTCAGTGCCTTATTGTCTGTAGTATGTTTAGCCCCATAATTTCACCTACATAGACTTGAGCCTTAATATACTAGGTATATTCCGAATCTAACAATTCTAGATGAAATAAATTTATTAGGCACAAATTGGCTTAAATGTTGGGATTTTTCGTGCTTTTCGGTGCCCTACTGTCTGTATGTAAAATGGTCGGCTCCAGAACTTCGCTCACATAGATGTAGAGGGATTTGAATACGATCGTTCCAATTTTGACAGATCTGCGGGTTTTCAATGCCCTACTATTACCTGTCTGCAATAGGTTTGGCCACATAATTTCACCGATATGGTTAGATAGCGATATGAACACGCTAATGAATCTTGAGCTTTCTACCACGTAGTAATTTCGTAATATTCAATTTAGTAGCCACGGACAGTTGTCAAATGCCAACAATTTACTATATTCGGTATGATTCTGATCTCGATTTGTAATCATTTTTTTTATATATGGATGTATATAACTCAATATGAGCTAGTGCTTTTGCATAATTCTACCATCAAGTAATCTCATCGCAGGTAGTTACATATTCGCCGTATGGCCCCATTGTAATAAGGTTGGTTCACACACCACATTCAGATAGGTGTCGGTATGTCCTGGCATATCGCTCATAATGGGTTCGGCCGCAGAATGTCACCCATATGTTTAGATAGGTATAGGCATACGCTTACGGAGTAGTGAGATTTAAAACTATCTACCATGAAATAATTTTGGCTCAAGTTTAGGCTGATTCACGGTTTTCGTTGCACCCAGTCAAATTAGTTTCAAAATAGTCATCAGCTTACCTGTATAGTTACTTTGAAATTGGAAGTCTGGGAATTCATTATTCAGCATATATATATATATATATATATATATATATATATATATATATATATATATATATATATATATATATATATATATATATATACATCGATTCCAACACGCAAAAAAGGGGTGGAGCTTAGTTAGAAATAGGCATGGCATACCTAGAAATTGATCCCTCTATTGAAATTGGCATGAGCAAATTGAGCATTACAGGGCTAATACCACTTGTTAATGCGTGGTCCACACAATATGGACCACTTGTATTAAGAGAGCACCCGTATTTATAGGTCACATTTTAATAAGGCCAACCATAGATTGTAGACCCGTGCCATCCCGAACGCACGTAGACCCGAATACAATACACTCATCCTCTGACTGATCGAGTGCAATTAATACCACTTGCTAATGAGCCTTTTCACGTTGTCTATCCATCATATTATGTCATATGACGTCGTAATTAATTAAGTGACGCGTAGGATAACGTCATAATAATGACGTCTTGACTGACTCGATTTAGTCCATCTTAAATGCTTAATAATCTGACACGTTGTACGAATTGTATGTTTTTGTTATTTAATAAAAATGCTGTTGAATATTTTGAAAGTAATTTGACTGGGCGCTGTTGCTGCCATAGGCAGCAACAGGACCCAGTCAATTTAGTGTCAAAATATTCCACGGCTTACCTGCATAGTTTTCTTTAAATTTATCGTCTAGAAGTTCAGAAATCCATCGATCCCAACTCGAGAGTGGTATGGGTGGAGCTTAGCTAGAGATGGGCGGGGCGTAGCTAAACTGGAAAGGTTCATTGTGTTAATAAACCACCACAGTTTTCGGTGTCCTATTGTCTGTGGTATGTTCAGCCCCATAATTTACCTCACATAGACTTGAGCTTTAATATGCTAGTTATATTCCGAATCTAACAAATTCTAGATGAAGTTATTTTAATACGCAAAATTTAGCTTAAATGATGGTGTTCGTGGTTTTCGGTGCCCTACTTTCCGTAATATGGTCGGTTCCAGACACTTCGCTCACATAGACGTACATGAGTTTGAATATGCTAGTTACATTGGGAATTTAAAAGAATTCGAACGTGAAGTATGGAATAAATTTATTCCAATGTTGGCAGATCTGCGGTTTTCAATACCGTCTGCAATATGTGTGGCTACATAATTTCACCCATATGGTTAGATAGGGATATGACTACGCTAATGAATCTTGAGATTTCTACCACGTAGTAATTTCGTAATATTCAATTTAGTAGCCACAGACAGTTGTCAAATGCCAACAATTTACTATATTCAGTATTAGAATCTCAGTTCTCGGTTTGTAATCATTTTTTCCCATAATAATAATAATAATAATAATAATAATAATAATAATAATAAAAATAATAATAATAATAATTTATTCCACAATATTGTCATCAATATTTATGCTGTATTTTACCTATTTCAATATGTCTTCATCGTCATTTACTATCCTCTATCATACTCTCAATTCTCAGGATCATCTTTGATTTCCTTGGTGTTTTACTTCTTATCTTGTTTCTTTTGTTTGTTTGTTTTTCTTGTCATAAAAAACGAAGAGAGTTCTGTCTTATACAATGAAATTTCAAGCCCCTTTCCATCATCCATAAAATTCCCATTCAGACTGCATGCGGGCGACACACATGACAAGAGCAACCCCAATAGACCTGCCCAAACCAATAAGATCATTCACACTTCACTGCTCGTAAGCGGTGTGAATGGTCGCACTGGCCCGTGCATGCCTAAAGAGATGTACTCATTTCACATGTCACCCGCAAGCAACCTGAATATCCCTTAATTTTCACAATATCACCCTCCTCGTTTCGTGGTACGAAAGGTAGCGAAAGGGAAACGAGAAGTGAGGCTTGGTTTCTGAAATATCATATTTGTTTCCACCATCATCGCCAGCATGTAATTATTGTTATCACAATTGACATCCTCAACATCAATATAAATGTGGTGGTGGTGGTAGTGGTGGTGGTGGTAGTGGTGGTGGTGGTGGCGGTGGTGGTGGTGATGGTGGTGTAGTTGTTCGTCGTCTTTGCGATCATCAGTACGAAATAAAAAGGGATTTTATCACTAGGATAATATTGTCGTTTTTTTGCCCCATTCACCACCCTCGATAACATCTTTGCAAATAATAATGGTGGATCTGGCATTAAATGTCATTCATCATATTATTTTTAGTCTGAACTGTATCATACTCTCTTTTGGATTCATTACTAACCGTGATATAATAAATTGTCACAAATCCATCTCACACCCTGTCAATGCGCTACATACAAATCCCCACCTCATCATCAACCTCGTCAGCCCATCAGCGCGTAATGTATCCTATTCAATTGTTGTAACTGGAGAAAATGTCTAAGTCGCATGTTCCCTGCTAAAGATGCTAAGTTCCTTAACGTAGTCATGTTTGAACACTGCAGCAATTCTGTGAATTTAAACACACTGGGTCTTGCATAATAATAAGGTTTTATGAGTTTTTTCCTTAATTCTTTATACATGGAACAAACCATCACAAAGTGGTATTCATCTTCTACAGCATGGCTACAAAATGGACAGATTCTATCAGAAAATGGTGTTGTTGGCTTATGCCATCTCCCAGTTTCCACGTGTAACCTATGAGAGCCGGTACGGAATCTTGATAATGCGTTTCTATGTCTAACTACCTTTATCTTGTCTAGATAACACTTATAAATTAATTCCCCGGTGAAATGCTTATATAACCGAGTTTGACTGTTTGTTTCTAGTTGGCCCTTCCATTCCTGTAAATAATTATCAAATGCTCTTTGCTTATATTGCAATATGAATTCTTTTCTATTTATATGCTCGCCCTGCTGCTCCCAGACATAATTAAAACCCCTTCTACATAGCATATCTCTTAATTTGCCCACCCAATTATTACAGTTGTTATTGTGAATCCAATCATTGTGTAAAACATTATAAATAATTTTAGTTAATTTATCGGGTCAAGCATCCAAAATCTTAAACCAGTATTTTAATATTCTAATTTCTGTAGTTAATAATAGTGGTGCCCTACCCAATTCCCCATAAACAACGCAGTTTGAAGTGCTCTGCTTCACATTCAAAAGCTGTTTGCAAAAACGTAGGTGGCATTTTTCAATGTCGGAACTTTGATGACACCCCCACACCTCACTGGCATAGCATAAAATCGGAAGAATTAATTTATCCAATATTCCACAAATATGAGCTTGTGACAGACCTAAAAATGTATTGATATGCTTATTTAATGCAAAAATTTCTATCTGTGCCTGTTCAGCTAAACATCGTTATGCCTTAAAAATGAGCCATTTGTGCCAAAAGTAATACCCAAATATTTGAATTCCCAGACTACCTCTATTTCATTTGTTCCATAGAAAACTTTATCAGTTTGTCTTAATCGACCCCCCACCCCCCCCCCCCACCCCCACCCCTCTTCTAAACACCATTGCTTTAGTTTTCTCAATGTTTAATGTTAAACGCCACCTCTTACAATAATCGGTTAAAAAGTTTAAGCCCTTCTGCATATCTGTTACCGTTTCAGCGATTAAAACAATATCATCTGCGTATAAAATCAAAAATAATTGTATTAGTGTTAGATCGACCCCCTCAATCCCTCGCATAGCAAGTTCTCCCTCCAAGTCATTTATATACATGGCAAACAAAAACGGTGATAAACTTTCTCCTTGACGTACCCCTGTAGTGCATCCAAAGTTTTCTGATAATTCATAATTCACACGCACACATGTTTTTAATCCCTGGTACATCGACATAATAATATTAACTATGTTACCCGCAACCCCCAATTTGATCAATTTATACCATAAGCAGTCCCTTACTACGTAGTCAAAGGCTTTGCTAAAATCTATAAAAACACAATATAATTTCTTTCCTCGATTCATCATATGAGATATTATACTATTTAAAACACAAATATGATCAATTGTGCTAAAAACCCGCCCTGAATCCCGCTTGTGCCTTCACATATATCTTATAAATTTCGGCCCGCTTATTTAGTCTGTTATTTAGCACTTTAGTAAATAGCGTGCCAAGAATACTTAAAAGTGTAATACCCGATAGGTATTTACATCATTTAAACCTCCCTTTTTATGTAGCGGTATCAGTATGCCTTCCGACCAGATTTTTGGAAACTTTCCGCTCCTAAAGATACCATTAAATAGTGCCAAAATATAATTAATAAGTTCATCTAAAGCATTTAAATACAATTCATTTATCAACAGATCTGGTCCCGCACTTTTATTATTCTTCAGCTGTTTGATTGCTATAACTAATTCTTCCATGGAAATTTCCGAATTTAGCTCATCAAAAATAATATGTATGTCATCGTCATTTGCGTAATCACTAACATAATCTTGAATATCTTGGTCAGTTTGGTATATTTCACTATCTGGGTTATTAACTGCTCTGAAAAAACTCAACAAATTCATCCAGGGATATTTCCCCCATTTTCGTATTAGCTGTAGTTTTTAACAAATTCCAATATAGCTTCGGGTCTGTGTACTGTGCGTTCAAAAGTTTATTTGTTCTATTAATACGTTGCTCAATATTTAATTTTCTGACACAATTTTTAAAATCTGTTCTTGCAGTTACTAAATTTGTACGGGATAATTCACTTTTTTCATTTCTGTATTCGTAAAGTTGTATATAACTGAATGTGTACTACTGCTTTTGCACGATTCTACCATCAAGTAATTTGGTAGTATGTAGTTACATATTTGCCATATGGCCCCATTGTAATATGGTTGGTTCACATTCACCACATTCAGATAGGTGTCGGTATGTCCTGACATATCGCTCATAATGGGTTCGGCCCAGAATATCACCCATATGTTTAGATAGGCATAGGCATAAGCTTAGACGTAGTGAGATTAAAAAATTTCGTAACGAAAATAAGGTCAAACTTAGGCTAATTCAGGGTTTTAATTGCAATACGTTCACCCGGCGAATTTCAGCCACAAATACTTATAGGAAATATGCTAGTTGTATTCCGAATTTAAAAAAAATTCTACAGGAACGTAATTTCATAGTACACAATTCCATACCGAAAATTTGCGCAAACTCTGTCAGATCAACGATTTTCTGTCTTGGCGCGGTAGTCCAGTGGAAAGATGTCTGGTTGCTGATGCCATGCAGAGTTCCAGTATGACAGTTCAATCCTCGACCGGGGAGATGGTGATCAACAAATTAAACTAATGGGTGCATGACTGTCAGCTGGTTAGCATGTGGAAATTGATGCCGCGCGTTGCCAGTGCGTCAATAAAATAAATACATATACTGCCAGAACCGTGATGGAGTCAGAGTACAATAGGCTTAAAAAGGCTAGGATTGAATCGTGGCAGATGCATCCATAGATAGTCCCATATGAATCGTCAGAGTGTCAGTATATCAGACATGTGAAAGCTGGTCAGCTAAACCTAGATTTTTGTCTTGCCGCGGTGGTCCAGTGGAAAGATGTCTGGTTGCTATTGCCATGCGGAGTTGCAGTATGACGGTTCAATCCTCGACCTGGGAGATGGTGATCAGCAAATTAAACTAATGGGTGCATGACTGTCAGCTGGTTACCCTGTGGAAATTGAAGCCGCGCGGTGCCAGTGCATCAATAAAATAAATACATATACTGCCAGAGCCGTGATGGAGTCAGAGTACAATAGGCTTAAAAAGCCTAGGATTGAATCATGGAAGATGCATCCACAGATAGTCCCATATGAATTGTCAGAGTGTCAGTATATCAGACATGTGATGGCTGGTCGGCTAAACCTAGACTTTTTGTCTTGGCGTGGTGGTCCAGTGGAAAGATGTTTGGTTGCTGATGCCATGCGGAATTGCAGTATGACGTTTCAATCCTCAACCGGGGAGATGGTGATCAACAAATTAAACTAATGGGTGCATGACTGTCAGCTGGTTAGCATGTGAAAATTGAAGCCACGGGTTGCCAGTGCGTCAATAAAATAAATACTAATAAAGTATCAAAGGTTTAAAAAATGTTTCCTATACAGTAATTTCGTCATATGCAATTTCGTAGTGGAACATCATTGTCAAATTCCAATAATGTACTATTTTCGGTACCAGAATATCTCTACATGCCGTGTAGCCAGTTTTCGAACATAATGCCATGTAGAACTCACTATGTTCTCGTGCTGTGCGAAATATTGTAATAATTCTATCACCAAATATTTATTATAGTAATGTGAAAATATTTCTATATATCCCATATTATTAGCCACGTGTACTGGTAGAACCTGACTTATCAGGCTAATACCCTAACATTTGTACATATGGTCAGCAAGATCGTCATCATTACAACCGTTGAGGCCGATTTTGGCCTTTTTGTCGAGCAAAAATATTTGATTTAATAGTTTGTCACTGTTCCCAGTAAAGATATGGTTTAATAGGTGACATAGATACGATAGATAAATGAAACAGATCACGATGTCGTGGCTGTTTCCCACTGGGTCTTCAGTCAGAATGTTTTCTACTATATCATTTTCGTTGGAGAAAACTAGGTTCACGGTATTGGTTCTATCCTGGCCACTTAACTTTGTTGGAAAGGTTATCTGTCGGTACAGATCGGGGTCCTGTATTGCATCAAAATGTACTTGCTTTGTGCATTTCACTAGCATTGCAGTGTATATTTCACCAATATATTTCTGGATAATAAGCTCTTCACGTCTGTTTAGGAAGGTATCAAGATTTAGGTTTAAAATATTCTTTACAGTCTTCTTTAATATGTTTGAATGGGTTTTCACGGTCTGTACTGCTTCTTGCGCCAATTTTCTACTGACAGTGTTGCCAGTTCTTTTGATTTCTTTATCTTTACAAGTTGTTGATACCTAATGACCCAAATTTGATCTGTTACTCTCTGTTAATGCAGTAGTACAATTTTCTCATCACTGGCTGCTCTTAATTTGTCGGTTCCTCTCTCTGTTAAGGAGTTTGACCTGGAGAAAAAGGATGGATGGAAAAATTGATGGACTGACCCAAAATATAAGCTGCTTTTCCTAGCCCATAGGTAATACTGCCCATATCTTTTTGCAAGAAATATTACTTCTTTTGTGGTATTGTCCGCCTGTAATTTTGTCATGAGTGGCTTGTATGCCTTTATATAACTTCATTTTTTCATGAAACAGTTGAGTTTATTCTCAGAATTATAATAACTTCCGGGCACGCTATTTACCATTGATGCCTTGCATCAACATGTGTACTTGTTGAGCTATTGGTTAAGATTATATGAAGACGCTTCAAATGCAAAGGTTAATTTCGAAAAAACACACGGTCTCTGGGCGGGTTCTTGGCATAATCGCACTGACCAGCCATTGGAGATAGTGTGGAATAACACTGGCCTGGTCTTTCTAGGCGTTCATATTGGAAATTCGGAAAATTATTCGAATATAAATTGGGATTCACTAGAAATAAATGTGAATAAGAAACTTGGTAATTGGCTTAAGTTATCTAAAGCTGTGTCACTGAGAGGCCGAATTATTGTAACTAACCTATTAGCTGCTTCCCAGCATTGGGATAAATTTTCGGACCTGAACCCGCCCAACGTGCTGGTCAATTCAATTCAGAAGCGACTGGTTAATTTTATTTGGCAGGGAAAACATTGGATAACAAAAGAATATCTGTGCTTACCCTTAGAAAATGGTGGCCAGGGTCTGGTTGATATAAGAGCTAGAATACAGACTTTCGGATCCAGTATGTACAATGTCTATTGAACTCTAATTACTCACACCCATGTTTCAATTTCACGAAATGGTTCTTGAATCGAGTGCATAATATGAAATATGATAACCAGTTATTTTATATTAATCTCACTTCTAATATGTATGAACATTTACCATCTTTTTGTAGGTCATTGTTCAATGTATGGGGTTCTTTTAACATTTCAAGGCAATCAACACCAGTCTGTAAAGCGGATGTCCTGAATAAAGCACTCTTCCTGAATCCTTTCATCCACAATGTAAACACTGGCTTAAGTATGTTTTATCAAGATTTCATAGATGGAGGGATTACGATTATTGGTAATATAGTATCTGGTGAACATAAAATATCTATTGACCAATTGTCACAGAAAGTAAAATTCAACTCGAAGAGACTACTACTACTACTACAGCTCAAATTAAACACTTTGTAGAATAGTATAAACCCAGTATGGATTGGTTTACTAAAGGAATCTAGTCATAATCCTCAGTCTTCATATGATATTCAACTCTCTTGTACTTTTAATGACGGCGAATATTGCGTATCCACACACAAACAGGTTGTAAATCAGATTTCTACAAGCTGTCAGTTTTCAAATCGTATGATGCTGTTTTAGGATCTCTGGCCGAAGTATTTGGGCTGATATTTTATCTTTAAGTATCACACCATTGGAACACTGTCGCTGCTTTTATGAATACCCCTGTACACCTTATGAAGGTGATATATCATGGAAGATTTTGCACGTGGCACTAAATACTGGTATGTTTCTTTACCGCGCATGATACCGTCCTAACGATGATTGTCCGTCCTGTGCAGAGCGGGAGGACCTTACGCATATGTTTTTAACTTGTCCTCGAAATCAACCATTGTTGTTGCTCGTTCGTAGAACTGTCCTTAAATTGTTAGATATCAGTGAATTTAAAGCTGAAAACTACATAAAAGGTTTCACTTGTCCAAATTGTCCTTCTTGGGATGAACGAGAACTAAAGCATCGCCTCTCAAATTGGGTAATGGCAAATGCAAAAATGGCCACATATATAACACGGCAGCGTCTTGATGGACAAGAACAAACAGACCCACTTAAAGCCTTTATATCAAGGGTACGATCATGAATCCATATTGAATTTCAGCATCAGAAAAACATATGATCTATAGAAACCTTTCTGAATTTCTGGCCTATAAATGAACTTCTATGCAGTGTACAAGACGATGAACTAAATCGCAAGGGACTCGTTTGACCGTGTGTTTTAATTCATTGTTTGTACCTTGTTTTGGAGTATGATGACAGTTGTTAAAGCTGATGTATTCTATTGTGTCTTTCTATTAAAAACCATTAGATCTAGTCATGAAGATATTTAATTTTTTATTTATATTGTGCATTTTCTTTTAGCAATATGATACGTTACATTTCAAATTTGGTATATTTAATGTGAGCATGTAATATCTTCCTGATAAATTGTTAATAAAGTACCATGAAGTCTTCTTCTTCTTCCCCGTCTTCTTCCTCTTCTTCCTCTTCGGTTTCCTAATTATCCTTCCCCTCCTCGTAATCGTCGTCTTCGTCGCCGTCATCCGCCTCCCCATTAGTCCTCAACGACTAGTGTTAGATTTCACAGCATTCGCGCATTACACTTGCATTAAACATGAACATGGTTATCATACACGATGCGCCAGAATATTCTGAGAAATGGCATAGACATTCACGTTCCATTTATCAGTACAGTGAAGAGGTATCGTAACTTTAAATGCTCTATTTGGTGCAATATATGTCGCGACCCGTGTATGTCTAATGGCCAGAGTTTCTTTTAACCAACCCAGACACTGTAGATTTTATTCCGTCAATTAGTTGTCCGATGCTTTGCCAGAAAATCTAATTACAGACGAGAGAAAATCCAATTAGCTCTCCAATCTGGCCAGAGCGTAATCTGCTTGTGTTGTCTCACAGCGATTGATGTTTGTATTGGACGTACGCGCTTAGTTCCGATACAAAGTTAACGCTTATATTATGGATGCGTTCACCCAATAGCTTGACCTGACTCTATTGACCTTCTCAACTATATCTACAAATTGATGTTCGGAACAAGTTGACGTCATACACGTGTAATGGACCCCGGAAGTGGAGTATTTTGCTTTTATTACGTCATAATTGTACGTTTATGGCGTCATCATTTGTTAGTAACTAGCAACTGAGGTTTTTTGCTATTTAACAATCGCTTAACCCTTTAAGCCTTGCAAACCACAAATGACAAATAATTGATGATATAAAGTATGGGGTTCTGAATATTTAAGAACTAATTTGATTGAGAACTTAACTGCTTGCTGCATATGGTAGGAACATAATTCACCAGCTTATCTGTATACCTGTTTTGAAACTAAGGCACTGTAAGCGTTATCAAAGAGTTAGACACGGATGTACGTTATCCCTTGACAAGACTATAGATAAGCGAAGGAGAGGAGTTCATGGATGTGGTTGGGTGGGGTTTAAGGTCGGTTTTCACGATCAGATTAATCTGTTCATATTTGTAGAATTCAATAAATTCTGATCGTGTAAATAAAAAATCTGAAGTCTGATGTCTGAAGTCGAAAATCTTAAGGGGACTCTGATCATTCTTCCGATTTCTAATTCAATAAAGTCTGACAGTGTAAACCAAAGCTCTAAGTCTAATGTCTGAATGCGAATCTGAAAAGTAGGTCAGGTTCAATTTCTTCAGCTTCGGCCAATCGGAATGCGCGCTCTCTAAATACGTCATCAGCTTTGACGCCGTCATCCAGCATCTCCAGCAAACAAAGTGGATGCTCCAGCGCCATGAAGAGTTGTTTGGAGATTCCAATGAGAAGGTCATTATTGAATGGCAAAGGACGATCTGTTTATGAGACTCGCTAAGTTCACTTTATAAAAAATAAATAAACAGAGGAAGCAGGCGGCGATACTTTCCATAGCGGGCGTGCTTGGCATAAGCGCTAGGTGGCTAACTAGGCAGCCAGCTTTCTTTTGTCCGCCATGTTGTCCGCTCCATGATGTCGTTGAGCGTTGCCAAGGGTGGCAGCCGCTGCCACCCTTGGCAACGCTTAATGACATCATATTTTCTATCGGATTTTTTAATCAGTTTTTTAATCAGATTTCTTCGTCAGATTATTTTACCAGCTTTATCTGACAGATTAATCGAACACATTAATCTGATCGTTTAAACGCTCTTCAGATTCGCGCTACGACGACAGACTGAAAACCGGCCTTTGGTTATAAAATACTGGCATCCGTAATAAGACTTAATACTCTATCCCTTATAATGGGCACCCGGCCAAAACGGCCTCGGCAGTGATCTTGAAAAATATCAATTTTCAGACCAAGTGAAGGCTATTTTTGATACTTTTCCGCTGAAATGTCCGCAGTTTGTAAACAATAGCTAAGTGGCTAAATTACGTTGCTACTCTGTTTGCGCGTAGATGATTAGTATTGCGGAAGGTCAGCGCAAAACTGGTACATATCTGGTAATGACATTGAAGACGAGTATTGCAACATGCAGGAGATGGAGACATCGTTAACGCGTTAAACGTTAAGCCGGTCAAAGCTGGCCTCTGCAGTGGCTATGGGGAATGTCCCTTGGCAGGCTATAACAGAGTCAGTCATTGTGGTGGTAAATTTTCAAAAATATACTTTTCTTGTTCTGCAAATGGCCATTTAATCAGCAAACATTTTGATACTCTTGACCAAATTTAGCCATTAAGCCTTTAACAGCCAAAACGTCTTCTGCAGTGGTCTTGAGAAATGTCCATTTTCAGACCAAGAGAAGACTAATTTTGAAATTTTACAACTGGAATGAAATGGCTCGATAGCAGAGCCAGTCATTCTAGTGGTACATTTTTTTAAAATAGTCTTCTCTTGGTCTGAAAATGGGCATTTTCTATGACAGCATTAAATTTCCTTGAAAAGATTTCAGGGTTAAATCGTTAATGAGCTACATCATTGTATACGATCACACGCGCACAAATTAGTGTAGAGTACATGAGATTTTAGGGGACAACCCGTCACAACGTGCATGCGAATGTTGTTTGCCAGCACGCATTTCAGAAAGAGCACTTGATTGATTTTTAAATAAAGTTATTGAAAAATATAGGCCTATACGTGTGAAATATTAGTAATTTGCATATGTTCAAAATGGCCGCGAGGCTATCGCTATTTGATCATATTGTCACATATTTATGTGATATTTGTCTATGATTTAAAATGCTTATTGCGTGCCCACTCCAGCGGGCACGCTTCTATTTATTGCTGCCCAGAATTGCCTATAGGCGCGGCCATTTCGCGCAGGGGAGTGTGGGGCTGTGTCTCGCGAGATCTCCATCGATACGAGATCTAATAATTCTCGGCGCGAAGACACGGCTCTATTTTTAGATTGCTGGATATCTCATAATTATGATCTTCATGCGCGTGATTCATGGCGAGTTCTCTTAATTGTTCTGGTCCGACTGAAATAGAGTTTGCGCGGCGATGACCGCTAAATTATTTTAATAAACAGCCAACGGAACTCCAAATAACTACTCTAAATAAGCTTCTTTTGCTGGAGGACTGCAGATGAAAGTCCTCAAGCACACGCCCACTCGCGGCGTCTCTTATATGCCCACTTTAGCACTCTATCAAACTGACCACAAATGGCTTCTTGCAGTGATCGTAAGAAATGTCCATTTGCATTAGCTACTCGTCGGAGAACTTGTTTTGAAGGTTTACCACTGGAATGACTGGATGGATAACCGATCCTATAATTCCAGTAGTAAATTGCAAAACAAAAACCATAATGGTCTCTTGGACGGCAATTAGACATAGGACATTTTCTATGGTAATGGATTTTTCTGTATATGACGTCATAATTATTTAGGTCAGATGTAGCTGGACCTCACAATCAAAATGTGTAATCAATGACGCGTCTAGCTCCACCAGGAACATTGAATAGCCAGTCAAGTATGCGAATTGCACGTCTTTACTATTTAATGAACATGCTGTTGGATATTTTGAAACTAATTTGACTAAACGCTGTTCGAATTGTATGTCTTTGCTATTTATTCAACAGTCATTTTCTATGATAATGGCTGGGTTCGATCTGTAACTGAAGGATATGACGTCATAATCAATTGCTTCATATACAGGCTGATGTCACAATCCAAAATGTGTAAATGGCTTATCGATCTCAGTCATGAACATTGAATAGTCCGGCAAGTGCACGAATTGGATGTCTTTACTGTTTAATCAACATCGTGTTGAATATTTTGAAACCAATTTGACCTGGTGTTGTTGCGGCCAGTGGCAGCAACCCTTTAAAAGCACCCAGTCAAATTAGTTTCAAAATAGTCATCATCTTACCTGTATAGTTACCTTGAAATTGGAAGTCTGGGAATTCATTTTTCAGCGTATATATATACATCGATTCCAACAAGCAAAACGGGGTGGATCTTAGCTAGAAATAGGCGTGGCATACCTAGAAATGGATCTCTCTATTGAAATTGTCATGAGCAAATTGAGAATTACATGGCTAATACCACTTGGTAATGCGTGGCTCACACAATATGGACCACTTGTATTAAGAGACCACCCATATTTATAGGTCACATATTTTAACAAGGCCAATCATAGATTGTTGCCCTCAACACAATACACTCATCCTCTGACGGAGCGAGAGTAATTAATACCACTTGCTAATGGGCCTTTTCAGGTTGTCTATCCATCATATTACGTCATATGACGTCGTAATTAATTAAGTGACGCATAGCGTAACGTCATAATAATGACGTCATGACTGACTCGATTTAGTCCATCTTAAATGCTTAATAATTTGACAAGTTGTACGAATTGTATGTTTTTGTTATTTAATAAAAAATGCTGTTGAATATTTTGAAAGTAATTTGACTGGCCGCTGTTGCTGCCATAGGCAGCAACAGGACCCAGTCAATTTAGTGTCAAACTATTCCACGGCTTACCTGTATAGTTTTCTTGAAATTTATCGTTTAGTAGTTCAGAAATCCATCGATCCCAACTCGAGAGTGGTATGGGTGGAGTTTAGCTAGAGATGGGCATGGCAAAGACAAACTGGAAAGGTTCATTGTATTAATAAACCACCACAGTTTTCAGTGCCCTATTGTCTGTAGTATGTTCAGCCCCATAACGTAAATAAGCTCAAGCTTAGGATAATTCATGGTTTTCATTGCAATACGTTCACCCCCAGAATTTCACCTACAAATACTTATAGGAAATATGCTAGTTGTATTCCGAATTTAAAAAAACTCTACAGGAACGGAATTTCATAGTACACAATTCCATACCGAAAATTGGCGCAAATTCTGTCAGATCAAAGATTTTCTGTACCACACTGTTTGCAATAGGTTCGACCCCAGAAGTTCACCCATATGGTTAGATACGTATATGAATACGCTAATAAAGTATCAAAGGTGTTAAAAATGTTAGTATACAGTAATTTCGTTATATGCAATTTAGTAGTGGCACACCATTGTCAAATCCCAATAATGTACTATATTCGGTACCAGAATATCCCTACATGCCTTGTAGCCAGTTTTCGAGCATAAGGCCATGTAGAACTCACTATGTTATCGTGCTGTGCGAAATATGGTAATAATTCTACCACCAAATATTTATTATAATAATGTGAAAATATTTCTATATATCCCATATTATTACCCGCGTGTACTGGTAGAACCTGACTCATCAGGCTAATACCCTACCATTTGCGCATATGGTCAACAAGATCGTCATTATTACAACGGTTGAGGCCGATTTTGGCCTTTTTGTCGAGCAAAAATATTTGATTTAATAGTTTGTCACTGTTTCCAGTAAAGATATCGTTTAATAGATATGATTGCTAAATGAAACAGATCACGATTGTGGCTGTTTCCCACTGGGTCTTGTCAGAATGTTTTCTACTATATCATTTTCGTTGGAGAAAACTAGGTTCACGGTATTGGTTCTATCCTGGCCACTTAACTTTGTTGAAATGGTTATCTGTCGGTGCAGATCGGGGTCCTGTATTGCATCAAAAATATAATTGCTTTGTGCATTTCACTAGCATTGAAGTGTATATTTCACCAATATATTTCCGGGTAATAAGCTCTTCACGTCTGTTTAGGAAGGTATCAAGATTTAGGTTTAAAATATTCTTTACAGTTTTTCTTTAATATGTTTGAATGGGTGTCAGGATCTGTACTGCTTCTTGCGCTGATTTTCTACTGACTGGGTTGCCAGTTCTGTTGCTTTCTTTATCTTTACAAGTTGTTGATACCTAATGACCCAAATTTGATCTGTTACGCTCTGTTGATGCATTAGTGCAATTTTCTCATCACTGGCTCCTCTTAATTTTGTCTGTTCCTCTCTCTGTTAAGGAGTTTGGCCTGGAGAAAAAGGATGGATGGGAAAATTGTTGGACTGACCAAAAATATAAGCTTCTTTTCCTAGCCCATAGCTAATAATACTGACCATATCTTTTTGCAAGAAATTGTCCTTCTTTTGTGTTTATTGTCCGCGTATATTTTTGTCATAAGTGGCTTGTATGCCTTTATATAACTATATTTTTTCATGAAACAGTTGAGTTTATTCTCAGAATTATAATAAGCTCTAGGCACGCTATTTACCATTGATGCCTTGCATCAATATGTGTACTTGTATTTTGTTTTAGTGTAAAGAGAAAATGTGTGCATAGAATGTGTTTACCTTAGATTCAGCGAACTATGCTGACTATAACACCCAATAATAATAATAATAATAATAATAATAATAATAATAATAATAATAATAATAATAATAATAATAATAATAGACTACGTTACTGCTTTATCAATCCATCCTAAGACGTCATAATCAACAACGCGAAGTGTAGAATGCCATCATAATAAATGATGTCATGAATGACGTCGATAAATACGTCACGAACGCATATTTGAAAACGGACTATGTGTTGTTGTACGAATTGTATGTCTTTGCTATTTAATCATTATTCTGTTGAATATTTTGAAACCAGTTTGACTGGGCGCTGTTGCTGCCATAGGCAGCAACAGCACCAAGTCAAATTAGTCACAAAATATTCAACAGCTTACGTGTGTAGTTTTCAGGAAATTGATAGTTAGGGCATTCTGGGATCGATCAATCCCAACACGGCGAAGTGTGGGTGGAGCTTTGCCAGAGGTGGGCGGGGCATGGCTAAAACTGGAAAGGTCCATTAACTTTACCAGAAGCAGGGAAATTAAAAAACAAAGAAACCATAAGAATTTAAATCATTTAAATCTTTAAACTAACGGAACCGAAATTTTAGATCTGAATGTAGTCGAGAGGAGTTCATGTATCTGGCTTTGTTAATGTAAAAAACCAATGGTTTTATAAAGGTTACGGTGATCTGTACCTGTGACCCTTTTGTATCTTCGAGGTGTAAGACATGTGAAGGCATGTTTCCATCAGTGGATTCATTACAGGAGACCGTACCAGTTTTAGCCATGCCCGGCCCATCTGTAGCTAAGCTCCACCCACACCTCCCTCGTGTTGGCATTGAGCGATCTCTGAACTCGCTAACTATCAATTTCCAGAAAACTATCCAGGTAAGCTATTGAATATTTTGAAACTAATTTGACTGGACACTGTTGCTGCCCAACAGCCTTTTTATTAAATAGAGACATACAATTCGTACAACGTGTCGGACTATATTAAGAGTTAAAGACGGGCCAAATAGAATCATTTATGACTTAATGATTATGGCGTCATTCTATGCGCCACTTATCCGATTATAAGGTCAAATGACGTCAGATGATAGATGGATACTCTGGAAAGTTGAATTAAACCAACAAATGTATGAATCACTAAGTCGAGCCAAACGCAAAATATTATTGTTGAGAAAAGGCTTTGTCATTATCACACTGACCTTGAACTTTGATCATTCAATGCCACGGTGGTTGCGTAATGCCCGCTGGCGATCAAGAGGCACGTGTCCAGATGTGGATCCGGTACGCACAGCCAAACATGCGATATAAACCGCTAAGTTGAGCTAAAGGTACACCGTTTTTATCAAGGTCACAATGATTCTGTCCGTTGACTTTTTTACCCCAACATCATTTGGGTAACGCCCTCCCATTATACAAAAGCAAGTGTCTATATTTGGGTCCAGTATAATGAACCTTTCCATTTTTAGCTATGCCGCGCCCATCACTAGCTAAGCTCCACCCACACCTCGCCGTGTTGGGATTGATCGATCCCCAAATGCCCTAGCTATCAATTTCCTGAAAACTATACAGGGAAGCTGTTGAATATTTTGCAACTAATTTGACTGGGTGCTGTTGCTGCCTATGGCAGCAACAGCGCCCAGTCAAATTAGTTTCAAAATATTCAACAGAATATTTATTAAATAGTAAAAGCAAACAATTTGTACAACAACGCATAGACCGTCTTCAAATATGCGTTCGTGACGTACTTATCGACGTCATTCATGACGTCATTCATTATGATGTCATTGTACACATCACGCAGTTCATTATTACCAAGGTCAGTGAGCTTCAGTTTTTGTCCAAAATGGTCCAACATCTCCGTGTCATCCCCGATCATAGCAAGGAAGCATGTGTCCAAGTCTGGGTCCAGTATGCTTAACCAAACATGGGAATGATGAGAAATACACCGTGAGCTACTAAACGCAAGATATGAATGCTAATATTAACACTGCCTTATCAAGATAAGAGCGACCTTGAGCTTTAGGACTGTGACCCGAATTTCGTTGTCATATGCCCTCCCTTTATGGAGAGACAAGTGTTTAAGTTTGACTTCAGTATCTCAGCATGAGATAGGAACCTAGTTCAGCTGAATGCAAATTGGACGACGCTGTCCCTGCCATCGCCGCCGCAGACAGGTCCAACCGATAACTTTCTAAGCGAAAGACGTGGACAGCAGAGTTGTACACCATGAGCGAGGCGAGACCTTAGAAAGTACATGCAGTATAGCAGCAATGATGAGAGAGCTGCTAAGCTACTAAGGCCCGATTTATAAGTCGAACTTCTCTTGTGCCGCACCAGCTAAATCTGCCTGAAATTGGCAGAGTCCACTATATAAAGCAACCAGTCGTCATTGGCGTGGCGCGACAGAAAGTTCGACTTATAAAACGGGTCTAGCCGACACAGTCCACTAAATAAGCATGGTCCTATACCAGGATGTCAGACACTTAAATGTGCATGTTAATACAAAAATGCTTGAAAATAAAATTGTTAAAATAACGAGATGTGATGAGGCGAAATAAATCTGTACGAAATCATCATATTCTAAGATTTATTTCGTTTCATTACCTTTAGGTACACAATTTAAATCTCTAAACGTATACTATTTAGTTTTTTCTAATTGACTTAATATGGCGTGATATCCATGTAAATATAAAATAGCTGAATGAGAAAATAAATCGACTTTGCATGACGAAGCTTGGTTAACGATTCTGTGATGACGATAATTGATGTTCATTTAAATATATTTCCTGAGATTATTTAAGAGATTTACCAAACGTAACATTTGTTTCCGCGAACTTATATAAGGGGGTGCAACAGCTAACGCGCATGTAGAATGACTAGGTTAGGAATTGCCTCCCCTGAGGTGGTATATCTACATCATGTATACTAATAAAGTCTCTCTCGTTCTCCATCACCATCCATCTCACCTACACCGCCCCCCCCCCCCGCCCCCCCCCCCCGCCCCCCCCCCCCCCCCACACACACACACACAGTAGAACATGCAGAACCCTATTTTTAATGTTTGCTCTTCTCCATCCATTTCATGTATTTTAACCTGAAAGCCGAAATAAATGGCTTTTAGTTGCTGTAAAGGCAGGATATATGTACATGAGAGTGAAACCCGCACAGTGCACCTTATGCCATACAAACAAGAAATATTCCATTTTAGCAACTCAAAACTGGTTCTTTGATCTACACGTTGAAAATTAAACACATTCTAAAATTATCGTCTTATCCTCCACTAATGTGATACCCAGACTAATTAACGATGACGTGTAGGCTTCAGATGTCAAGATCTCCGATGTCACTGACACGGAGTGGAATGAAAGACAGGCGTACATGAGCACAAACTCCGTGAGGGGACACGCGGCCAGGCAATGAAATTATATACCGTAAAACATATCAACGAAGCAACATGAAGACCGACGAGTAGACAGACAGAACGTGTTAGTCAGTCAGACAGACACGTGGTAAAACCGACATAGGGATGGTGTGACAGACATACGCCCAATGCCTGGAACAGACCGCAGTCAGGCAGGAGAATAGACGAGTGGGCGGAAGGGAGGACAGATTAATTAGCGGATATATAGATAGACAGACGAAAGTACAGAGTAGCGGACGGGAGATTGATATATGTGCGAACAGATGATCGGATATATAAACGGACACGTGGATGTGTGTGGGCATATGTGTGGACAGATGAGTGGACAGATGAATGGACAGATGTGTGGACAGACGTGTGGACAGATGATATAGGCATATAGTTTAAATATAGACGAAAACTACTGGAGCACGAACTTGAAGTCCAGTTCACTGGTTCCCTCAAACACTCATATCAGCCAAGAGCGGCTTCTGCAGTGGTCGTGAGAAATGTCCATTTGCAGGTCAAGAGAAGACTATTTTTGAAAATTTAACACAGAAATGACTGGCTCGATAACCGAGCCAGTCATTCCAGTGGTAAATTTTCAAAAATACTATTCTTTTATTCGGCAAAGGGACATTTTCTATGAGAAAATTTAAAGTTTCTTGAATAAATTCGAGGGTTAGAGGGTTAAGCTATATTTTGAATTTGGTTCTAATCTATTTCGTCTACGGCGCTATTTTCGGGAAGCAAGCAAATTAAGTACAATATTCAATGTCGATAGAACTCGAAGCGTAAGAATTTTATACAATATTACAAGGGCAATCAGTCTGAGAAATACTGACATAAACGAACCGAACATGGCCTTGGGCTCCGGCATTCTGGTATTAACGCATATTCCAAATTTGGTTCAAATGTGTCAACACGCGCTATGGCATCATGGAAACCAATGGAACTTTCCAGTATTTGCTATTCCCCGCCCATCGCTAGCTAAGCTCTACCCACACCTCGCTCGTGTTGGGATCGATTGATCCGTGAACTCACTGACTATCAATTTTCAGTCAATTATACGGGTAAGTTGTTGAATATTTTGAAGCTAATTTGACTGGGTGCTGTTGCTGCCTATGGCATGTTTATTAAGCAGTAAATACACATTTCGTACAATAACGCTTAGTCCGTCACCAATTGAGCGATCAACTACAACATTCATGACGTCATTGATTATGACGTCATCCTACACGACGTCGCGTAGTTGATTATGACGTCATATGATGGATGGATAAACTGGAAAGGTTCATTAGTCGCATACTAAGTTACCGAATGAAGTACGAACTGATCCCTTCATATATCCTCCTGAACTTAGTTTTATAGGCGATAATTATAAGACATTGTCATACTGCATAGCTAAGGGCGATAACCAGCCTATCAGTAACTCGCTTTTCCAAGAGTAAACGGCGAGTGGCCTCCCATTAGTTCGTCGTAAGTCCCGGAACGCAGTGATGTCGCGAATATTCTCCGTGGCTAGAAATGGGTGGGTCACGGCTGTAAATTTGCCCTGAGGTGGGGCTTAGAATACACCTTCCGTATCCTCTGCGTGTCATAAGAGGCGACTAAAGGGGGTAAGGGTGAGACAACCCTGACAGAAACCTCGAGTGGTGAAGACGGAGGTTCCAGGCCGCACGGCGCACTCTAATAAACCATGGATCCACGCGCTTAACGCTTATGATCATGTCGATAGTCACTTACAGGACTGGCGGTATGATCAGCGAACGAAAAGAAGAAGACGGCTGGAAATGATTCGCTCTATTGGGTGGGATGACGTTTCCCGAAAATACATGCAGACATAACAGGTTACCACAGACTCCCTGTAACTGTGGCTGTAATAGGGGAACCCAGACTTCCAAATATATGACATCATAATGATTTACGTCACATGTACATTGACGTCTCAATCAATTACGTCATGAATGAATTCGTCATAAATGCTTAACAGTCCGTCAAGTTGTACGAATTGTATGTCTTTACCAATTAATAACCATGCTGTTGAATATTTTGATACTAATTTGGCTGGGCGCATCATCACCCAGGCAAATTAGTTTCATAATATTCACAGCATACCTATAGTGTTTTCTGGAAAATTGAAATTCAGGGAGTTCAATGTGTTGTCAATTGGTTCGCCTCTATTGTCTATATGTTTGTATATGACTATAACATGTTAACTATATGTAGTCTTATGTCATATTCTATCTGTATTATCAATAATCCTATATTCCTCGGTATTAATCCTATATTGTTGTTATATGTTCTATGCAGGGCTCCACCGCCATATAGGCTCTGCCTTTAGTGGACTACCAGTTGTATACCTGAACATGTATAATATATATAAATAACATTGAACTTAAACTTGAGGATTCGATCAGTCCTAAAATGGGCGGGGCTTAGCTAGAGATAGGTGGGACATAGTTAAAACTGGATTCTCTATTCCTTAACGCAAACTGTCGCGAAATATCCACTTATGTATGTATGCCAATGTAGCATCATGAATACTGGTTATGGTCATTGTCAAGGCGAGGTAACTGTTGCCGAGGCCACCTTCTGTGTTTGGAAATCATAATAGTGTGATGGATGTGTGGACAGTTGGTTGGAAAAGTGGGGCTTACGTAGAACCATTGCGTTCATTGTTTCGGATTCAATTTCTAAAATGTCTAACCACTTACCTCGGGTGTTTCCCTCTATTTTTGCCCTGGTAACCACGAGCTCCGGCAGGCCACTCCATGGATCAGGTGACACACGTGGTGACGGAAGTACGTCATCTTGAGAGTGACGTCGTAGATCCCAGACGTTGCTAAGCAACATATCCAGTCTGTCAGCTTTAGGACCGTCCTGTTCTGGATCGTCGTAACAATCAGAATTTTCGAGATCACTTTGACTGCTTGCAGTTCTGAAATACATTCAAATCACCCATAAAGCAATGGTGGAGATGATGCTAGATAAATATGTGGGTAGGTGGGTGGGTGGATAGCTGGCTGGCTGCTTGGCTGGCTGGCTGGACGGACGGATGAATGGGTGGATAGTTTGATGGATGGATGAGTGGGTGGATGGGTGGGTCGGTGGGTGGGTGGGTGGGTTTTCTATGGTTGCATGGTTTGATGGATTGACGGACGGACGGACGAACGAATGAACGAAGGAAGGAACTGTCCACACTCACTCTCCTTCCCTCCCTCCCCCAGCCACTCCCTCGCACCCCTCCCTCCCTCCTTCCCTCTCCCTCCACCCTCTCTCTCCCTCCCTCCCCCCTCCCACCCGCCCGCGTTACATCATGTGCTTGTCACGTGTTTACCATATTCAGCTTATATCCAAACTAGATACATGATACTGGTAATAAACTACCAAACTCGCTCCAAACATCCATTTCCGTTACGGACAAGTAAACAATATGCGCCATGCCATAGTAACACCAAGGACGTCATCAATGGAGACATCAAAGGTACCGATGCCGCAGAATTCGCATGGTTGTATGAAAGTATTAAGGACAATAAATTACTAACGAAAATCACACCGTACAGACATAAGAATGTAAATTTATACACTATCTCGAATGTTCAGCCTAGTGTTTTATGCTATAATACATAAGGGGAAAATGAAATAGGCACAGTACCTGGTATTGTCGTCATAATATATTAAACCTTTGCTGTCTAAATTTGTTGAAGAATGTTAAAATATTTAAATATTGAATGTCCATTTGCAGTCCAAAAGAAAACGTTTTTCGCAGATTTGCCACTGGAATCTGGAAAGACTGTCTCGAGAGTCGTTCCAGTGGTAAATTATCAAAAACTGTCCCCTGATGGCATGCAATTTGACATTGCTCTAGCTCACTGTAGGGGCCAGTTTGACCAGCTATGCCATGAGGCGGTTAAAATACAATAAGAGGTGATGATAGGCCTATATTCATAGCCGTCGCCATTGTGATTTATATACTTTCAACCGTGACTTCCCAGAATCCCATTCCCAAGGTAACTATAGAGGAGAGCTGTTTTAAAACCAATTTGTTTAGATGCTGTCGGTGCTTATAGCAGCAGCACAGTTAAATTTGTTTCAAAATATTCAACAGAATGTTTATTAAATTGTAAAGACATACAATTCACACCGCTTACAGACTTTTCAACTTTCCTGATAGCCATAGCTACGTCATTCATTACATATTTTGAGTGTGACGTCAACCTACATGTGACATAATTGATTATGACATCAACACATGAGTGACAGGTTGGATAACTTATACCCTCTTTCCATAAGAGAATCAGTGCATTGCGATTGGATCTACATGCGTTCGGCAGGGCAAAGCTAACTATCTGAATACTCTTGCTAAAATATGTGGTCACTTATTACAAGTAGGTGGACCACATATTACTAAGTGGTATTGGCCGTTTAATGATCAAATTTGTTCATAACAATTTCAAAGGTGGGATCCATTTCTAGCTAAGCTCTGTCCGTTCTTTCGGCGTGTTGGAATCAATTTATATACTTTGATTCATGACTTCCCAGAATCCCATTTTCAAGGTAACTATACAGGTAAGGTGTTGAATATCCTGAAACTAATTTGATTGCGTGCTTTTGCTGCCTATGACTGTAACAGTGCCCGGTCAAATTAATTTCAAAATATTCAACAGAATGTTGATTAAAAAGTAAAAACCAGGGTTGTTTTGATTTAATCAAATCGATTAAATCATGATTAAATCAACATTTAAATCAAGCTGAAAAGATCAACTTTTTTATTTGTTTTTGATCTTTTTCAATGTTTTTGGTCCTCAACTCCACTCATTTGCAGTATAAAATTTATAAAGATTTTTTTTCTTTGTTAAAAGTTATTGTAGCTATTGTCTCAGATAGTTAATAGGCCTGGTTATACAATATTATGCTAATATAAGAACTAAGAAGCTGTATTTCTATCAGTACAGTACTACAGTTAGTGGAAACTTTCCTTAGTTGTTATTTGATACGTAAACAGCACAGATCAGTAATATTTTTAGCAGTTCTGTGACATCATTTTTAACTGACCTGCCTTTGTCTGTTACCAGCCACTAGACAATAATTTCAATAGACAATAACAACACTGGACCAGCTTAATATTTTGAAACTAATTTGACTGACAGTAATTGCTGACTACATTCAGTTAAATTGTTTTCAGGATATTTTATACCATGTCCAGAATTATACAGCCTGGAAAATTGTATCCACAAAATATTAAGATGGCTAAAATGTATCCAATCAAGTGTAGACAAACCATGGTTACGGTACAGTAGGCGTGTTTATTTGATGTTTAGTCATGACTCGTGCAGTCGAACAGCAGTTATTTCAAAATGTGATAACAAATTCAAAAATGTCTTCAGAACAACAAGAACAAATTCTGCGATGTTTATTGTCAAATACATTTTAATAGAATAATAGTATAAATAAGGTCAACATTGTTTATAGTAGCTCCTAGAGATTAGAATCTATTGAGTACAGAACATGAGTACACGTAGAGTCAGTGATTTTGTTATAGAAGTAAAAAAATCATAAAAATCATAAAAATGGAAATCTGATTAAATCGAAAAAATCAGATTTCTTCAAAAAAATCTTGATTTTTTTTCCAACCCGGTAAAAACATAAAATGTATACACTCGATGAACTATTCAATATTCACGATGGAGCTAGAGCTGTCATTCACTAAGCATGTTGACTATGACGCCTGTGAAGCTTTTATAGGACGCAATTGATAATGGTAAAGACATACAATACCCAGGAAAATTAGTTTCAAACTTTCAACAGAATGTTGATTAAATAGTAAGGTCATACAATTCGTACAATGCCCAGTCAAATTAGTATCAAAATAATCAACAGAATGTTGAATATTGTCTGTATGTCCACATGCTGGATTTGTCAATAAAGACTGTTTGCTTTTTTAACGCATTGACAACAGGATAACTTCAATTTTTGTGCTAAACCTGCCTATGGAGTGCACCCATTAGTTTACTTTGTTGATGATCATTTCCCCGGTCCGAGATCGAACCGTCATCCTGCAATTTCGCATAGCATCAGCAACCCAGACATCTGTCCGCTGGACCACCACACCAAGACAAGAATCTTGGTTTAGTGAACCAGCTTTCACATGTCGGATATACTGATACACTGACGAATTCATATGAGACTCTTTTGGATGCACACCGTATGGTGTATGCCATGCCCTCACCCAGTCTCCATCGCGACACTGGCAGTAGTTGATTGATTGATTGATTGATTGATTGATTGATTGATTGATTGATTGATTGATTGATTGATTCCCAGGGATTAAAACATAAAGACATAAAATTCGTACATGTGATTGACTATTCAATGTTCCTGATGAAGCTATTTACATCATTCCTCCGGTATTTTGATTGTGCCATCATCTTACATATGACGTAAATAATTATGACGTCATATGCTTGGGTGACAGATCAGATCCATCCATTTATCATAGAGATATCCTATGCTGATTTGCAGACCAAGAGGCCATTGTTTTTGGCACTTTACCATTGGAATGATAGGCTCAGTTATCGAGCCAGTCATTCCAGTTGTAAATTTTCAAAAATGTCTACCTGTTAGATGTAAATGGTAGTTTCTCAAGGTTACTACAGAAGCCACTTTGGCCAGTTTTATCGGGACGAGTGGTGAAGTGCAGATTAAGGGATGTACGTGGGTACAGTGGGTCAGATGACAATACCATTTTATTTCCGATGCAAATGTACAGTAAGCAATTAGCACAGGCCACCAGCGGTAGGTACAACTAGCCCCAATAGTGAGGGTATGCGTTTAATGCACAGGAAAGATCTAGACAATATATCCTAAATCTATGATTCCAATCTAAATAGAGGCGAGCTACCTCACTCTCATTTAAAAAAATATTTCGCTCTCGTTAGCGGTAGGAGATCAGGCGAGAACGTGAATGACCACAATCTCGTGCGCAAAATGGCAGCACCTATAGGCAAAGGACCTTTCCAGTTTTAGCTATGCCCCGCTCACCTCTAGCTAAGCTCCACCTACACTTCGCAGCGTTGGGATCGATCGATCCCCACGAAAGCCCTGACTATCAATTTCCTGAAATCTATACAGGTAAGCCATTGAATATTGTGTAACTAATTTGACTGGGTGCTGTTGCTGCATATGGCAACAGCGCCCAGTCAAATTAGTTTCAAAATATTTTACAGAATATGTATTAAATAGTAGACATTCAATTCTTACAACAACTCATAGTCCGTCTTCAATGGACCTTTCCAATTTTATCCTTCGATTATATGATGTCATATGACGTCATAGACAACTAAGTGCCGTGTATGCTGACATCATATTCATTATGTCATAAATGATTCGATTTGGCCCGTCTTTAACTCTTAATCGTCCAACACGTTGTAAGAATTGTATGTCTGCTATTTAATAAACATGCTCTTTAATATTTTGAAACTAATTTGACTGGGCGCTGTTGCTGCCATAAGCAGCAACAGCAACCAATCAAATTAGTTTCAAAATATTTAACAGCTTACCTGTATAGTTTTCTGGAAAATGATAGTCAGGTATTTCAAGGATCGATCGATCCCAACACGAGCGAGGTGTGGGTGGAGCTTAGCTAGAGGTGGGCTGGGCCTGACTGAAACTGGAAAGGTCCATTGTGTTCATGACGTACTTGTCTAAGTCACCCATGACGTCATATTGACGTCATTGATTATGATGCCATTACACGTCATGAAGTTGATTACGACGTCATGTGATGGATGGATAATGTGGAAAGGTCCATTCTAGACACAACCATGGAATGCGTAGAGCCGAGCGGCCAAGGAACGAGATGAGAGGCTTACACGCACATTCGTCGTAGTCGTCGTGATTTATATACATGCTTTGAACCATGGCTTCCCAGAATCCCCTTTTCACGGTAACTATGGACGTGAGCTGTATATTTTGGAATTAGTTTGACTGGGTGTTGCTGCTTATTAAATAGTAAAAAGCTCTTCATTTCGTACAGCTGAAGGACTTTTCAATGTTCCTGTTGGACATAGCTTACGCCAGCCATTACGAATTTTGACTGTGACGTCACCTTACCGGGGCGGTGAGGGGACTAATTGATTATAAAGGCAAGGCTCTACAATATCTGACCGCTCTTGCTAAAATTGTGCTCACTTATTACAAGTGATTCGACTGCTTCGGCTACGTTATACCGGTCATAAATGAGTTAATGTACTTACAAAACATAAACAGAAATTCTGTCTTGTTTTGGAAACATGTTAATTTATTCTTTAGATGTTCTATACCATCGAGTCGCCGGTTTTACAGTTCAGCTCATACATAATAGTCCATTTTTTGTAACGCGCCAAAATCCATGCGCAGCATGCTCTAAGCCCTTAGAAAGCTTATCTAGAATATTCCAGAAAAAAAATACAGATCAAGGTGTTTAGATAACATTTTTGAAAGTAACATGTCTTGAGTCCAGATTTAAATGTGCTCAGGTTTGGGGATGTTTTGATGTCCAAAGGCAATTTATTCCATAGGATGGGAGCTGAGTAAGAGAATATTTTTTGGCCATATGTATTCATTCGGAATTTAGGAATGTTAAGTTGTTTTTTGCTTTCTGATCTGAGTGAACGGCGGGGACTGTAAAGTACTATGAGTTCGGCGAGGTAGGCCGGTGCAGTACCTTCTAGGCATTTGTAAGTTAAGCAGAGAATTTTGAACTCGATACGTTTATCGACGGGTAGCCAGTGGAGATTACGGAGTATTGGAGTAATGTGATCGTATTTACATGTAAATAAGGCACTATATTTGCAAAGAAAACCAGAAATTCTACCTTGTTTTGAAAACGTGTTAATTTATTTTTGAGGTCTTCTATGCCAAACGGTGTCAGGTTTCGCCGGAAACTGCGAGATAAAAAAACCAACTCGCTTTAACCATTATCTTGCTGATTTCAAAGGCTAGGCCTTGTTGTTTCACGGTCAGTACAAGAAATATTTGTGTAGATTATGTAAAGAATAATGCTGAAAGTTGTCTACATGTGTGCTGCAACGGTTTACGGCAGCAGTTTCCAAAATGAATAGAAGTTATCATATAGTTATCATATGTACATAAATGTTTGGAATTTCAGCGATGTATGCATTATATTTCTGTAATTCTTACCGCCTGGCCGTATTACCGTATTTCCTCTATTTATTTTTACTGTAGTTTTGTAGTTCCGTATTTTGCATGCCATTTAAGCAGAATTTCTATTCCAATTAACAAAAAAAGAATTTACTGACTTTTGGAGGCTATATACATAGCTGATCGTATGCGTCAGATGTCCATCAGTCAATGAAGATCCAACAGTCGAGACATCTATCCAATTCCCCCCTAGTGAGCGTATGCGTATGAGCAATCTAGCCAATATATATCCTAAATCTATGGTTCCAATCTAAACATAGAGGCGCGCTCTATCTATCTTTTCTAGTTAGCCGTTGGAGACCACAATCCCCTTGCGCAAAATGGCCGCGCCTATACACAATTCTAGACACAACCCGAATATAAGCGTAGCCGTAACCGGCCACGCAATAAAACCATCTTTCTCTCGTTAACTTTTTAACCCTTAAATCTGTTCACGGAAACCTTTCTCATAGAAAATGTCCATTCGCAGATCAAGAGATTAGCTTTGAAAGATTATCACTGGAATGACTGGCTCGGTTATCGAGCCAGTCATTCCAGTAGTAAATTTTCAAAAATAGTCTTCTCTTCGTCTGCAAATGGACATTTCTCATGGCCACTGCAGAAGCCGTTTTTGGCTGATATGAGTATTAAAGGGTTAACAGTCCGCAGCCCACGACCAGAACCCTATATGCGAAATAAGGATTGGAAAAATTATTCGCACACGAAAGTCACCCATGGCTACAGCATTGTCTTTCCATGGACACCTACTATCACGTGATAAATCAGGACTACTGCCTTGCATTAATCCAGATATTCTGCATGAATCATCTGCTCGTTATGATGCAAATGTGCTTAATGTGCTGCCAACACATCTGCGTTTGATAAACACATCTACGTTTGATAAACACATCTACGTTTGATAAACACATCTACGTTTGGAAAACACGTCTACATTTTGGAAAACACATCTACGTTTGGAAAACACATCTACGTTTGGAAAACACGTCTACATTTTGGAAAACACATCTACGTTTGGAAAACACATCTACGTTTGGAAAACACGTCTACATTTTGGAAAACACATCTACGTTTGGAAAACACATCTACGTTTGGAAAACACATCTATAGTCGGCCGGCCAAATTCACAAAAATACTTTACATGGCGTTTTTGTTGGAAGCAGTCAACCATACTGAATGAATTCTCAACAACATAGGGGCGGGGACAATATCATTTTGACATTTCTTCGGACATAATGATCAGTCTTGACCATTATGGGTCAAATGTGACGAATTTCAGTTTTCCTCTGTAGCGTAATCTCTGTTAAAATGTCCTTCGAGAAGTACAACCAACAGCGTTATAATCGTGCAATATATTCAGAATATTATATCATAATACACGGAAACTAATAACACATAAATGCGATTTTCTCGCCTTTACTATTTTAATATAGTTTACGCAGATTTTTAAAATATTTCATCCAATAATCTAATATATATTATTATTTGAACACTTAAATTCTATTCCACCAGATAGGAACGAAGCAAGAAGACAGATCCATGATGTTCGCCAATGTCTTGGATCAAAGGCTAGTTTTGTATAACCATGGCTAGTTAGTTTCAAAATATTCAACAGCTTACCTGGATAGTGTTCTGGAAATTGATAGTCACGGCGTTCGGGGATCGATCGATCGCAACACTGGCAAAGCGGGGGTGGAGCGTAATTAACTAGGATAGCTAAAACTGGACAGGTCCATTCGTTGAACACATGCGACTCTATTCATTCTGGCCATCATTATCACTAATTAGTGAATCATACTCTTCAAGCTGAAACTTCGCTTTCGTCATACATTCGACTGGTTACTGGCGAGAGAAAGAATACGCAATACGCGGTAAGATGACTATGATCATAATGATAGCACAGACTATAGCGATTATGACACGGATAACGAGCTATAGTAAACTCTGTAAACAACGGTTACTTTTGGATTGCGGGCAGACGAATTATGGTGGGCGACTGAGGTGGGCGGCCACCTTCATGAACCATGATCATTGAGCCCATTTATCATAACAGATGTGCTGTGGTATTACTATTAAGCGACAATCTGCCTTTAGTGACCACGTTTTGATGGTCTATACAGTGTCCATTGTACAGGTCAGTGGAAGCGGCCCGGGAAGGCTGTCTATGGTTGATCATATTCTGCGAATGCCACAGGACAGGCCTGCACAGAATTTGCGGCACTCGTAGACAACACCTACAAAACCTGCATACGACACCACTGCACCACCACCACCGCCGCTACCACCACCACCACCACCTTCTCCACCACCACCACCACCACCACCACCACCACCACCACCACCACCACCACCACCACCACCACCACCACCACCACCACCGTCTGATCCAACCGTCTGATGGTTTAAAACACAATGTTCTAAGCACAACAGGTATTTCATTTAACATTACAATGGACCTTTCCATGTTAGCTATGCCCCCGCCCATCACGAGCTAAGCTCCACCCGCACCTCGCCGAAATTCAAAAGCGATGTCTTACTTGATTGCCTCATTTTAAATCCGATGGCCTTATGACTCACTGCTGTAAGGGCGAAAACGTCATGGCGAGCAGATACAGTCTACTCCGAACAATATGGTATACATTTGCATAGCTAACCTCTTGTCGAAAATTAAATATTACCAACCAACAATGAGTCTGCACATGTAGTTGCCAGAAGACGCACCTGCGTAGAGAGCCTTGGAATTTTCCCTATAGTGTACTAGGAAACAGTAAAACATTAATTCAGGAGAGGACGTCATTGCATAAATCTGTTAAGCGTGCTGCGCGGTGACCCCAAGAAAATAGGACTCAGTAGTCGGTACACTCTGATCAAGATTGGACCTGAGGAAGCTAAGGATTTTGGCCGAGGACACGACACGTTGGTCAAAGGCGAAGAAGGCTGGATTGCGGCTGTAGGATGTCTGTACTACCACAGCCACAAAATACAGTAATCATACATACAAAGGCCTATATTTGGTTGAAACTCGCCATTCAGAAACGTCGGTCGGTCGGTTTCTAAGGCTGTCCAATTTGTGTAAGGCAAGTGCGAGCGCACTATGTTTACGATACACGCGTTTTTGTCAAAATGTCAAATATTTGACAGACTGTGAGGCTGGCCGACTGATACAAAGACAGACAGACCGAATAATACGAGTTGTGAGTCGCAACTAAAAGGTTTTCAAATTATTATTTTCAAAATATTGCTTTTGACGTCGTAATCGCGTGTATGCATAAATAGATCTAGAATGTTCTAGAACGTGGTAAATACGTCACTGATCTAGCTGCACGCTGATTGGCTATTTCTCGGCCGGTGATTGGCTGAGGCATCTGCCTGTGACGTCACGAGTAGTATAAAAGGGGTGAAAAATCGAGAGTCAAGAGCATCGCCGGTGTGGACGCCGGCCCGCGCAGGACAACTGGACCATCAGAATGACGGATGCAACTGCTGCCCTACAGTGATTCTCACATCTCCCGGTGTCTTACGGATCCCAGCACATCTGCAGTGGTAGGACGTCCTCGGCTTCCACAAGTTTTTGGACACCCCCGGACGGCCATCCGGGGTTAATAAACTAAATTTAAAGTTATAATTTCCGCATCCGGACCTTCCTAAGGGAGCTTTTCCGAGAGCGGGCCGTGCGGGCCCGGGATGTAATCCTACAGAATGTAGAGTTACGGTGATCTTTGGTGGATGACTCACCGGATCTGCCAACCACGCTGAAAAGTGGACTTCAATTTCAGCACTGCTTGTCGTGTGTGTTTAATTAACTTTTTTAGCAGTCTGGTGGAACTTTGCTGGGTGCACCGCAAGAGGTATGCGAGGCATCCCACACCGTGTACCAAGTTATTTAACTGCTTAACAAGTTTATCAATCTGTGATACTTAACTACCTCATTTAATTATAATCTATTTATTGCAATGGTTAGTTGTATATGGTAGTTAGCCATCCAGTTAATATGTTTTGTTTAAATGTAGAAAACTTTGGACTGCAGTACGCTAGGAAATAATATACAGTAACAGATATCCACATCACTTATTCCCGCCATCATCAATTTTACACTGAGGTTGCTGACCGTGCTCTAATTGTTTGAGCCCAGCTCAGCTCGATAGGATAGGTTAAAGTGGTTAGGGACAATTTCTTCGTTTAGAGACATATAGTGTATGCTTCTTTCTCTTTTTCTGTCGTTGTGGTAATGTTGCCCCGCACTCCGGCAAGGTTGTGTAAAATTGGCCAGTTACCTATAGGGCCTCATATATATTAAGTTATTGTCTCTTTCCACGATCCACCTGCCGTATGGCTTTCTAATTGTCTGGATTCCCCATCAGCACGTTGATCAGATCCGACCCTGGGAAACTATCGGAGGTTTCCGAGTGGTAATGTTTAAAGTGTTGATTTACATACATCTCCCCCCCCCCCCCCCGTATCTTCGGATACTTGTTAGCTAGATAACCCTGCCAATGAAGGCAGCACTGCGAAAACATATAGTTATAAATGTGAGGTAGTTAGTTTATTTACCGGCCCGCAGTACATATCTGGGCATATTAGAATTTAATCCTAATGACAGGTCAACTGTTAGATCCGTATGACTCGGTGACGGACGAGATGCGAATCTCCATCCAACTCGTTGCAGTGTCTGGGTGAAATCTTGGAATCCGCCACGCCCTCATGGTAAGGATGCTCACGGTGGATATTCGTCTCTCCATCCCCACTACAACGAGATGTTAGTAATCAAACTTGCTTGTGTGAAATGTAGCTATTGTCCAGGTGATGTTTTATGTGGGTAGCCAGATTTTCATTGGATTCGGATGCCTTGTGTCGTAACATGTACGCATGCTGTCCTTGGAGGTAGATGCTATTCCAAAGCGACCTACGGGAAGCTGAGCATCTGCGCCCATTGGACAACTGTATCTAAAGATAGGTAGGAATCCCTGCCACTTGCGGCCAAAGCTAGTTTTCGTTTCTAACAACTAATTGGTAGGTTAGACTGTAGCCGAAGGCCCGCATAAATAAAGCAGCATCTACAAATACAGTATCTTTGGAACTACATAAGACGGTGACCTGGGAATTCTTCAGAAATCGTTCGTCGTCCCGTCTTCACGTAAACCAGCATGCAACACCTTAACAGTAGCCTCACAAGGATTTTCAGCACTTAGCATTTTCTGTTGAACAAAAGAGTGGCCCTTTTTGCCAGCTCTTTTCCTCCGCTTCGGTGTCGAAGGCATTTTCCTGTGACAGAGGCCCACGAGAGGCACTTTCCTCTCGCAACATGAATATTTCCTTTGTCTGTTTTAGGGGTATATTGGCTTATATTAAGCTACTTAGTGACTTCGTTGCGGATGCTTCTCTTGTGGGGATACCTCTGCGGATTCAAGAACCTGTGTGGTACATCCGGAGGCACCACATGGAAAGAACACCAGTTAGCTCTATATTGTGTATTATTGTGTGCTCATTTACTGTCAAACGATCATCTTGTTTGTATAGTCCATATTAATATTTCTACTGTTTTAATTCTAAATTGTTCCATTCTCTAAATTAGTATGGACCGACATACCTGTGGCACAAACAGTTGAGACGACACTGTGTGGTTAAATTTTAGCGGCAATGATCGCACGGCCCCCACTGGAACATCAGTGTTCCACCGGCTCTAGAAGCCGGTCTTTGTATTTCTCAGAGAGACGTCATATGGGATCCGCAACCCTGAGATCCGCAGCTAACCAGCCATCCCAGTCATTGTGCACTTGCGGTGCAATGAGTGGAAATCTAGTAGCGGACCAGTACGTACCCCCGCGAGCTACAAAAGGATCAAATTTCCCACAGACCTTTTCTCACAGCGATCACAAACGAGGTTCGGTCAGCGAGTATGATGATAAACGTACTGTTTCTAAGTCTAGCAATGACTGAAAGATTAACATTACCTGTGTTAGTGCATGTAGGGGCACGCCTACTTATTAGCTAATTAGCAATATGCTAATAAATTGAGATCTGACTTATAGTGGAAATGGCACAGATCCAAGATGGTAATGACGTAAAGTTCGAGCAATCGAACAATTTCTCTCTGCTGAGATCTGGCATTGAAAGGCGATAATGATTCGCGGGCATGGACGTGTCACCTCAAGCCAATGAAGAGTTGCTATTACTATAGTCTCGCCACAAAGTGGCGTGATTCGTGAGTAAATTGTAATAGTCCCCTGTGCGTGCGTGCGTGCGTGCGTGCGTGCGTGCGTGCGTGCGTCTGTCCGTTCAGCTTAGTCTATGGATTGGATCTTGACCACGCTTATGTGAGATGTTGTTGGGGTGGTCTGATGAAAGTGGATGATCAGATTGTCAAAAGTTGACAAAGTTTATATATATACATGGTTGATTCTCCAGATTAAAATTACAAAAATCTATTTTAATCAGGGTTATAGTTTGGGAATATGTACTAGGGACATTGGTGTATTGGAACTTAATGTGGCACTCTTCCAAAATGGAAGAAGTCGCCATACCTAGACTATAGATCTTGAAAATCAGTTGAAAGTTCCTCGTGAAAAAGAGAAATGAAACGGAACTCATGAACATAGCACATCACTAAATCAAAATGGCAATCTCTCTCCAAAGATCAGACAATGATTTGATGCTCATGAATCAGACGAATGCTTTGAGGGTGAATGAATAGCTCAGACACATACACCACTCTTGATGGGAGATTATATCTCGAGGCCCAGATTATGCTATGGTGCTCTTCGTTTTTTGAAAGCGTTGACCAAACAGGTTCGAGCTGGTGTGAAGGACCAATCGCAGCAGAATGTGTGCATGCATCAACACCATGTCTCACTCAAACTAATAAGATGCTAAAGGATTCAGTACTTGGCCAACACATTTCTGTGGTAATAACACAGATGCAATGCAGGTATCTTGACAAAATCGTCTATCATTCCAAAACAATCATTGACATTTTGTAAATGGCAGAGATTGAACAATACAATACATGCATACCCAAGTCGCTGCCCTATTGGATGTTGATGGCATTTCATGGTCATATACATTTGGGGGATAATCAGCACCTATTCAACTTCATCAAAAATATACAATTCGTACACTAGTGACGGACATTTCAATGCTCATGGCGGAGAGGCCTACGTCACTATATATCAACCTACACGCGACGTCATTGTGTAATTGACTAATTGAGTTACAGATCGGATCCATCCATTGTCTTACTCACTTTTTCCTGGAACATAAGCAATTCAATTAAAAAGGCATCGTCTATAAGTAGAACACAAAGACATTTTAATTGGGTGGGGGTTGTGTGTGTGTGTGGGGGGGGGCGGTATCCAACATGGCTGCCACACCATTTATCGGACAATTTCGAAATGCGTAAATTTCAAATCAGCATACCCAAAAAAACTATAAAATTAATTTCGCCTTGAAATCCTTTCAAATAACAGATTCCAATATGGCCACCAAGATGGTGAATCCTGATTGATCAATGGCGGATATTTTTACATACTATCTTTCCTTTCAACAAAGTTCAATGGACGTTAGTCCATAATCATACTTCCCAAATTTCAGCGGTTCTGAAAAAACCGTTTTCACGAAAACTAGGTCATCCACAATGGTCGCAGAAGCATTTGCAAATCGTGTTCGCTTGACCAAACCTGATTCAGCTTTAAAGACATTTCTAAAAAATCGGCTAAAATGGTCACCGAATGAACTTAGATTTCTATGTCCTAAGGATGCTGCTTGTCAAATATAACTGCAATCGGCCGAGTGATTCTCGAGAAGACATTTTGAATTTTCTATTGCATGCGAGTTTTGGCCGCGAAAATGATCTCGGATAACCGCCAAACCGGCTATGCGACATTTTCAAATGTGGCAAATTTGAAATCAGCATATCAAAAGATAGATATATATAAAACCAATTTTGGCTTAGAAATCCATCAAACAAAAATATTCCTATATGGCAGCCAAATGCGCCACATTTTTCTTGGGTCATGGAGGCCATGGTTCCTTGACATATCAACATCGCTTGAACAAATTTTAATGGCCATTAATGACTAACTGCATCTCTCATGTTTTGGCCCGATTCGTTCAACAGTTCTGGAGAAGTTGTTTTCGTGAAAGATAGGCCATCCAAGATAGCCGCCGAAACATTTGGTCAATCAAGTTCCCTTGAACAACCTTGGTACAGCTACAGCCCTAGATCGTGTTTCATGAGTTTTGAATCAACCCACATGCAGTTTTGGAGATGATTTTAAAGACGTTTCTAAAATGTTGTCAAAATCCAAGATGACCGCCGGCCAAATTCGTCAATTGGCTTCATTTGAACAAACATGTATCTCTATGCCCTAAGGATGCTTCCTGGTAAATATCATTGAAATCAACCCAGTGTTGCTTGATAAGTACTCGTTTAAAGAAAAAAGTTGAATGACAGATGGACAACTGATGGAAGGACAACGAACAGTCGGACGGACGATGGATGGTCACCACAGCATAAGCCCGCCATGACTTTCAGGCCATGTAAGTTAAAATGGCAGACACTGATTGCATGGGTCAATCCACCGACCCGGCGTGTGATGAGAAGCATATGAGGGAGTCATCTGTAAATAGCGTCATGAACAGTGTTATTAAGCCGAAACAGAGAGAAATGTTTGGTCCATAATATCCTCCAGTCATTTAAGCAGCTGTGTCTCTTCCAGCAGTCGTTTGAGCAACTATGTCTCTTCCTGCAGTCGTTTGATCAGCTATGTTTCTTCCTGAAGTCGTTTGATCAACTATGTTTCTTCCTGAAGTCGTTTGATCAGCTATGTTTCTTCCTGAAGTCGTTTGAGTAGCTACGTCTCTTCCTGCAGAGGTTTGAGCAGCTATGTCTCTTCCTGCAATCGTTTGAGTAGCTATGTCTCTTCCTGCAATCGTTTGAGTAGCTATGTCTCCTCCTGCAGTCGTTTGAGCAGCTATATCTCTTCCTGCAGTCGTTTGAGCAGCTATGTCTCTTCCTGCAATCGTTTGAGTAGCTATGTCTCCTCCTGCAGTCGTTTGAGCAGCTATATCTCTTCATGCAGTCGTTTGAGTAGCTAAGTCTCTACCTGCAGTCGTTTGAGTAGTTATTTCTCTTCCTGCAGTCTTTTGAGCAGTTATGAGGAAGAGGAGCCGGTGGTGGTATTGATAGCTGGGTGAAGAAAAGTGTAACCTTCATATCAGCAACGTGGATGCTATTGTATCTAGGTTGACGATATGAAAAAATAAGAATATAGGGTATGTTAGAAAATGATACATTGGCCTATCAACTTCGCGTGGCCCTTACTGCTAATTATATCTTCCATATTTCGTCCTGATCCGTTCAGCGACCATGGAGTTGTTTTCCTGAAACCTATTTCATCCAAGATATTCGCGAAAGCATTTGGCCAATGAAGTTCCCTTGAAGAAACTTGGTCAGCTGTTGCACTAGATGGCGTTTCATCATGAGTTTTGAGGCAATCCCACATGCGGCTCCGGAGATGGTTTTAAAGACATTATCGGTCAATATCGAATATGGCCGCTGGGAGTTTTCGGCGGCAAAATGATAAAAGCTGTTTGTCCAACCGTTTGTGATACAGTTTCGAACGTGTCAAATTTAAAATCAGCATATCCAAAAACCGATATAAATCCAATTACCCTTCAAAATCAATCAAATAAAAAATCCAAAATGCCCACCAAACACGCTACATTTTGATTGGTCCACGGTGGCCGTTTTCTAACGTATTGACTTCCCTTGAACAACCCCTCAGGTGCCTCATAATATCACCTAAATTTCGGCGCGATCCGTTCAGAGGATCTGGAAAAGACATTGTTTCATGAAAACTACACCATCCAAGACGTCACCAAAGCAGTTGTCTAATCAGGTTCCCTCGAACGAACTTGATTCAGTTTTTGCCATAGATTATATTTCATGAGTTTCGAATGCGGTTTCGGAGAAGATGTTTAAAGATGTTTCTAAAAGTTAGCAAAGGGCAGGATGCCCACTGGCCAAATTGACCGATCGGCTTCATTTGAACAAATATGAATCTCTATGCCCCAAGGATGCTTCCTGCTAAATATACTTGAAATCGTCTCAGTGGTTCATGAGAAGAACTCATTTTAAAGAAAGTTGACGGACTGATCGATGACTAATGGACGGACGGACAATGGACAGTCTGACGGATGACGGAGCGTTACCACAGCATAACCTCACCAGGCCTTTCAGGCCATGCAGGTAATATAAAATAGCGGATACTGATTGCATGGGTCAATACGCCGACCCAATGTGTGAGGAGAAGTATATAGGTTTGTGATCTGAAAACGCCGTCATGAACAGTGTTATTAAGGAGAAACAGAGAGAACTGTTTGGTCCATAATCTCTTCCTGCAGTTGTTTGAGCAGCTATGAGGAAGAGGAGACAGGTAGTGGTATTGAAAGCTATGTCCAGGGAAGTGTAACCCTCGTGTCAGTAATGACGATGTTGATTTATCTAGGTGGACGCTATGGAAAAAGAAGGATATGGTAACTGAATAAGTTGAAGTTCATTAAAACTTAACGTGACAGTATCGCGCCAGGCCCCACGGTATACATAGGAGTTGGATATTATGGAAAAGACAATCCTAAAGGAACGAAAAAGGGAAATAGTAAATGATGTTTATTGGTAATCTCATACAATATTAAATAAACTACCATCGGTAAAAATTGAAATAATCGGGATTATTTGAGAAAAAGCATTGACTAAATCTAGAAGCACTTAACTTGGAGCCAATTAGTGACCAGGCTGGTACTTCACACTCTGCAGTGTGTCAACTGTGCGTGCAGGTATACGTCATATCCCTACCTGAATATAACGAAAGCACACCTAACTATAGCTTTGTAAGCGGTATGAATAACATTTTCTATAGGCACCGATGTAGAGCGATTAACTCGCTACTGCTAATTCACTATTGATCCTTTTGAAAACGTTGTTTTAAACAGATTTATTTTGTTCAATGGGAGCACAGTAAGACATACGTCTTATACACGTGTCACCCATACATACAAATACAATACATTAATAAATACATCAAGATGAGGTATAATAAAACATAATTAAATAGTAACGTATGTATAACAAGTTAATCGATAATCTATATCAACCACGGATTACAATTTTCTAGGTAGTTCGCACGCTTACGTATGTGTACGTGAATATGTGCGTGCGTGCGTACGTATTGGCGTGCGTGTGTGCATGATGAGAGAGAGAGAGAGAGAGAGAGAGAGAGAGGGAGGGAGGGAGGGAGGGAGGGGGGAAGTAGAGAGTGAGAGAGAGAGAGAGAGAGTGGTTGGGATAGAGTGAGTATGTATGTATATGGGGGTGGGGGAGAGTTAGGGAAAGAGAGACAAAAAGAGAGGAGAGGGGAATATGAGAAACAGGGTAAAAACTAAGAATTTGACAAGAGTGAGAAAGGTAAGGTGAGGAGCTCTTAATGCTACGTTCACCATGCTTGTATATGTTGGGCTGTTTGCATTTCGCTCTTATAGTTGCGAATTTAATAAATAGGTGGTTACTTAAAGCGGTTGGTATTGACTATGTATTGGCATACGGCGTTACATATTGTAATATTCTTTTCCAAGTCGACATTGTTAATGCCGTATAGAAGTTGATTAGCTGTCAGTGTGGCAAGAGAGATATTCTTTAGGACGAGCTGATTTTGGAGAGAGACTCTTTGGTCGTTAAAAAGAGGGCAGTGGAGTAGATAGTGATTTGTGGATTCATCAGTGTATCCACATGGGCAGTTAGCTGAGTCTGACAGAAAATTTTCAAATAGATGCCGATTTAAATTACTACAGCCATTACGAAGCCTACATAGGATTACATTAGCTAACCTTTGGCCGACATAATACCAGGGAGGAGGCGGTCGTATGGGCGACATGGCTTTAAGTTTGCTCTTGAATTCCGTGAGAGTAACGGAACACGTGACCGGCGCTGGGAGAGTATTCCACATGCGGACTGTTGCTGGAAAAAAGGATCCTCGGAAGAGCTCAATGCGGCAACGTAATGGAGTGAATAGGTTTGTGTGACGAATGGTGTATGGGGTTCGTGCCTGGGATAATGAGGGAAGGTGATTATTCAGAATTTCACACGTCCGTTGATAATTGTATATAGCATAACTAGTCTGTGAGATTCTCGTCTATGTGAAAGCGTTTCTATTCCCGTTTTGGTGTACAAGTCGTCCGTACGATCACTACGTGTCATTCCACATACTGTTCTGAGTGCGTCTTTTTGGATGTCCTCCAGTCGTGTTACAAGATACTGTGGTATGTTATCCCAGACAACGTCTGTGTATTCTAGAGATGGCATAATAAAGCTTTTGTACATAATTTCAAGACATTTCCGGTTTAGGATATATTTTAGGCCCTTGAGTAAAGAAAGCTTGTGTTGAGCATTTGTTATTAAGTTTTCCACGTGAGTAAGCCAAGTGCCTTTGTTATTGAAGGTAATGCCAAGATGTTTATGGTTGTTTGACGGGAGTATTTCAGAATTTTTTGATAACGTTATATATGAAAGTCACTTTTTCTGGTCGAAGCAACAAGTTTCAGTCAAAATGATTTCAAAATACACTGCTGGTTTCCAAGGTCGCAATATGATGCCTACGAATATTTTGACATTCGTGTGACTGAATGTAGACCGTGTCTCTGGAAACAACGGCTTTCAGTCACATTGTTTTAAAACTAGGCAGTATTTTACCTATAGGATGTAGTGCCTAATCAGCTTAGTGCGAATATAACTGAACGTACATGACCGGCTTTAGCGGCTATTATTTATTTGCTCAGCACACACCAGAGCGCATGGGTCCGACTTAGTCACCAATTGGTTCCCGCCAGAATACCATAAATAGTATTTAGCTGCTTTTTTCAATTATTCTGATTTATTTCTGTTTTTCACTGGTGGGTATAGGTTGATTATTATATAAAGTTGTCATTTAAGAGCATATGTTAGTTCCTGTTCCTTTCCTTTAAATTCATGGATCAGAAATTTAAATCTATTGCTGATTACCGGTGCTTGATCATACATGTTTTAGGAACCTTTTTTTAAATGAGTTTACAAAATAGGTTAAAAAGAAGGGTGTGTCTTTCCCGACAACCTCTTCTCCCATATGAATCGTTTCCAGGAAAACCTACCAAATGGTGTCAGACGTCTTTGTCAATAAATATTTGTGTTGTAAGTAATGTAAAGATATGCTAAGTGAAAGGCCTTAGGGTATCATCAGTATTCTGCGGATTTTTTCACATCTAAAGTCAGCGTGGGTATGACATCCCGTATCAATGACGAAATCGTGGTGTTATCCAGGGACATAGCCACAATACACAATATCTAAGAGTTTTAGATGCCACTGTTGAGTTGTTCCTGGAAGCCTGGGTGGGGGAATGGTGGTGGGGGGTATATGAATGCACACTGTTTGCACTGCCCTATGTTTGGCCCAGCAGTTTACAGGATTCAAATAATGGGAGTTGATGGGGTCTGAGAGTTGGCTCCCCCTACCAGTTGGCTCTCTGGGCGGTCACGCCTCTCGACATACCCTCACTACGGCCCTGATCATAGGTAGGCATGCACCATCCAGCTGTTTATTATGGAATGCCTCTCATAGCCAGCCATTCCGCTGTTTATTAGTCAACATATTCGTCATAATAAGTCTGGGAATATGATTCAAAACAGGGCTTTGTATACATTAAGTGTAGTAAGGCATTCAGAGCTGTACTGTAACGATATATAGACGGATAGATTAGTTGACGTACAGGTGGATGGACGGATGGAGTACGGGTGGATAGATCAGGGTCCTGTAAATGACATGATGGCGCTATGTATTCCATGACACATTATCAATCGATGTGAACATCACCAATCTTCTGTAAAACATGCCCGCCGCTTGTGATCCTCATTGTCATTCGGTGTTCGAGTTTAACCTGCTAGCCCCAGCACGCTCGGTCTCGCCGCCTGAGGCCACGTGGTTCACGAGTCCTGCTTTCGCGGAGAAGCCCTCCAAAACCGGCCTCTGCCATGGTCTTAATGAATGTCCCGTTGCAGGCCAAGAGAAAACTATTTTTGAATGTTTCCCACTGGGATGACTTTCTAGATAACTGAGCCAGTCACTCCGCTGATAAATTCAGAAAAATAGTCTTATTTTGACTTGCGAACGGATATTTAATAAGGAAATATTTTGCTATTTTCTGGAACAAATGAAGCCATTAACGGGTTAAATCACGCGCGCAGAGGACACTTAAAGGTCTTCTAATGGTCTGATCGTGGAGTGGATGTTTTAGAGCCAAAAGATGGTGATTCCTTAGAACGTGTGGTCGAAAGTGGTTCCTTAGGACGTGTGGTCGAAAGTCCACCTCTCTTAAAGAACCGATAACTTTTGCCTCAAATCTGCATATCTGATAACAAGTGGCTTGTATTAACTCCACGTGTATATTGATGACTAAGTAACCTCTATAAGGTGATTGTATTAGACAGGGATCCCAATATATATATATATATATATATATATATATATATATATATATATATATATATATATATATATATATATATATATATATGTATACACATGTATTTATATATACTTCTGCCAGCCAGCCAGCCAGCCAGCCAGCCAGCCAGCCAGCCAGCCAGCCAGCCAGCCAGCCAGCAATCAATCAATTAATCAAAATCGACCAGGGACGGAAGGATGGAAACAGGGGGAGTAAAAAAGGGAGGGATGTAGTGAGGGGTTGAGTGAGGGAGGCGCGATGGAAGGAGGGGGGGGGGGGGGGGTAGGGAGGGGCAGATGGAAAGTAGGAAAAGGAAACGTGGGAGAGGGGGAGTGGTGGAGATGGGTTATGGGGTGAATATGGGAAGAGGGAAAGATGGCGGGAGAGAAGGAGGTAAAGAGGGAAGGGGGAGGAAGGAAATATGGAAGGATACAAGGAGGAAAGGGGGAGGGGATGGGGAAGAAGGCAAGGAGGGAAGAAGGAATGAAAGAGGATAAAGATGGAAGGAGGAAAAGAGGGAAAGATGGAAGGTGGGAAAGAGGGAAATAGGGAAGGATGGAAGGAGGGAGAGGGGAGGGAGGGAAATCTGGAAATCTGAGAATATGGAAGTATGGAAGGACGGAAAGAGGGGAATATGGAAGGAGGGAACGCGGAAAGAAGGAAAGGAGGGAAAGAGGGAAGGAGGGAAGGGGAGGGGAATGATCGAAGAAGGCAAGAGGAAGGAGAAAATGAGGGTGGGAGAGAGGGAGATATTTCTGACCGACGTTATAAATTGTTTCAGTGCATTCATTTACCCTTAAAACATGTAGCTAGACACCAAAATTATCATCCTATGTTTAATATGAAAGGAAGTTATAGCCGAAAACATGAAATGGCGGCCATCTTGAACGTCATCTTGAATTTCGGAAAACGGTGAAGGGTGGCCAAGGTACACCCATCAGATTCTGAAAGAGGGCACTCGCGACTATACAAATCAATCAAACATTAAACTATATACTTCATATATAAATTTCCGTGTTAAGCCTGGATTCTACCGGACTATTATAACGCTAACCCATAAACGTTTACTTAAAGCTATGCGATTTAAAAAAAATGATACGCGACAAATTAAAGCAATTAAACCGTTATTTTCTTGGCATCCACCAAATATATTGTACTTCATGAATCAAGTGTCAAAGAAAAGTTGCCAGAACCGGACCACGGATCGAAAAGTAGACACTAGTACAGAAAGACATTCGCTTTAGCTGAATTTTTGTCAGAATGGCGCTGAAGCGAGAGATGCTGAATTTTTGATTATGGGCGATAGCGATAGATGCATATAGAGTATAGCCATCTGCACTCAGTCAATCAAATCGCGTGCCCATCGTTATGGGCCATAATCACTATTCATTGTAACAGCTGGCTATAATGTATGTGTATCTATCACTTCGGACAATCAAATCGCGTGCCCATCGTTATAGGCCATAATCACTATTCATTGTAACAGATGGTTATAATGTATGTGTGTCTATCACGTCAGCCAATCAAATCGCGTGCCCATCGCTATAGGGCATAATCACTATCTAGTGTAACAGTTAGCTATAGTGCATGTGTGTCTATCACCTCAGCCAATCAAATCACGCGTCCATCGTTATAGGTCATAATCACTATTTATTGTAACTGCTGGTTATAATGTATGTGCGTCTATCACTTCAGCCAATCAAATCACGTGTCCATCGCTATAGGCCATAATCACTATTCATTGTAACTGCTGGCTATAATGTATGTGTTGTGTCTATCACACCATCCAATCAAATCGTGTGCCCATTGTCATAGGCCATTATCACTATTTATTGTAACAGCTGGCTATTATGTATGTGTGTCTATCACTTCAGCCAATCAAATCACGGGCCCGTCACTATAGGCCATAATCACTATCCATTGTAACATTTGGCTATAATGTATGTATGTCTATCACTTCAGCCAATCAAATCAAGTGGCCATCGTTATAGGGTATAATCACTATTCATTGTAACAGCTGGCTATAATGCATGTGTGTCTATCACTTCAGCCAATCAAATCGCGTGACCATCGCTATATGCCATAATCACTATTAAGAAGTTGTTGGTTTGATTGGCGTCTATCGAGTCCCTGACTCCAGGTCCATTTACGTCATATCTTGGCTGCTTTTATTTCACTCCATTATTGGTAACTTCCCCAGTTTTAACACTGGTACCCATTTATACACCTGAGTGGAGAGGCGACGAGGAGTGAAGGAGATTGCCTATGTTTCCACTGGTTGCTCATCAGCTATAGCTGATCACCTGACACTCGAGCAGGATTTGAACCCTGCCCGGCTGATTACAAGTTGGCCATGCTATCACCACGGCCAATCGTCTCCTCTCATAATCACTATTCGTTGTAACAGCTGGCTATAATGTATATCTGTCTATCACTTCAGCCAATCAAATCATGTGTTCATCACTATAGGCCATAATCACTATTCATTGTAACAGTTGGCTATAATGTGTCAGTCTATCATTTCAGCCAATCATATCACATGTCCATCGTTATAGGCCATAATCACCATTCATTGTAACAGCTGGTTATAATGTATGTGCGTCTATCACTTCAGCCAATCAAATCACGTGACCATCGCTATAGGCCATAATCACTATTCATTGTAACAGCTGGCTATAATGTATGTGTTGTGTCTATCACACCAGCCAATCAAATTGCGTGCCCATTGTTATAGGCCATAATCACTATTCATTATAACAGCTGGCTATTAGGTATGTTTGTCTATCACTTTAGCCAATCAAATCACACATCCATTGTTACAGACCATAATCACTATTAATTGTAAAGCAGGCTATAATGTATGTGTGTCTATCGCTTCAGCCAATCAAATCGCGTGCTCATCGTTACAGGCCATAATCACTATTAATTGTAAAGCGGGCTATAATGTATGTGTGTCTATCGCTTCAGCCAATCAAATCGCATGCTCATCGTTATAGGTCATAATCACTATTCATTGTAACACAATGTATGTGTGTCTATCACTTCAGCCAATCAAATCGCGTGCCCATCGTTATAGGCCCTAATCACTATTCATTGTAAGATAATGTATGTGTGTCTATCACTTCAGCCAATCAATTCGCGTGCCCATCGTTATAGGCCCTAATCACTATTCATTGTAACATAATGTATGTGTGTCTACCACATCAGCTCTTCATATCGCACGTCCATCGTTATAGCCAGTAATCAATATTAACTGACAGCTAGCAAACATTTTGACTCACATCTGATGCCCATATAAATACAAGACACTCTAACACATAGCGAACTAAAGGTTACATATTTCCGAATAAGTTGGTCCCGATCCCACTCAAACTGTTTCGCCATCCCGGAGAGGTAACTAATTTTTCCATATTATAAAGGAAACATGTTTCTGCATTAGTAGTAATGGCTGTTTAAATTTTTTTAAAAGGTTTGGGTACAAATGCGACAGAGTGATTTGATGTGCCAAAATCATTTGTCTCAGTTGTGTTGTGATGTTAGTTGTTTATGCATTGTAAAATAATTTCTATGTGCTGTTAAGTCAGGATAACTTAAGTTGTTCACGTAGTAAGATGAAATATATTCCGCCCAGTTTGGGCTTGTTGCCATGATTTTTTTAGAACCGAGTTGCTTTGGGGCAAAGTGTCATTTGTGTCGCCACGTGTGGTTGGTTGCACGAAAGTGTGAGCTCGTCTGTGTTTGGTCAGCTTGGGTGTTTTCCTTGTCGACTGAATGTTGGTTGAAAGTAGCCATTCATTCGGTACAAACAACAATGAAGAACTGATGGAATTCTGTTTGTAAATTTGACAGTATATCTGCGATACCGGTAAGTTATTCATGCGTATAAATATTTAGAATAAATATGTTGAATGTCACCGGCTGGGTTCATTTCATCGATGATATGGGAATATTTGGGGTTTAGCATCGTCAGACAGATCGAATTTGACATGGATGATTCTGAATGGCAAATATAATAGTGATTTTATTTCATTTTGCTGTGATCAATTCATCCTGATTCCATAGTTTCCTGACATGTTCAACACTAGGTTTTCTGATAGTCATCGTTCGTCTTATGTGTAGCAGTAACAGATTGAAAACTGGTGATATTTCAAATTGTATTTTGTTAATCCGTTTTGTTCATATGTACACGCCCTAGCATCTATTTAAGGCGTGTCATTTGATATATCGTTAAAATGGGATTTCCATCGATATTCGGAAGTTTTGTCGGTTCGAAAACTGATAACACAATGAAAGGAGTAAGTCCAGATAGTAGTAGTCAGATAACTAATATACTAGAGTTTCTTTTTCCACCACGTTCCAAATCAATCCAGATTATAGAGTCCGATGACTAATAAATTGCTACCGTAGTTGCGGCTAGTATAATTTCTGGATGGGCGGGGCAGAGTGAGGCGGTGGCTATTTATTGATCCACAAATCGTATTTGTAATTCGACCTCTGTCGCCTCAGACAGTCAATTTATTTGTCTATTGCTTTTCACTGTTAAAATAATTGACTGAGATCAGTAATACTTTTGCCAATATCCAATGATTCTATGTGTCCAGCTTCAGGTAGTCAATTTGATTTTGGCTGTTAAAATAATTGATTGACACCGCTAATGATCAAGGTGACATATAATACTTCACTAATGTCTGCAACTTTGAGCCAATAAGAAATAGCATAGTAACAGCTGGCTATAATGTATTCGTGTCTATCTCTTCAGTCAGCCAATTCATCTTTCTCTGTTACAATAATCGATTGACAGCGATGACACTCAAAGCCTGACTATTGCTTGCACCAACAAGCAATATTCTTGTAACAGCTCCTTCTAATTTATGTGCGTCTATCCCTTCAGCCAATCAGATCGTGCATCCATCGCTATACTCCATAGACAATACCCTTTTATCACATGGCTATAATTTGCTAGCGTATATCGCTTCAGCCAATCCGATCGCGTGTCCATCCCAATAGGTAATAACCAATATTTTTGTAACAGCTGGCTATAATTTATGTGCATCTATCTCTTCAGCCAATTAGATAACGCGTCCATCACTATAGGTTATAATCAATATTCTTGTAACAGCTAGTTATAATGTATGCATATATATCGCTTCAGCCAATCAAATCGTACATCCATCGCTATAGAGCATATTCAATGTTGACTAACTGGTGGCTATAATTTATGCGCAACCATTGCTATCTATAGAATTACAAGACTGTTTTTCTCTGGTCATACTTGCAAAAAGCGGGCTAGAATGAACGTTTCTCTGTGCTAATAGTAATGGATGTTTTGAGTATACTTATAAGTAATAGTAGTACTAGTAGCATTGTAAGAGTCTACCAAGGGAAGTACTTTACGGATATATAATTGGATTTACCCGATTCGCATGAGGAACCAACAAAAGTATATTTTTTTTTTTTAAATATCTTACAAAAAGTAGTATAAGGGAGCAGTAGCCATTTTAAAAGGTAGATGTTTAGAAATGACTTTTTACAGTTTTATCATTGCCTACGCTCTGTCACGTCTTGGCGATCAATCTCGTAATAGTCTGGAGCGATAGACGCGCTTTGGTCTTCCCAAGGCACGTTGTTTCGTGTAGGCATGGACAAATTGCCCATATATGTTTTGGCCAAAAGCGGCGTGTTCTGCTGGGTATGTATGTACAGGGATGCCCATCACAATACGCCCCTACAGGACACTACATATATGGTCAATTAGGGCTCTAACTAAGATGACATCTTAAAGATGTATCTACATAAGTTTAGCGAGTAATGCCACATACATGCTAATATGATCACAATCATATCCATTATAAGTTGCATACATACGTAACTAATGTTTACATTCATATACCGGGCTTTCAACGTCACAGACGCGCACGCACACGCACACGCACGCACGCACGCACGCACACACTCGAACGCACGCACGCGTGCGCGCACGTACGTATGCACACACGCACACACGCACCCTCAAAAGATATACGCACGCACGTACGCCAGCGCAATCAAGCACGCACGCACGCCAGCGCACAATCTCTGTATATCTTACCTTGATGTTGAACAGCAAATGCGCAGATTCTCCATTCAGGAACACATATAAACCAGACACGGGTTTAATTCCAGGATAGAATCGCATAATGGTGAAACCGCCTCACGTTAATTAGCAGTAACATTATCAAGTTATTGTCCATAAAATGTCCTCTGGATTTTATCTCTCTAATAGTTTCTACGCGCTCTGAAGATGAAGACATCGACTGTACATCCATGGCGTAATAAAAGTCTTAGCTCTATGCAATAGTGGTTAGATCAATCACATTCAGGAATCTGAGTGACATATTTCGTAAAACTCCAGGAAATTAGTCGCACGTGTTGCCAAGACATGTTGTTAATAATAGAGCTAAAATAAAAAATATTAAACAGCGCCATTTAAGAAGATTCTGAAAATAGTTTCCAGATGGCTGATTTGTATCAAAATAGCGCAGTGTTCGTATCCACCATGTAGATGCCAATCACAGAGCGATCACCTGCGTTATGTTGTAGATGCGCTCATTAAAACAGATATCGTTTTTTCATACAAATTACTTGTCATAAAAATGTCCATCAAGCGAAAATGATGATGGTACATGTCATGGTCCCGCCATCCTTTAGCTAGAAAAGGCAAATGTTTTTATCAACGAGTTTATTTGAATAATATGTTACTAATGAGTGACTCGAGACTGATGCTGTTCAAAGCTGTTGCTAACTGTACCATATTTCACCAACATCCTTCTCAGAAGCCGTAGCACCTTCATTTGCACAATAACTTCTTTTATGATTGATTATGTGTACCCTCAATTCCCAGAATCTCAATTTCAATCTTACTATACAGGTAAGCGGTTGAAGAATTTAAAATCAATTTCAGATGAACATGTTGCTTGTTGTCATAGGTAGAAATAACTCCCAGTCAAATTAGTTCGCCAGAATATTTATTAAGATGTAAATGTTAGTGTTTTTGGTACTTGGTGTTCAAAGTGTTAACATTCATTGTAAGTTTTCGATCTGCCTTATCTTAATTGGAGGCCTCATCTCTGCGTTCAAATCTATCTGGCTATGCACCCTGGCTATTAGTGTTCGGTCGGAATACTCGAGTATTCATTCAAATAGACCGATATGATCGTATTCGTACAGTTTACCAATATTCGAATATCTACGAAATATTTCTAAATTTCTTAAATTGGATTGAAAACAAAATTTGTTTTTCGAAACAGCTGCCAGAATGTTGTTTGGCCTGTTATGTAAAACTTGGTCAATTTCTAGATTCTATATTGACTTGATTTGGTGTTCATTTAAAATTAGATCCAATGGTTTTCGAGATATTTTATCACTGATACAGGAATATAGATAACAGATGTTTCAAATGCGGCTACGCTTACAGGTTTTATAGGATCATCACTACGTGGGTTTGACGTTGCCCTTGGCGCGCGAAAATATCTTCTGGTTTTGGGACCAACGGTAAAAGATCAACTGTACCGTCAAAGTTACCAGTTTTTGTTTTTTGGTTTTTATGACAGAAACTAATGCATGTTGGCATGAACGGTTCAATGAACATGTTAAAAATTACCTCGTGACACCCAAGCAGGCGTGAGTCTAGACCCTAGCATTGGGAACTAGCATATAAACGCCTTAAATATTGCAACACACACCCCCAAGGTCAACCCTTCAAGGAAAATGTTCGAACTGCGACTACGCCCGCAATTTTTATCCCAAAGAAGCAAGTTGAGTTTTGCGTCAACGGTCAAGGTCATTTTTAGCCACAAGATAACCCATATGTCATCAATGTTAGAAATTTCGATCTTAGCAGAAATTAAATCTCCTTAATCACACGAGTTAAATGATCATATTAGAAGATACCGAGTAACCTATATCGGTGTCCAGACTGAAGTGTACATCCTTACAGGAAGAGTTTGAAAGTAAATAGCGTGACACTGCCTCACAGTATAGCGTGACACCTTTTTTATATGGCCGCCAAAATTCGTTTTCGTCCAATCGACTAGAACCGTGATAAACTCCTAATTGCTATAAAGTACGAATTGTATATCTCTAGTATTTAATAAACATGCAGTTGAATATTTTGAATAATTTGACTGGGCGCTGTTGCTGCCATAGGCAGCAACAGCGCCCAGTTAAATTAGTTTCATTAGTATACTTAGTTCCATTATCAGATAACGTGAAGTCTCTATGGAAAGAATGTAAGAGGATGTTACCTTTATCTGAGGAAAAAATTTCGCAAACACAAAAAAGCTGAACATAAATTATACGTTAACAATATTGTCGAGAAAATTATAGATTTAAAAAGTACCAATCCACAGCAATTTTGGAAATTACTTAATGAGTTCAGTGGCTCAAATAATCCAGTTGCATATATAAGTCTAGATACTCTTCACCAATGTATCCTCCTCTTCAAGTCCTCACGACGATACCATTTCTGAGTGTGTCTTTAAGGCTAATCTGGACCAGCTAACTGCCGATAATACACATCATATTGGTCCACTTGACCATATTATTTTCGATTATGAAGTTTCTGAGGCAATAAAAAGGCTGAAGAGTGGCAAATTCCTGGATCTTATGTGCTCCTAAATGAAGAGATTATCGCTGGAAAGGCTAAATTACTTCCATTATATAATAAGTTATTTAGCTTAATAATGAATTCCGCTTGTGCACTCATCTGCATATCTGATTTGTTAACCGATATGCATAAGAAGGGGAGCTTGAATGATCCTAACAATTATAGGGGAATTTCAATATCTAGTTGATTAGGAAAATTATTTTACATTTCTACATAATAGAATTGTAATCTTTATAGAGTCTAACAGCGTTTTGTCTCGTGCGCAAGGGTCGTTTTCAGGCAGGCTATAGGGCATCTGACAACATTTTTATTCTCAAATCTATCATTTGTAAATACCTGAGTAAAAAGTCAATCAATCGGAAGGTTTATGCATGGTTCGTCGACTTTAGCAAGGCATTTGACCCTGTGTGGCATGTTTTTTCAAACTGTTAAACAAGGATGTATCTGGTCGGGTTTTTAAACTTCTGCAGGACATATGCCTATACGTTAAAACACGGTCAAAATTAAATTAATTAAAGGAATCTGTAGACACGAGATAGATCCGACACACGGTATAAGACAAGGCTGTGTTCTTAGTCCAACGCTTTTCAATATTTTTCTTACTGACTTACAGAGTCATATTTCTAGAATTGATACAGATCCTGCATCTATTGCATACTGAATACAATTGTCTCCTTTACGCCGATGATCTGTTATTACTATCTACTACGGCGAGTGGCTGACAAAACCGTTTACACAATCGTGAAAGTTATTGTAAATTGTGGAACTTGTCAGTCAATCTTAGCAAGATAAAGGTAATGATGCCTAATGCAAATGGTAAAAGATTATCCAATGCTACACTCAATTACAATACTCAGCTATTAGATATAACATCGTCATACACTTATCTTGGTGTTAATACCACAGCTTCTAATGATTTTGGCTCAGACATTAAGGATTTTAGTAATATGGTCCGAAAAGCATAGTTTAAACTCGAGAACTCATTCCCCTCTCTCTCTCTCTCTCTCTCTCTCTCTCTCTCTCTCTCTCTCTCTCCCTCTCTCTCTCTCTCTCTCTCTCGCTCTCTCTCTATCTCTCTCTCTCTCTCTCGCCCTCTCTCTCGCCCTCTCTCCCTCCCCACTCGCTCTCAAAATATAGACATTTCAATGAAACTGTTTGATACTTTTATTAGGGAAGTTCACATATACGGCAGTGAGTTATGGTTTTATTAATTAGTTATATTAATTCCCCACTTATTAACTCATGACATAATCTGTAAGATTAAAATTCGTCTCCAAGATGTATTCTTTAAAATTTACTGCCTTTTCAAATCGAAAGTTTTCATTTGAAAGTTATCTCACGAATTTTGTTGATGCTCGAGATCGAACAAATATAACAAAGTTTCGGGTGAGCAACCATAGACTTGGTATCGAAATTGGGCGGTGCACAAGAACACTTGCCAACCAAAGATTATGTAACTACTGTGGCCCTGGTGGAGTCGATGGTGAACTACTGGCTGTAACGAACAATGATAGCAACTCGTACTGTACAGATCATAAAAACATAAAGTATCTTATGAGAATCTGGGCAAGTTTATACCCAATAGTTTCATGTCCCGAGAGTATTAATGGCTGTCTTAATGCACCCAGTTATAGAGATTCAAACTAATGAAATATCAGTTTTTCAGATTTGTGTATCCCAAATGGTAACAGCCACGGAGAAACTTCTGAGAGTAATTTTTAATAGTAATCTAATGCGTATGATAACAACATGATATGAGAAAAATGGCTGCTATATTATTTAATATCACTAATGTTTGTGTCAAATGCATTTTAGTTAATGTTTGCGACAATAAACGTATTCTATTCTATTCCATTCTGGACAGAATTTAAGACGACCTCACGCACGTGCGTACACGTGTGTGTGCCCGTTCGTGTGCGTGCGTGCGTTCGTGCATCCGTACGTGTGTCTCCTTTGAACTTTGTCCAGATGGTGGCAATGCCGTTACCCTATGGGTTATCGATTTCTATGTCCGATAACATAGCGAACAATCCGAGTTCAGTTCCATCCCACGATGTTGTAAACGCCGCTATTGGCTCTATTTTGTGTTCTACTTTAATCAGCAAGATGAGTTAATAAAAAATGGCAACATGACAGCGTAATGTTCTGCCTCAGGCGATCCTGAAGCCGTGTGTAACGTTTGTAATGTGTTGAGAGGTACATCTTGACAAGGGCGCGAGACCACGTCTCTGCTATGTGTGGGATTACTTAGACCCTGTGGGGGATCAACCCGGTATGACCTGCCAATCTGCCGAGGCAACAAAACCCATAATATGAAGGGCTCCGATCTGTCACTCAAGTAACTGACGTCATAATCAGAATGCATCTCTTGTTTGCTGACGTCACAACCAAATGATATAGGTCTCTCGTCACGGAATTGGCAATGGTACAACCGTTTCTGAATTGTATGTCGCAACAGACGTATATTAGTCCGTATGCAGTGTGACACCATCGCCTATCGCGTCTATCTCGTAGCAAAGTATTACACGGCCTAACAGTATAGCGTGACACTGTCTCACAGCATAGTGTGACACATCGTCCTAACACACGGCTTCGCGCTCCCACTAACGCTCTCGTATCGAGTCCCATGCTTGCACGCTTTTGACGTCTAAGCTAAGATCGCGAAACTTCATAAATGAGGTCAGTGAACTACCGCCTAATAAAAATTTCTCGGTTATTACCATCGTAGTAATATACTGTCAATCACATAGATTGACGTTCGTGTCCCGCAAGCTCTCCATCGATATTGGCAAGAAGCTACACCTCTATTTTTAGATTTATAGCGAGATTGAAGTAGGCAGAAATCTGATTGGCTACCTGGAAACCGGCAGTCAACATAGCGAGAAATCGCGGGTTTTCAATTGCAGCCTCGAACAGCAAAGCAATGTGAGTGGGCGTATGTTAGCACGATGAGCGAAACACTACCTAATAGTAGAGCGTGACACTGCCTTACAGCACAGCGTGACACTGTCTTACAGCATAACGTGACACTGACTTACAGCATAGCGTGACACTGTCTTATAGCATAGCATGACACTGCATTACAGCATAGTGTGACATAGCGTGACACTGCCTCACAGTATAGCGTGACACTGCCTTTATAGCGCGGCATTGCCTTACAGCATAGTTTGGCACTGCCTAACAGTATAGCATGCCACTGCATAACAGTATAGTGTGCCACTGCCTTACAGCATAGCCTGACACTGCCGTACAGAATAACGTGACACTGCCGTACAGACTAGCGTGACACTGCAGCACAGAATAGGTGACACTGCTTTACATCATAGCGTGATCCTGTCTTTCATAACAGCGTGACACTGCCCAACAGCATAGCGTGACACTACCTTACAGCATAGCGTGACACTGCCTAACAGCATATCGTGACTGCCTACCAGCATAGCGTGACACTGCCTTACAGAATAGCTTGACACTGCCTTACAGAATAGCGTGACACTGCCTTACAGCATAGCGTGACCCTGTCTTACATAACAGCGTGACACTGCCCAACTGCATAGCGTGAACTACCTTACAGCACAGCGTGACACTGCCTAACAGCATATTGTGGCTGCCTAACAGCATAGCGTGGCACTGACACTGACTTACAACATAGGGTGACATTTCCTACCAGCATAGCGTGACACTGCCTTACAGAATAGCGTGACACTGCCTTACAGCATAGCGTGACACTACCTTACAGCATAGCGTGACACTGTCTTACATAACAGCGTGGCACTGCCTTACATAACAACGTGACACTGCCTAACAGCATAGCGTGACACTGCCTCACATAACAGCGTGGCACTGCCTCAACGTGACCGTGACTATATGCTAGCATATCATCTATATGTCCGCACGTTCCTATTTTCCTCAACAAACATTTCTAACAATTTCCATTGGAAACATTTCAAAAGAACCATGACGTCGTGATATCCATAGACCTATGACTAATTGTTTATTTATATATATATATATATATATATATATATATATATATATATATATATATATATATATATATATATATATATATATATATATATATATATATATATATATATATATTTCATATATACCTCTGTTTAACGTCACTCAAATGCTTAATATCTAAGTATTACTTATCAGCTACGGCAAACAGTCCAAGTAGTCGGCAGAGTGACGTCAAACTGAGGAGGTGAGAAATTAGAGTCTGACTACTCATTATATGTGCTGTTCTAGCTAATGAATCACACCAATTACCGGAGCAATGTCCATAGGTTTAATATCTATGCCATTAGACAGTGCTGGTTAGTAATTAGTACTGCGCATGCATTGACGCACTCCAGGCTATAAGGTGTCGCTATTATGGGAGTTGAGCGTGGGCACACGTCCATACGCATCCACACAGAGCCCGGACACACTGACCGGCTGTTCTGTTGTCGTGTCATCAGCTCCGTTCGAGAAATCAGAGACACAATCTGACTAGAACTCAACAATAAATCACTAACACAACTCAGTGGTCAGTTTAATTGTCCCGATCAATATTTATTCAGACATTAAATCATAATTCATCTCGTCCTAGCATGCCAAGCATGATATTGAGCAGTATCTATATTTAGCTAAACACTGAGCTGATTATTTTACAATCAATTTCACCATAATGTAGATGTACCCAGTATCTCAAGAGAGAGGGACCAATATTGAATTCGATATCAACGCGCCTGTCGGTCAACGACGCCGGGGACAAATATCAACCGTTATATTTGCACCAATATGAAACGATATCAAATTAAATAAATATCTGATTGTCTTATTGTGCCGAGACGTATCAACCGTAAGATATGGCATTGTATTGGCGCTTAATCCATAACATTAAAGGTAATTAATCTGCGTGTAAACGTATAATTACCCAGGACCTTAATTCTTATTAATCTCAAGGATTCCAGCCACCTAGCTCCTACAGTTTCCACAGGATCAGCTCAAACTTGGTAAACTTGTAGGACCCATTGCGGTCTGAAAGGTGTGTCTTCATTTTGCGTGTCAGAGGTCAAAGGATCACGGTCAAATATCTAGCTCTTATATCGATTTAATTTGGTATCAATTTTAACGTGAATCCATTTAATATCTGTCGAGAAATTAGCTTTTCCATGCTGAATGTGTCCCCATAATAAACCTATGGGAGCGATATCTGAAATGTGTTTTCTCGTGGTTTTAACAGAATTACAGGAAACTTGCGGGGTATCTGAAAACCTTGAGGTCTCAGCTTCACTTCAAAGCCTCAATCAGTGCCTTCAGGCCTTAGCTTCACTTCAAAGTCTGAGTCGGTGCCTTGATGCCTAGACTTCACTTTAAAGCCTGAGTCGGTGCCTTGAGGCCTAAACTTCACTTCAAGGCCTGAGTCGGTGCCTTGAGGCCTCAGCTTGGCCTCAAAGCCTGAGTCGGTGCCTTGAGACATCAGCTTCACTTCAAGGCCTGAGTCGATGCCTTGAGGCCTCAGCTTCACTTCAAAGCCTGAATCAGTTCCTTCAGGCCTTAGCTTCACTTCAAAGTCTGAGTCGGTGCCTTGATTCCTGGGCTTCACTTTAAAGCCTGCGTTGTTGTCTTGAGGCCTCAGCTTCACTTCAAGGCCCGAGTCGGTGCCTTGAGGCCTCAGCTTCACTTCAAGGCCTGAGTCGGTGCCTTGAGGCCTCAGCTTCACTTCAAGGCCTGTGTCGGTGCCTTGAGGCCTCAGCTTGACTTCAAAGCCTGAGTTGGTGTCTAGAGGCTTCAGCTTTACTTCAAAGCCTGAGTCGGTGCCTTGAGGCATCAGCTTCACTTCAAGGCCCGAGTCGGTGCCTTGAGGCCTCAGCTTAACCTGAAAGCCTGAGTCGGTACCTTGAGGCCTCAGCTTGACATCAAAGCCTGAGTCGATGCCTTTAGGTCTCAGCTTCACTTCAAAGCCTGACTTGGTGCCTCCAGGAATGCTCGAGATACGCAATCCTAGGTAGATTGCTAGAGATCCGAAATTTGTTTTTGGGTAGCCATTGTCTGATTGATTGGATTCCCACAATAAAATCCGTAATGGGCACATCACCTTTTCTGTACTTACAGAATGTGTAGCTGAGATCTGTTTCTGTGATTTAACAAAATCTGGGACAATTCTGAGCAGACATCATTGTTTCATCCTTCATAAGGTGCCATTTACAGAATTAAAATCAGCCTAATCATTCTCCAGATGTTATTTTTTATGTAAAAGATCAATTGCTTTAAATAAGGAAAACTGCATTCTGACCCTATACCTGGGGAGCAAGGTGCCCAAATTTTAGAATTTGGGACCGGTCTGCTGTCAAACGATGGCATATACCAAAATGATCCTTGAACCATGGAGAATACCATCTCAATAGACATCCTCGCGGATCTGAATGTTAAAGGTCACTTTGACCTTGAAATGTAGGTCAATGTCGTAATTGTAAAGAATCGTGTATATCTGCCTTGAAAATCGGATTTAAGAGTCATTCTTTAACGTATCGTATCAACCCCGTAGGAAAATCCATATATTATCTTTGATACTTGTATATGTTCTCGCTTTAAATTGCCATGAAACGATCAAGTGATTCCACAGGCTGGTGCAAAAGACAAGACAGTATCCAAACTCCAAACCAAAGACCGATTATGAAAAAAATATGTACTTAGTCAGACTGGACGCGAAACTGAACCTCTAGATAATATTAAATTTACAGATAAACTTATAACACCAATGCATATCCGACAAGCTGACACGGCAAACGCCTTGCGTGTTATATAAATTGTGACACATAGTTAGAAAACAAGATACCAAATTGACATCCTAGGCGTTGCAATGCATACACACAACAAAACAGCATAAGCTTGTTGTAATAAGACAGTAACACCAATATCTCAACCTATAGCCCATCTACAGAAATCAAAGAGTCTACCTATTACACGTAGTAGAGAAATCAAAACACAATCATCTACACAAGAATTTGTTTGCAAAAATATGTGTGTTATTTGTGGCAAAACTCGATCTTGTCGACATTTACTATGTACATTGCAATTAGAGGCGTTCGGAGAGTGGTCACAAGAAAATGGCAGATTTGTGTGTGATGGCGATACTGAGCATGTTCTACGATAGTTTGTAGCAAGGAATATAATGTCAAATTAGTATTTAGATACGCTATGTGGTATGCAAGCTAACATAGATGAGCGGCATTCACCCATGCATTTCTTTGAGGACAGTGTCAATTAATCATAACCCAACCGCCATCTTATGGATAGGTCTGATGGCTAATAATTTACAGAGATTCCTGTTCTATGAGCGGGAGGCAAATTGGAAAGGATCTGACAAGATGTTACTATATCTTACCGTGGCCGTTCGACCAGCAGTCTCTACTTACGTGAAATAAAACAGCTACCAGCAATTGCACATTTAGTTAATACGGTAATTATCGACGAGGCTTTCGCATGGAGATTGGCAGAGAGAAATCACAACGGCATACTATCAGACATGCTACCAGGGCAGCCATTTCATGCAGATGCTAAGGAAGCATACCCCTCAATGTAGAGGCACATGCAAAGTAGATATACCCGAAGCCATCACGGCTGCAAATAGTTGTGAAACCAGTCCATTCAAAGGGCATATAGCATACCTAGTCAATATAGGCACTGGTACAATTACTGACGACCAAGTACAGAATGACCTAGGTTAATTTTGACGTCACAGGTCTCCAGGAAACACTTGGCTCTGGCCAAGACCGTGGTCCAGGGAACGAAAATTGCAAAGCTTAAGTACACGTTTCACGTACAAGAAATGAAGAGTAAAAACTTGAATGGAATGCGGTTCCTCCCCCCGCCCTTCACAAACGACAGTCAGATGACATAAAAATAAACTTTGTTAAACACTATTGAGAGAGACTGAATCACCTGTGCTGTATGAATTACCCAAAGAAGACTGCAAAACAGTTGTTGTTATAGATGCTATGAATCTAATTCGGAAATGGTCATTATTCTATAAGGACAAACTGCATGACACAATCGCAAACGGGCGAAATAAGCAAAGCTTCTAACAGCAATTCTGTATTTCTGTTGTGAATGATATGAATAGATCAGTTTGAAGGAAAGTGGAATTGAAAACCACGTCTTGAAAACCTAAGAAATCATAGATGTTTTTTCTGCTCCAGATCCAAATGGTTTCTTTGCCGTTTCCATGCATAATGACAACTTTCTACAACATTATCTACTGAGTATATGGACTCGTATATTCTGTCGTACTTGGCTGGTGGATTCAGTGATAAAATTGAAATAGCTAAAATCACTAACATCAATGCTTAATCAATCCCATGCCTATTGCCTACACACGGAGAGGCGGATCAGCATGTCATTCCTCATACACCTTATACTGCAAGGGAGGAACATGCGGAGTAGATTTTAACATGTAGCGATGATCGTGATGTTATATGCAAGATAACCGACTCCACTGTCATGAATGTCGACACATCATCTATAAACTTACAAAAGAGGTACTGTTAAATATTTTAAATATAATTCGATCGGAAAACACTGCTAATTTTACTATCCAAGGTAGCACCCTTTTCCAATCTGGTGTGCAGAGCAAGACAACTATCCTGCAATTCATGAAATATCAAACACACACTCCCCCCACCCCCGTCCTTAATTCATTTCCACATAGCATCACTGCAGAGATTATACATCTACCTTTCCATATCAAATTGGTAAACATTCATTTATTGCACACAGACGTGAATTAAATCTGCAAGCCTCAGCATCATTTACGCAGATTCATGGGAGAAGCAAATACGGAACGAAATAATTAATAAAGTAATGAGTAGATCTAGTTGTGATATGTGGGCACATTTATCAATACGCGCGGAATGAGTGCTTCATGCGGATCGAGTGCATATCTGAACTTAGAAACTCATTACCTCTTCATTCTGTTATGCTAATATATTGGTCTGCGCTAGCCCCGCACACTGCCTTTAGTAGCCATCGTTTTCCTGAGTATGGCTGGCAATTTAGAAACGGCAAAACTCTTCCTGTGACAACAACATCGGTTGTATGGTCAAGAAAGACGGAAATGACTTTCGCTTGTATGTCTGGCAAATGCTCTAAAATAAGCCGGGTTTTTTGTAAATAAAGCTTAGCATTCCTTGCAATGTTGAATACAAGTACACAGGATCCATTGTGAAATGGAGCTGTGTCTGAGTAACGGGAACACTTGATTAGGAATCTGACGGCAGTGATCAGAATGGTTTTTGCTTCAACTTTCATTTCGAGGTTTTACATAGGGTCTGCGTTTTGAAGCCATGGCTAATATTAGCACTGAGACAGTTGATAAGCCTTTGTTTTAGTTTGTGCAAATAGTCTGTGAAAGTCAATGTGTCACGTGATTCGTGCTTTTATGTTAATCGGTGGTGTTTCCAGCAGTCACTATAAAATATGTGACATTCCTGGATACATCGTGTGCAAGTGAACAGGTTAAGTAGGAAACTTAACAATTCCAAGATAATTAATACATTTTGTGATTAGTCCAGATTAGTGATGGTAGCATTTCTGTTTCAACTTTCCGTGATAGTCTGTACAACGACTGCATTGTATCATTAACAAATGGAAGGACTGAAACAGTTGAAAATACGTTTTAGTTTGAGTGAAATATGAAATTTATGTTGAATACAACTGGTTCCTAGTACAGTCATTGGAAATTCTGCATAGTTAATGTATTTTACCCTTTCATTCCTGAAATTCCGGAATATAATTTCAGTTCAACCATACAGGAACAGCATTGACTAGTTTAACTAATTTGACGGGAAGCTGCTAATGATTTTGCTTTGGCAGAAATGTCAAACCCACGCGTGTTTCAAAATATTCAACATAGCAGTTCATATTTTGCAAATAATATGCAGAATCTGGCTTAAGGGCTTAACGGGTTAATCTGAGTATTAACATATTAAGTCTAAGTGCCCATAGAACATATTATTATTTAGTAGGGAATATATAGCTAACATGGCATATCCGTAAAGGAATATAGAAGCGAAATACAGTGATGTGTTTACAATCGTGACCTTGGCCAACATTTCAAGGTCATTGTGACCTTTACCATCCAGATCCGCAAGGATGCCTAGTAGGATGACATTCCGCTTGCTGCAGGGATCATTTTGGTATATGACATCCTTTGACAACCGACCGGTCCCGAAAAACGCTACTTGCTCTCCGGGTACTATTTTGACATGGTTTAAACCGACACAGATGGTAGAAATAGACATTCACAGACTGATTGTGTCATCATATGATTGTGATGTTTGATGTTACAACAGAGCACGCAGAGTTGCAATTACTTCAGCAAATCTATTCCAATATAAAGTTTGAAGCTGTAACTGATCCATAGTTTTGAAAATAACAGTCGATCACGTTAACACCGCCGTATGTATTTTGGGTCAAAGGTTCTGGACAACGCGCGTATAGTTGCTACATGCTTCTCTAAAGAATATTACATACAATAATTGTATCCACTTACCCTTGACCCCACCCACCCCATAAAATCGATATACGGTTCAAACCGGTTTGAAAATTGACACCGTCACCGGCTTGACATTATGCCATACCGTGCAGCCTTAACAGACAGACAGACATATTATCATCGATATATTGCCGAAAGTTTCAATTTTCACCAATAATAAACTCTCCTAATATCTCCTCAAATCTCCCCATACATAAATCTTTTTAGAAAACACTATGACTTACCGAGATACCCCGCATATTACAAACATGCGTCTTCTGAGAGCTAGTGTCAAGCCTTATCTTCTGCTGAAATTCAACGTACTGACGTTCTGGATGACGTCATGAGGTGATGTAACAGGCAGACATTTATTATTAACGACGTGTTGCAACATGTTGTTCTTAATGGCAATTCTAATCTCATTTAACCCTTTAATGGCGAAATTTAGTCAAGAAAATTAATGTACGGGCCTATTGAAAAGAAAACTACTTTTGAAAATTTACCACTGGGATGACTGGCTCGGTTACCGAGCCAGTCATTCAAGCTGCAAATTTTCAAAAATAATTTTCTTTTGGTCTGCAAATGGGCATTACTAAGCTCACTGCAGAGGCCGGTTTGGTCGGGTTCGGCATGCAAGCTTTAAAGATAAATGTCGGCGTAAACCTTTACGCTCACGTCACCATATTCGCTCTATTATATACGTGTGTTTTATACAGAATACTTTAAAACAGTGAAATACACAATCATTAAATTGCCAAACACGCATAGTCCCATCAATGCCAATCCGTGCTAGAATGAATATGCAAGTCTTTGTCGCGTAAAAAGCTAAATTCGTTAGAGACGTTTTCGTTAAAAGAAGCATTTCTTTGCTAGGTTCCTAAAAGATGTCTCGCGCTGTCACTGATTACGCGGCAGTGAAGACACCTCAATGTCTGAGACAGAATCATCTAACAGATTCATGTCGAATTTGTTTCAACATATTCAAAAGGCTACCTGTACGCCTTGAAGCTGAGATGTTGTGACGAGTCAAGGGTTTAACCCTTTCATGACGAAACCGGCCCAAACCGGCCTCTGCAGTGGTCTTGAGGAATGTTCATTTGCAAGCCAAGAGAAGACTATTTTTTTTTAATTTTACCACTGAAATGACTGGCTCGGTAACCGAGCCAGCCATTCCAGTGGTAAATTTTCAAAAATACTCTTCTCTTGGCTTGCAAATTAGCATTCAACAAGGAAATATTTTGATTTTCTTGGCCAAATTTAGACATTAAAATTAATGGTTAACCCTCTTGTGTCAACAGCGCCTCAAAGTTCTCAAAATACTACTTCATATATCAAGTAAACATTTTGATGGTCAATATTTTTCAAGATACTTTCATTTTAGAAGACTATCTTTGTAAATTTACAACTGAATCTTTTTTCACCGGCTTGACCATTAAAGGGGTAATGGTAAAGAAAATTGCAGTTTTTACTTAGCCAATGTCTATCTGCAGGCCTAGGGAAGAGTATTTTTGAAAATGTACCACTAGAATGACTGGCTCGGTTACAGAGCCAGTCATTCTAGTGGTAAATATTCAAAACTCCTCTTCTTTAGGCCATATAAATAGCCATGTCTGAAGACCACTGCAAAGTTGTTTTTGTCAGTTTGACCATTAAAGGGTTAAGTTGACACAAGACGGGTTAAAGGCTTAGAATGTTTTATGTTCCACATTTAAGCTTCATATCAAAACATTGCTTTAGAATCAAAACGATGAGCTCGGTATTAAAACTTACCCGATGCCAACAGTAACCTGTGTACCGGAACTGTAAACTATACACCAAAACACTAAACCCTCCGTTGAAATGCTAAATCTTACATCGAGACATTAAACTTTAAGAATTAAACTTTATATTGAAACATTATACTCTATGATAAAATAATATGTCCAAGTATTACCTCACATGAAATGTAGCTATGGTCGAAACTAACGATCGGTGCAATGTCATAGAAACAGTTTTCACAGAAATGCTGCTGAGACAGCGAACCGAACAGAATTGGACTGATAGATAGTAATCTTGCGTTATATTTAGACAAGCAACTAATCCCCATCTGGCATCATATGGAAATCTTTGTAACCTATTCATATATGGGCTATATTCATGAGCGGCGATGCGTACATAGATACAGACAAGCCCAGTTTTGTCCCATAGAATCCTGTCAGCATTGGCAATGGTTCGAGCTAAGCCGGTCAGACGGACATGGCCAGTCAATATTTACCACGTGAATGTATGACTCTATAACCGAGCCAGTTATTCCAGTGGTCAATTTTAACAAGAGACTTATCGTGGTTTGCAAATTGAGGTTTTGGATAAGAAAACTTAAGTCTTCTTTACGAAAGCCTATGCATTAACCCTTTAACGGCTAAATTTGGTAAAGAAAATCTAAATATTTGCTGATTGAATGTCCATTTGCAGGCCAGGGGGTGGGGGGGCATATTTTGCTCCATATGCAGCAACGGCATCCAGTCAAATTAGTTTCAAAATATTCAACAGCTTACTTCTCTAGTTTTCTGGAAATTGAGATTCATGGAGAGTATCGATCGGTTCCAACACGGGCAAAGCGCGTGCGTGGCTTAGCTAGAGATGGGCGTGGCATAGCTACAACCGGATTCATGCATTCTCCGATACGTCCTGAATCTGGAGATATGCTGTAAGTAGTGGAGACTGTTCAAGACAACGCGTTGTAACACAAGTATATGTTACTGAATATCACCAATCGTGCATCAGCACACTGACCAAAAGCTGCACGTGTACGATGCGACATGTGCATCAGTGTCATCGCGCTATACATCTGACCAGCTGATCAGCTTCTGAGGCAGTTATACAAATAGGCGTGATGTCTGTCACAGCACACGCACATACGTACTATCACCCATCAGCACTGGGTAGTCAACATACCCACTACCACCACCTCATAACGCGCTCTACACTAGGCGCGACGGAGCAATCCAGTTTTAGCTATGCCCCGCCCATCTCCAGCTAAGCTCCACCCACACTTAGCCCGTGTTGGGATCGATCGATCCCTGAACTCTCTGACTATCTATCAATCATGTTCCAGAAAACTATTCAGCTAAGCTGTTGAATATTTGGAAACTAATTTGACTTGGTTGTTTTGATTTTGCACGTGCAGATCGTTCTGGAACATTTTCCCTACTGATCGCAAGGCTGCAAAATGTGCTGATATAAGACTGGGTGCACGAAGGAACATGAAAAACCTGAGGGAGTTAAGGACTCAGTTCGGGACAACGCCAAAAGCAGGGGTGATTGCAAGCTGGTGTATGTTTTCACTACTACAACCGCAGAATGCAGTCCATCATCTTCAAGCCGTAGGCCTAAACGAGTTGACGGTTGTTTGACCACGAGGCATTCACTATAGGTCAATGTGCATGCGTATGAATGTGGAAATAACCCGGCAACAATCGGGCTTAAATGCCAATATGCACAGGAAATTATCGGTGTCTGTGTACGTGTATCATATTGAGTTATTGGCAGCATATTCATTAGCGTCGACGTGTTGCTAAATGTCAGCTCACATTGTTATTATCCACTCATCTGGATTCATTGAAGCTGTGTGGGCAGACGCTCGTCTAGTTGTAGCTGCTAAACGCTTACGTCATATTGCTGTCACTAACCGGTCACATGGTACTATTGTTACTAACCGGTCACCTGTTACTATCCTCAATAACCGGTCCCTTGGTATTATTGTACTAACTGACCATGTGGCTTTATTCTCACTAACTGGTCACGTGATATTATTGGGATTAACCGGTCACCTGATATTATTGTCACTAAATGATCATGTGATATTATTGTCACTAACCGAGCACGTGATAGTATTGTCACTAACCTGTCACTTTGTACTATTGTCACTAACTGGTCACGTGATATTATTGTCACTATATGATCATGTGATAAGAGTGTCACTAAATATTTTATTATCACTAGATAATATTGTTATTAATTGATCACGTGATATTATTGTCACTAACTGATCATGTGATGTTATTTTCACTAGCTGATCACATGATATTATTGTCACTAACTGATCATGTGATATTATCGTCACTAACTGATCATGTAATATTATTGTCACTAACTGATCACGTGATATTATTGTCACTAACTGATCACGTGATTTTATTGTCACTAACTGATCACGTGATATTATTGTCACTAACTGATCACGTGATATTATTGTCACTAACTGATCATGTAATATTATTGTCACTAACTGATCACGTGATGTTATTGTCACTATCTGATCACGTGATATTATGGTCACTAACTGATCTGCTGACATTATTGTCACTATCTGATCACGTGATATTATGGTCACTAACTGATCTCCTGACAGTATTGTCACTAACTCTGATCATGTGATATTATCGTCACTAACTGATCACGTGATGTTATTGTTACTAGCTGATCACGTGATATTATTGTCACTAACTGATCATATGGTATTATTGTCACTAACTGATCATGTGATATCATTGTCACTAACTGATCATGTGGTATTATCGTCGTTACTAACTGACCAAGTGATATTATTGTCACTAACTGATCATGTGCTGTTATTGTCACTAACTGATCACGTGATATTATTGTCACTGACTGATCAATTGGTATTATCGTCACTAGCTGATCATGTGGTATTGTTGCCCCTAGATGATCATGTGGTAGTGTTGCCCCTAGATGATCATCTGGTATTATTGTCACTAACTGGTCAGGTGATATTATTGTCACTGACTGATCACGTGATATTATTGTCACTAACTGATTATGTGATATTATTGTCACTAGCTGATCATATGGTATTAGTGTCACTAACTGATAACGTGATATTATTGTGATTAGCTGATCATGTGATATTATTGTCACTAACTGATTATGTGATATTATTGTCACTAACTGATCACGTGATATTATTGTCACTAGCTGATCATATGATGTTATTGTCACTTGCTGATCATATGGTATTATTGTCACTAACTGATCATGTTGTATTATTGTCACTAACTGATCATGTGATATTATTGCCACTAACTGATCACGTGATATTATTGTCACTAGATGATCACGTGATATTATTGTCACTAACGGATCATGTAATATTATTGTCACTAATTGATCATATGACATTATTGTAAGTAGCTGATCACGTGATATTATTGTCGCTAGCTGATCACGTGATATTATTGTACCTAATTGACCAGCTTCCTGTATTGTCCCTGACCATTCAGATATTATTGTTTGATCCAATCTGCATGTCATAGTATTACGCTAATCTTGAAAGCAGTGTACAATTGCTGTAAGCTGATGCCGTCTGTCGTTGTCAAAATAAGCACCAATCTTCATTCCAGCGCCTTTTTAGACTCTCATTCGATCACAGTAGTAACTATACGAACATGGTTAAGATACATCCGGTCCGAAATTAGAAGAATCATGTTTACAGTAGCTCGGCATTAGATGCAATAAAGCCATGATAATCGGCTAGAATAATGTCGTATGCATGCTTTAACAGCTTCCATGGCAAGACAGGACGAGCGTCCATTCTACTTAACAAACAGCGGAGTAATTCCGTCTAACGATTGTTATAAGACATTACATCTGATACCATGAAACCTGATTAGAGTACGTAAAGACAGAATGACTTTTCCATCGCCATGACATACCGATAAACCTGTCTATAGCGGACACCTGTTTTTGGAGGCCCAAAACTGTGGTTCTTTATGACCCGCAATGATACCAAATACAGGTAGTCGCCTAACAGAAGTTATTCAGCGTAATAAGTCAGGCTTGAGTCCATGTGATGGCAATTTATTAAGATGAACCGTATTACGGCCATCTGATGTACGGAATCACCATCTTGTGGTCCCGGAAACAGGTGTCCTCAGTTGTATAGTTTCACTGTACATAACCTATTGGTTATCTCTAAATCAGAATCCTATTTAGGTGTAATCGGAATCAAAGAATGGACGCAGGCAATAATCAGTCATATTTACACAGCACTAACAAAGTGATCGGGAACAGTTCTAAAAACTCGAGTAGACAGAAATGTGGAATCGGATATCGGCGGCATACAGACAGCGAAGTATTGGCCGGAAATCAGCTGACAATTTCCTGGAATATTAACTATATCGTGATTAGTGTACTAGTAACGAGAACAGAGTCAGATGGAATATCATCACGGCGAAAGAACGAGCGACCTAGGCCGTGTTCTCACTAGAGACTTAATCAGGAATAACGCCATACAGATGTCCAAATAAAGTGTCAACTGTTAAATACTTAGACAGATTAATCTGACTTAGGCCGTGTTCACATTAGATTAGCTAATCCGAAGGAAGTCCAATCGATCACAAATTTTCGTTTTACTCGTTTACGCTTACAAAGTTATAAAAAGTAAAGGAATATTTGCGTTCGGTCGGACTTCTGTCTTACTTCGAATTAGCAATCTAGTGTAAACACACATTAGAGCAACAATGGCGGCCTGGTAGGATAAACTTTTAAACTATTAAACATTGTATTACTATGATTGCTTTGAAATTAAGATAGCGCGGAATTTCAAGGCTTCGTATGTTAACCTCTGATGACGATATTTCGAGAATAGAGACAATGTATACTCCTCCCTCCCTCCCTACAGCCCACCCCAAACCCTCCTTCCCTCCCTCCCTTCCTCCCTCTCTCTCTCTCTTTCTTTCTCTCTCTCCTCTCAACATTTCCACACATACTATCGAGTAACGTAAAGACCACGTGCACCTCAAATCATAGATATACTCGCATATTTAATGAATGATTGGTATCCGTGACAGCATGGTGAATTCAAAAATTTATCACTTAGAGCGTGTCTCATATCACTGATTAGTTTATGCGTCTGTCAAAAGAGGGAGACATTTCTACCTACGTCCCGCCGATTTCTAGCTATTCCCCGCCCATTTCTAGCTATGTGCCTCCCATTTCTAGCTCTGTACCGCCAATTCTAGCTATATCCCGCCCATTTCTAGCTATATCCAGTTCATGTCTAGCTATGCCCAGTCCATTTCAAGCTATGTCTACTCCATTTCTAGCTATGTGCAGTCCATTTCTAGCTATGTGCAGTCCATTTCTACCAATGTCCAATCCATTTCTAGCCTTGCCGCCAATTACTAGCTATGTGCCGCCAATTTCTAGCTATGTCCCGCCCATTTCTAGCTATATTCCACCCATTTCTAGCTACGTCAATTCCATTTCTAGTTATGTCCACGCCATTTCTGGCTATGTCCAATCCGTTTCTAGCTGAGCCACCCATTTCTAGCTATGTCCCGCCAGTTTATAGCTGTGTCCAGTCGATTTTAGCTATGTGCCGCCAATCTCTAGCTACATGTATGTCCCGCCCATTTCTCGCTGTGTCCAGTCAATTTTAGCTATGTCCAGTCTATATCTAGCTATGACCAATCCATTTCTAACTATGTGCTGCCAATTTCTAGATATGTGCCGCCTATTTCAAGCTATTTCCCGCCCATTTTTAGCTAATGTCTGTCTACTTTATAGGCACACTTGAATAGATTGTAACACTTAGTACCATGAATTCTCAGAATCTCGCCCTCAAGGTAACTATACAGGTAAGCTGTATAATATTGTAATTTCGCGTCGAACCTCCATCATGTGACTCTGCCGTCAGCCAACAAGTGGCGTATGTTGATAATGACGTCAGATGCTTGAGTGACAGATGGATTACGCCTATCGATGAACTTCCTGTATATGATGTATGATTACAGACAAGAATAAACTATGATGTGCAGTGAACATTGAAAAGTAGGTCACGCTGACCTAATTTTGATACATGACACTCCTTTAGGATATGATGCATCCGTACACCAAATATGGTTACTGCATAAGAATAAATTGATCGTCCTATTGCGCAGTCCTCGCCCTCACGCTCAGCTCAGGTATTGAGTACCGTGCGTGCAGGCTTTTAACGTCTGCGCTAAGATCACGAAATTTCATAAATTATACAAATAAATTATATGAGCTGGGGGTCAGTCAACTTCAGCTAATGAAATTGCTGGATAGCAAATAAAGGAAGTACACAAATTTACACACGCGTGTAAGCCAAACTGGCGTTTTTGTTACCGAAAAACAATCTACATGTTTTCTGTTCCTCAGATAACGGTTTAGAGCAAATCGATCGCAAACCTTTGCAAATATCTCTTTCCAATTCAACAGCGTCGCCATCGTCGTCGTCGTCGTCATCGTTGTTGTTTCTTGTTGTTGTTGTTGTTGTTGTTGTTGTTGTTGTTGTTGTTGTTGTTGTTGTTGTTGTAAATTAGGTGACCGGATTAAGTCTCGCCTATCGCGCGAAGTAAGCTGAAATCTGATTGGTGGACTGAAAAGCCCTAGGAACGTCATGTCACATAGCAGGAAATCAAAGGACTGCATGTGTCAAAGGACTGCATGTACAGCCACATACAGTGGAGCTATGTGAGTAGTCGTATGTTAGTACGATGGAATAAACTATGATATTCAGTGAACTGTGAAAAGCAGGTCACGCTGACAAGGATACTGATAACGTAAAACATCGATCTTGTTGTCGTATCCAGTGCAACTAAAACGAACTCTAATATGTAATGTGATTGCGGTAATAGATCTAGCCAACAACGTTATAGCAATAGATAGGCATACAGACCATTTCACAACGTCATAGCAACTCACCTTTCTACTTTATCCATCCATCATATGACTTCATAATCAACTAAGTGACGTGTATGTTGACGTCATAATCATGACGTCGTGAATGATTCGAAGTAGTACCGCTAAGATAAGTACGTCACGAACGCATAACTGAAGACGGACTATGCTTCGGTTACGAATTGTATGCCTTTACTATTTAATAAATATTCCGTTATGGGTAGCAACAGCACCCAGTCGAATTAGTTTCAAAATATTCAAAAGCTTACCTGCGTAGTTTTCTGGAATTTGATAGTCAGAGTTCAGAGATCGATCGATCCCAACCCAAGGGTGATGTGGGTGGAGCTTAGATAGAGATGGGCAGGGCACAGCTAAAATTGGAAAGGTCTATAGATAGCGATATATAGACCATTCCACAACGTCATAGCAATAGAGAGCGACATATAGACCATTTCACAACGTCATAGCAATAGAGATCGATATATAAGCCATTTCACAACGGCATAGCAATAGAAAGCGATATATAGACCATTTCACAACGGCATAGCAATAGAGAGCGATATATAGACCATTTCACAACGTCATAGCAATAGAGAGCGATATATAGACCATTTCACAACGTCATAGCAATAGAGAGCGATATATAGACCATTTCACAACGTCATAGCAATAGAGAGCGATATATAGACCATTTCACAACGTCATAGCAATAGAGAGCGATATATAGACCATTTCACAACGTCATAGCAATAGAGAGCGATATATAGACCATTTCACAACGTCATAGCAATAGAGAGCGATATATAGACCATTTCACAACGTCATAGCAATAGAGAGCGATATATAGACCATTTCACAACGTCATAGCAATAGAGAGCGATATATAGACCATTTCACAACGTCATAGCAATAGAGAGCGATATATAGACCATTTCACAACGGCATAGCAATAGAGAGCGATATATAGACCATTTCACAACGTCATAGCAATAGAGAGCGATATATAGACCATTTCACAACGTCATAGCAATAGAGAGCGATATATAGACCATTTCACAACGTCATAGCAATAGAGAGCGATATATAGACCATTTCACAACGGCATAGCAATAGAGAGCGATATATAGACCATTTCACAACGGCATAGCAATAGAGAGCGATATATAGACCATTTCACAACGTCATAGCAATAGAGAGCGATATATAGACCATTTCACAACGTCATAGCAATAGAGAGCGATATATAGACCATTTCACAACGTCATAGCAATAGAGAGCGATATATAGACCATTTCACAACGTCATAGCAATAGAGAGCGATATATAGACCATTTCACAACGTCATAGCAATAGAGAGCGATATATAGACCATTTCACAACGTCATAGCAATAGAGAGCGATATATAGACCATTTCACAACGTCATAGCAATAGAGAGCGATATATAGACCATTTCACAACGTCATAGCAATAGAGAGCGATATATAGACCATTTCACAACGTCATAGCAATAGAGAGCGATATATAGACCATTTCACAACGTCATAGCAATAGAGAGCGATATATAGACCATTTCACAACGTCATAGCAATAGAGAGCGATATATAGACCATTTCACAACGTCATAGCAATAGAGAGCGATATATAGACCATTTCACAACGGCATAGCAATAGAGAGCGATATATAGACCATTTCACAACGGCATAGCAATAGAGAGCGATATATAGACCATTTCACAACGGCATAGCAATAGAGAGCGATATATAGACCATTTCACAACGGCATAGCAATAGAGAGCGATATATAGACCATTTCACAACGGCATAGCAATAGAGAGCGATATATAGACCATTTCACAACGTCATAGCAATAGAGAGCGATATATAGACCATTTCACAACGTCATAGCAATAGAGAGCGATATATAGACCATTTCACAACGTCATAGCAATAGAGAGCGATATATAGACCATTTCACAACGTCATAGCAATAGAGAGCGATATATAGACCATTTCACAACGTCATAGCAATAGAGAGCGATATATAGACCATTTCACAACGTCATAGCAATAGAGAGCGATATATAGACCATTTCACAACGTCATAGCAATAGAGAGCGATATATAGACCATTTCACAACGTCATAGCAATAGAGAGCGATATATAGACCATTTCACAACGTCATAGCAATAGAGAGCGATATATAGACCATTTCACAACGTCATAGCAATAGAGAGCGATATATAGACCATTTCACAACGTCATAGCAATAGAGAGCGATATATAGACCATTTCACAACGGCATAGCAATAGAGAGCGATATATAGACCATTTCACAACGGCATAGCAATAGAGAGCGATATATAGACCATTTCACAACGGCATAGCAATAGAGAGCGATATATAGACCATTTCACAACGGCATAGCAATAGAGAGCGATATATAGACCATTTCACAACGGCATAGCAATAGAGAGCGATATATAGACCATTTCACAACGTCATAGCAATAGAGAGCGATATATAGACCATTTCACAACGTCATAGCAATAGAGAGCGATATATAGACCATTTCACAACGTCATAGCAATAGAGAGCGATATATAGACCATTTCACAACGTCATAGCAATAGAGAGCGATATATAGACCATTTCACAACGTCATAGCAATAGAAAGCGATATATAGACCATTTCACAACGGCATAGCAATAGAGATCGATATATAGACCATTTCACAAAAGGTGTGGTTTAGCCCTTTACTTGCTCATGAAGCCTAAGCGACAAACTCCTTTTGACGTAAGGAATATTCTGTTGCATATTTCAGAACTAATTTAACTTGAGACTGCTAGTGCTTTACTTTAAAGCTGCCTTCAAATAGAGGTACTTGTATTTCACTGGGCAAAGGGTTAACCTGACCACCCAGAAGTTACTGTTGTGGAGATGGGTGAAACACAGACAATGATCATATTGACCAGTGATGACGACTCAGTCAATAAGGCCTGCTAAATGAATGTGAAGAAAATAGAAGGTTGTATGTGTCACTGCCTGTCTGCCCGTTGGCCTGTCTGTCTGCCCGCCCGTCGGCCTGTCTGTCTGTCTGTCTGTCTGTCTGTCTGTCTGTCTGTCTGTCTGTCTGTCTGTCTGTCTGTCTGTCTGTCTGTCTGTCTGTCTGTCTGTCTGTCTGTATGATGGGGCCTCTCAGGTCTTAGCTCTAGGGACCTCGTATTTATTTCTCTAGTATCGTTAATGTCTCCACATTGTCATTCTCTGCGATGTAATTTATATTTAAACAGATCTACATTATTATATTATCATTTTGTATGAATTATTATACGCCACACAGAATTGCCAATTTACCGATTATGTCCAGCTACGAAGACTGCGTGAATGACAGGGCCGCTAAATGTGCAAATACAAACATCTGACTAGCAGACACATTATTGAAGCTACTGCGTCCATCGTCCACATATTAATCATGTAGCGATGCTCCCGTCTCCTCCGATTATTACATTCTGGACAAAACTGTTATTTGCGGGGGAAATATTAATTTCCGTAATATAAACCACACACGGTAACGTTTATAACGAGAATGGCGATACGGAAATTAACGTCAGATCCGAGCATATCCAGGCCATTGGCAGGGACGAAGCTGTGAACCCGCGGATAAAGGTATCAAATTTGGCGTGATTATAGCGCGCGAACTATGGAGCAAAACTATCCATGAGTTCTGAAGCCTTAAAAAGTACATTTTATTGACAATGAAACGGAACTAAGAGTAACCTTGGCATAGTGGACGTCTGTATAAAGATGAATAATATGTGTTGCAGGCTACGCTGATTTTGAGAAGTATAATGAGTAGTCATTTTCAAAGTCATTGTCACAATAATAGAAAAAACGGCAGAATCACAACAATCCTACATTTCAAATGTTTAAAGGTAACTAATCAAAATTCACTGTGCTATTAGCAGTTCGCTGAATCTTTATTATAAGACCTATTTAGTAATAACCACATTGTCAGTATTGGCATGCATGTTGTATACTACGATTGCACGGCGTTTTGTACGCTTACAAGAATCATTCATAGATCGAATTCTGAACTATTACTTTTCAAGCTAGGGTTAAAATAGTAGTTTTAGATCTCCTTACACATCTCCTTAATTGATATCATTGAAGACTCGAACTCGGACCTATGAAACTCTAAACTATGGCTACTTTTATTATACACAACTCCTCAATCGCTTGTTATATGTTGGCTTAAGCAGCCACAGCAATTCCAGGTCAGATCTTCGGATTGGGTTGAGCAGTCATAACAGAGGAATCCAGTTTTGGCTATGCCACGCCCATTTTTAGCTAAGCTCCACCCACGCTTTTCCCGTGTTGGGATCGATCGATCCCTGAACTCCTTAACTATCAATTTCCAGAAAAATATAAAGATAAGCTGTTGAATATTATAAAACTAATTCGACAGGGTGCTGTTGTTGCCCATGGCAATTCGCACAACAACACTTAGTCCGTCATCAATCAAGAGTTCGTGACGAATTTAACTACGTCATTCATGACGTAATTGATTATGCCCTCAGCCTACACGTCACGTAGTTGATTATGACGTCATATGATTGATGAATAAACTGGAATCCTCCATGAAGACTTCGTGAAGAACTTAGATACGTCATTCATGACGTAATTGATTGTGACGTCAGTCTACATATCGCGCAGTTGATTATGACGTCAGTCTACATATCGCGTAGTTGATTATGACGTCATATGATTGACTGAGAAACTGGAGCCCACTAGGTTCATGCGTATGATTTGGATTTGTTTAAGCAGTCACGCCTGATCCAGGTCTCTGATTTTGACATCATTACTATGAGTGTGTGGCTTCACCTGTTATGACCCTCATCTCTCTATCAGACAGACACTGGAGATCGGTGTTACAGAATCTACACGGTCAATGTTAATGTCGCTGAGCGACAATTCATTGTGTTATTGTAATGGTCACTCCAAAATGAATGACCATGGATGGCATCGCTGACGTGTGGTCGTTATGCCACTGATTGTTGAATTGCTATTGCATGAGTAGGTCACGTATAGACAAGATTGCCTATGATAGCTGTGCACGCCTAACTCTCTGGTCCATAGCACTGATAATATTGAGGGCCTATCTTTTGTGCAGGACCGGTAAGCATTCTTAAAGCACGTTATAGCTGCGATGGCCTGTTAAATTAGCCACGCCTAGCCAATATTGGTAATACTGCGGGATCAATTCGTGTGCATTTTGGTCACTCATCATCTGGAATTCGGGTTTAAATTATTGATCGGTATTCGTGCAAAAATCGGTATTCGAATATTCGTATAATTATATGAATGAATATTGGAGTTATTCAGATATTTCATGACAGCTGTATAGAAACGAAATATCGCCGGTAAGCCTAACCATGTAAGATATGGAATAGTTTGTTGGGGGGAATACGATCGACACATTGTAATCATAAGACCCAATATGCGCTTGATATCTGCCAGGTTTCTAGTCATTCTAGTTAAAACTTAAGGCGAGAATGCTGCTTAAATATTGCTATCATACATTTCCTATATTTTTCTATGGGAGACACCTTGGGTGAAAAAACCCCGGATTTATCGAAAACTATTGTCGGGATCCAATATGAAGTTGATACCTAATTAAGAAATTAGAGCAATTAGGAGTCTATCAAAGTTCGGGTTGATCTGACGAAAAACAATTTTGACAGCCATTTTGAAAAAAGGCATTTTGGTTTTCAACTTCTCCATGTAGGCCTAAGTGTACGCGCTTTTCTCTTGGCACCGACATATGTTATACGGTATCTTCTAATATTATCATTGAACTTGTGTGATTAAGGCGAGTTAATTTTTGTTCAAATCGAATCTTCTAACATTAATGACATAAAGGGCTATCTTGATACAAAATGACCTTGACTTTTGACCCCAAAGTCAACCTGCTTCTTTGGGTTATAAACCGTTGGCGTAGTTCGAACATTTTCCTTAAATGGATGGCCTTGGGTGTCATGGGGTAACTTCTAATATGTCTGTTGAACCGTTCACGTCAACAGACATTAGTTTCTGGTAAAAAAAACCCCACAAAACTGGTAACCTTGACCTTAAGGGTAACCGTGACCTTTTAACTGTAGCCACAAAAATCCGCAGACATCTAAGCTAAGGGTAGCGTCAAACCCACGCATTGGTGATCCTATAAAACCTGTTGTTGTTGTTGTTGTTGTTGTTGTTGTTGTTGTTGTCGTCGTTGTCGTTGCTGTTGTTGTTGTTGTTGTTGTTGTTGTTGTTGTTGTTAACTGTACGCGTTGTCGCAGTTGAAATATCCGTAATGCACATTCCTATACCAGTCATGGGTATTTCGAAAATCTTTGAATCCAATTTAAAATTAACTGATCATGTTTCACATTAATCCGGCCAAGCAACATATTGGCAGCTATTTGGAAAAAAATATTTTGTTTTCAATTTAATTTATAAAAATTTTGTAATTTTTCATAAATATTCGAATATTCGTATGCTATGAATATTCGTTCATATTGGTCTATATGAATAAGTATTCGGATAATCGAATATTCTGACCGAACAGTAGCATAAATAGTCTTAAAGGAAAGGATCAGGGAACTAACATATGCTCTTGAATGACAGCTTTATATAACAATCAACCTATACCCACCATTGAAAAACAGAACTAAATCATAATAATTGGAAAAATGCAGCTAAATACCAATTATGGCATTCTGGCGGGAACCAATTAGTGACGAAGTTGGACCCATGTGCTCTGGTGTATGCCTAGAGAATAAGTATTACGGGTAAAATACTGATTATTTTTTTTAATAATTTGACTGAAAGCCGTTGTTTTCAGAAACAGGGTCTACATTCAGTCACACAAATGTCAAAATATTCAGTCGGCATCATATTGCTAATTTAGAAACTAGCAGTGTATTTTGAAATCATTTTGACCGAAACGTGTTGCTTGCACCAGAAAAGTGACTTTCATATATAACGTTTACAAAAGGATCAATAGTGAATTAGCATTGGCGAGTTAATCACTCTACATCCGCGCCTATAGAGAATACAAAACATACCACTTACAAAACTATATTCAGGTGTGTTTTCGTTATATTCAGGTAGGCATATGCGGTATACATGCACACACAGTTAACACAGAGCGGGGTGAGAAACACCAGCTTGGTCACTAATTGGCTCCAAGTTAAGCACTCCTAGATTTAGTAAATGCTTTTTCTCAAATAGTCCCGATTCATTTCAATTTTTTACCGATGGTAGTTTATTTAATATTGTATGACGTTACAAATAAACATCATTTGCTAGTTCCCTTTTCCGTTCCTTTAAAACGACCAGACTAATCTCCCATAGCCTAGTATAAGACCATTCGCTCAATACATCCATCAATCGCATATATTGGCTATGCGTGATTATATTAACATGTCCTGACAACGTTTAAGTCTGTCATTTAAAAGATAGGAATGTCCATCCGTTAGCTATTAGCTAGTACGATAAAATCCCTCCTTGACCGATTTTAACGGACGGTGGAGACGTACATAGCAGACGGATTCCGAAAGCGATGACAAATCGTAGACTTATACATGGAATTCGATAATCTGCAAAACATTGATTCAATTTTATCGTAGACGGAGCCCGATGACGGAGACGGACAGCGGATACGTTTAACGATCACATGGAAAAGCACATTGTGCCTGCCTGTCTGTCTGTTTGTCTGTCTGCCTGTCCTTACGCCATCTAGTAGAACCACCATTCTGTGTTAAAATGTGTTGTTTATAAACAGGTTTGACTGTATAACTGCAAAGCAATGGATAGATAAAATCAAGCTCCAATTGAGTTTCTTTGACGGTCTCCCTACAGGTAACCTCAGAGGTCACCATGTTGGTTTGGGGGCGTAGTGTTTACTGGACAGCCCCAATTTATAGGTAATTATACCCAAGCTTGGTTTTCTATTACCGGTGATAAAAACACACGCTTGCACGTAACCCAAGCGCTTGCGCGCACGCGCGGTAGACACTCATTTACGTACTCACCCAATAGTCCGCCCACCCGCCCGCCCTACCGCACGCACGCTCACACACAGGCGCACGCACACACGTATGTAGACGTAATCTCTTGTTACTACGCCATGCTGCGTTAATTAACCGCGATTATGTCCCTTGTTTTGTGATGTTCATTGTATGATTGAGCGTCTCTGAATTGATAGATATCGCAGCATTAACCTGTACCTAATACAGCACCCGTTAGTATTAGCAGGCAGATCTGACACAGGTCGATGCCGTTGTTCGTAAAAAGCCACTCTAAGCAACCAATTCGTCCAAACGCATATATTCACGTCTCCACGTGCCTCATCACAATAGCAACAATGAGTTCACTAAGCGGTATAAGTATTATTGATAATTAATAATGATTCACACACTACACCACGCTATTATTAAACCTTTAACGACGACACAGACAGAATTTGTGTATTTTGAGCATAATTTGAGAAGAAACACTTGTTGCCTATAGCAGCAAGTTTCCTGTTAAATTAACTTCAGAATATCCAAAATCATACATGCATGCTATTTCATACATTGCTATATTGGGAGGTCAAAGGAGGAATCCAGTGTATTGCTATGCCCCGCCCATCTCTAGCTAAGCTTCATCCCCGTTTTCCCCGTGTTGGGATCAATTGATCCCTGTAGTATCTGAATCTCAATTTCCTGAAAAACCATACATGTACGCTGTTGGATATTTTGAATCTAATTTAACTGGGTGTTGTTGCTGCCTATGGTAGCAACAGCGTCCAGTCAAATTAGTTCTAAAATATTCAACAGAATGTTTATTAAATAGTAACGGCATACAATTCGCACAACTTGACGTACTATTAAGCGTTTATGACGGAGTAAATCGTGTCATTCATGACGCAATCGATTATGACGTCAGCCTACATGTTACGTAGTTTTATGACGTCATATGATTGACTGAGACCCGATTCCTCCAGTAGTTGTTCATTTCTCGCCTACAATTCTATCTAGAGTACTTACAGACACGTATTTCAAGAATAAATTATCGTATAAAAACTACTGGATATTTTAAACGCTATGCAACTGTAGTTTCTTGCTACCTAAGACAACACAAATCTGTCAGTGGATTAGTTTTCAGAAATAGTCAGAATTCAACTGCCACATGTCGCAAATTATTATACGCTCCGATACATTGGATAAAATTGCTTGACACACACTGCGATATTTTACAAACTGCGAGTACCTGCCTTATATAACCATCAGGTCACCTGTCTTAAGAGACAACCTGCCTATTGTGACTAAGCGTGTGTTCCATAAGGTGATATCCTAACACAGATGTAACAATTATACACGTATACACATTATAAACAACTCAGATATGTTAGTGCTAGTAACAATACTATACTCGATTTCTCTCAATGCTCTATAGTTAAGCATATCTGACTGATATATAACGATTAGCCATTACGTTTACATAGACACCCGTTATACTCAAGAGTAGGCGACATCCGTGTTTATCATCAATCACCAATTTTTATTATATTGCTAGCATCGCGTTTCTTGCAAACGCTTATATGACTTCTGACTTATTTCTGTCATTTTTGTTACAAAAACAACATTCGACGAACTTCATCAACGTGTCTAATCTACGCGGTTGTTTAAAAGTTATCTTTGCATCGCCTACCCATCGCTGGGTTTAACTAACAATATTATCATCTACCAGAATCACTATGGAACTATCCACTGGCGCTCATATTTTTCACTAACCAGTTTTACTCGACCACTATTATAAGCGTCCTTAGACTAAACACGATAGTCCGCGCATAATGGTGTTTTGTCTGCCTGTCCGGTTCACTTGCCATTTTCCGCGGCTATCTGTCCGTAAAAGCGCCACTCTCCAAGGTTGTAATTAAGGCAGATAAAAGGTGTGCTCTTAATCGGAACGTGACTCTTTATAATACCGCGACATCGCCCCGACACCGGAACATTCTGTACTCGGTGAACATTTATTGGATTTTGACGGACGATACCAGGGACGTCATCGGCATCGAGAAATATAGATAGGAAATACAGGACAACAAAGACTATTACAGGGCAAAGAGGATAGCAGTAATTGAATTTTCGTCATTTTTGTAATGAATTTAGGGACACTACTTTGTCAAGAAGATGTGAAGAGGTTACCATTTATGTTTGGTGATAAGGTTCTCAACATCGATATCACCCACGCATGTATCAGTTTGTAAGAAAATTGCTAAAATTAGGATACAAGTCGGGAGAAGTGTCCATTAAGCTTATTCAGTAAAATCCATGCGACATGAGTGCATTGCCTATATCTTATAAGCTGCGTCCATGCGCACGTCACGTCTCTTTAAAAGCTATCCGTTAGTTGATTGGTGAAAGCTTGGAACGCAAGATGTGGTGTGAAACCTGTTTACAGAATTATATTCAAGGTAACGTTGAAATCTTCGTCATATCAATGTCAAACATACAGATTCAGATTCAGATTATTTTATATACACGTAGAAGAAATTAGAGACTTCGTTAACTTACTTGAGACGTCGGTCTGAGTCCGAGATCGACTTGTCAAGACTGGGCCTGATGATTCGAAGATTGCAGATTCGGGAGAAATGTTGCCTTTCTCTCTACACAGATTAATAACTTTCCTATCCAAGAACTAGCGCAACTACTAATAACAATAACGAATCCCTATTTATTAAACTTATATACAAGTTCCAACTAGAGGTCATAACTTGATAAACTTGTATGATTATTCACAGAATAACTTTCATAATTTGATGCTATGAATTTAACAGCCATAACAAATTCATCCTAAGATAGCTCTAATTACAACAGCAAAATATCATAGGAACAGCAATGGACCGTTCCAGTTTTAGCTATTCCCCGCCCATCACTAGGTAAGCTGCACCCACACTTAGCCGTGTTGGGATTGATTGATCTCTGAACTCCCTGACAATCAATTTTCAGAAAACTATACAGGTAAGCTATTGAGTATTTTGGAACTAATTTGACGGGGCGCTATCGCTTCCTATGGCAGCAACAGCGTCCGGTCAAATCAGTTCCAAAATATTCAACAGCATGTTTATTAAGTACTAGAGATATACATTTCTTAGTACGTGTCCGGACTATAAAGAGTTAAAGACATATAGAATCATTTATGACGTAATGAGTATGACGTCATCCTACACGCCGCTTAACTGATTATGACGCCATATGACGTCAGGTGATGATGGATACTCTGGAAAGGTGAATTGGTCGAGTGTTAAGCTACCTACTGTGCAAGTGTCTTATATAGAACTAAACAAGCACAGGCTCGCATGCTCATAACCAATTATTAGGATAACTATTCCTTGCATCCGATTGGCTGCCCTAAATACGGACCAATCAGATCCTATCCTGATATTTTCTCATGGCGCAATATTTGCCAGATAAATCCGGTACTATCTGGATTAAGATGACGAATATTCGATTAGGTAACAATAACATTCGTATTTTGATTAGTTCTTCAAACTCAAATTCCATGCATGCTTAAGCACTTCCATCTCGCTTGGCAGGTCTATAGTGGCTAGCACTCAGGGCTACTTAGCTGGACAACCAGGTTCTCACCTGAGTTGTACACTGTCTCATTGTCATTGGAAACATGGACAATCTCCTTTGCTCCTTGCCTCTCTCCGACCAAGAGTATAAATGGGTATCAGTGTAAATGCTGGGGAAGTTACCAATAATAGACTGAAACAGGAAAAATCAGCCTAGATATGGCGTGAATGGGCCTGAGAATCAGGGACTTGATAGACGTCAATCAAACTAACAACTAACTTTCTCCTATTAATTTATAATGGGCAAACTTGGGGTTTACTGAGATCTTATCCACCAGAGAGCATTATGGGTCGACCCCTGATCTAGCCCGCAAGTCGTGCCTTATTTCTGGAAGAACCACGAGTGGGTGTAAGTTGTGATTCTTAATCCCATGCTTCTGTTACGAAAGTCAAAGAGAACCGGATAATTAACCACATACATAAGCTCGGGATAAATCTTTAATTCCACGTCTTAAAACAATGTCTTAAGGAGCATCTTACAAGGTATTGACGCACTGAATGCCAGCAAACCTTTCTTAATATATGTCGGCACCAAATCCGTCAATACTGTGTAGACTATTATCTCCAACCCTGTCTAAACACAGAGGCCTTATTAGACAGGCAGAATTTAGTCAGTAAAACAATACACTGCTAATTTGGGTCCAAAGTGCAATGTACTGAATATTACACGAATCTAAAATACTGCCTGTTAAAATATACAAGCCTAAATAGATGCTTCATAATCAAATACGATTCTAATAACGTGTTTGTGATAATAAGGTGTGCATTCGTTGCTGGCTGCTATTTAGCAACATCATCGGGAGACAAGTACCTGGTACAGTAGTATCAACTTCTACTCAAGGTAAGTCAAATCAATCTGATATTAATTTCAACAGCAACTAGTTACTCATGCCGCCAAAGACGGGTATGAGTATTGAGGTGGGTGCCGCCTGTATGTGGACATGTCTGTTTGTCTGTGCGTGCGTGCGTGCGTGCGTGTGTGCGTGAGTGTCTGTTTATCCGAGGCATATCTAGGGAATCCTATGAGGTAGAATAACCAAATTTGATACATACATTGATATTAAGACTGGCTAGAAGAAATTTTAGTTTGAAGTCAAAAGATAAAAAGTCGAGGTCACGGGGTTACTTAGTGCATTCCGAAATACAAATTTTTAGACATAAATCCGGATTCAAAATGATCGTGGACGATTATAAAATGAAATAATCGTATAATCGCCATGTTGAAATTTTTACAAGTGTGAATGATTAAATAAACTAAATAAATAACCGATTTGTTTGTATTGACTCATGATTAGTTTAGATGAATAAAGATTGTTCACTTGGTCGCAATTTTCCATTGTTGTTGTAATCACACACGCTTATCCCACAACGCATTTTCTCCCAAAAAAATTCTCACCGCCTACGCCTATGTTTAATGAATACCTCAAAACATCACCGGGGAAGTGAAATTATTCGATTTAAGCGCCTAAATATTGCGTATCCTTTAATAAAGGTCGTTTATTACATCAAATATAATCCACAATTTGATATAAAATGGCGTCGCGAAAAAATACAAATGACGTGATCCGCCTCCAATTGAAGAGTTTATTTTATAGCGAGTACTAGGATATAAATATTCTGGAATCGGGGACTCGGAACTCGGGAATTTCTATATATTATCATTGCGTGATAGGAACTGAGTCTTATACTGATCTGAATAACAGGTACCCGTTTGATAAACTCCCGTTAGCGTATAATATCTCGCGAGAACACGCCGCCTCCCATCGCGAGAGCCGCTGGCTCGCCAACTTAAGACGAGATCATTTAATGTTGATCGGCGTTACAAAATTGATGCGCATTTTCTCCCGTACTTGTTTGGTACATAAATTTGATCTTAAAATATATTTATAAGGAAGCTATTTAATCACGCCAAGACTGTTTTAAGCGCATTTTGACTACAAAAGTGTGGAATAAACTTTATCATATCTTGAACATACGTGGCCTACTATTAGTATTAATCTAATAGGTGGTCGAGATTTACAAATCCGAGGCCTGTATTGACTTCAAGAGGGGCCGGAAATGTATCAGGGCAGAGATCGGTCTGAAGTAGACACACCCTGTGACACGATTGTTATTATTATACACGCCATTCCTACAAATTTTCCTATACAATCTGCTGAGTTAAGGGGTGGGCTTCTAATATAGAGTTTTGCCGTTTTGAAACTGCTAAGAAATCATTGGAGCTCATATGGCAAAGTTAGGGGGTGGGCTTCTATTAGAGCATAGGCTACAATTACGCGAAATACGAGGGCCGACTGCCACTCAATATAACTATAAAATGTAATATGGTCAGGTTCTGGGCGGGGTTGGTAAACGCTGGGTATGGGCAACTGTCATCAACACTGTACTACTTAGCATTAGAATTCTCAAGAGAACGAAATATTGAAATCAAATGGATTAAAACCATCAAATTCATTCTAGAAATAACTGGTCAGGCAGACTTGTTCTACCAGGAGGAAATAAACACCGCACAAGTAATCACCAACACAAAAAGAGTCCTCGAACAACAATATACCGCTGAGTGGAAAGCAACCATAAACCAATCGTCACGTCTGACATTCTATAAACAGATCAAAGATAATAGTTTTTGAGAAATATTTAAAAATCCTACCGTACCGAGAAGCTCTTATCTTATGTCATTTCCGAACACTTAACCACAAACTAGCGATTGAATCCAAAAGATGGCTATGTATTGACAGATCAGAAAGATTGTGTTCTGAATGCAACTGCATAGAAGATGAGATGCATTCTCTTTTCTCATGCTCTAAATTCAATAGACAAAGGCAGAAATTCATGCCACTATTCTATACAGAAAACCCTAATACCGAGAAAACTAAAGGATTGTTTGCAATATGCAATAAACCGCTCCTTATCAAACTCTCCAAATACTTGTTAGCATCAAAAAAATTAAACAGCTAGACTAATTCATCCATCTTCTCACCCAATCATACACCCGAGTTATCTATCAACCCAAGTATCCATCGTCATCATTGTTAAAGCGATGCTAATCTCATCTCAAATGGGATAGATTGTACGATAGATTATAGTTTATGGATTCCATATCATTCACATCCTGTTACATTCCCTTACATGTATCACAATCATTTGCTTTGTAACATGGTGTAAACATTGAACAGTGAGCACCGTGATTTTGTTTACTCAAGCGATAGTGTATGGTGTCATGTAAGTGCCAATGCATTACATTCTTTATTATGCAAATCATCTTGGTGAATATTTTGGGGATAATTTGATTGGAAGTTGTCATTGCCTATGGCAGTAACGGCTTCCGGTCAAACTGGTCTCAGAATAGTCATCAGCTTACTTGTATGATTGTTTTCATATCATATTGCCAAATTATATGTGGCACCGCTATGACTGAGCGTATTGACCAAGGCAGAAACGCTAGTTTTTCCTTCTGATTGGTTGAAAAGTAAGGCGTGACAGCCACCATAGGCTTTGGAAATGTACCAACGTTTAAACTACTCAAGCCTGAATAGCTTTCTTTAGCGGCATGATAATAAGCTTAATATTATAGTATAGTTTACGAATGACGTGTTAGATCAGCTGAACAACTATTATATGAAGTTAGTGCTCCTTTAATACTGCCTGAAACACTGCAGGGGCAAGTGGCCCAAAATAGTTAATAAATTGATTATTGTTGTTATCATTATTATGTAAGCGATCCCACTGTCGTAGCCCTCGTCGGCAGCGCGGCGGAGATGGCATGATAATAATAATAATAATAATAATAATAATAATAATAATAATAATAATAATAATAATAATAATAATATTGTATTTCTACCGCCATTGTCAATGTACAAATAATCCTCATTTGCCTTGTCACGGCCTGAGTGTAATAAAGAAAATACGAAAATACGATACCTTCCGTTTTCCGTCTAGAAAAATCTTGATACATTCCTTTGTTCGCAATCAGCAACTGGCGTATTCTGTCCATGTATGTATACCCATGTACCTAACCCATAATCTTACAATCTGCAGTAGCATAATAACGTTCTCCAAGCAGCATTGACGTAGTTAATATAGTTCATGATTAATCGTATGATCGCGATTATTTTTTTTAAATGATCGCGATTATGAAAAGTGAATAATCGTGCAACCCTAATATATATATATATATATATATATATATATATATATATATATATATATATATATATATATATATATATATATATATATATATATACACCTGTGCAAAAGTTAAGCACCACCCTATTTTTACGCACATGCGAGGGTATATTCATGTGCTATGAAGAAAGCAATAGCATAAACATTTATGTACCCATCCATCTTAGTGCAAGAGGTAATAATGCAACTAGAGGAATGCTGATTATGATGGTGGGGGAAACACTGTATGTTTTTGTTTGAACTTGAAAACGAGGCCTGAATATGGTTACGTTGACACAACTGACAACTATTGCCCTACAGTTGACACACGTGGCTAGATTGTCATTAATGGTGTCTGAAAACGAAGTTTAACATCTGTGCACGAGTTTGAGACTGTCATTATTAATACCGGGTATATCCACCTTGTGCCTGGATGACGGCCTGGACACGACGTCTCATGCTGGTCACCAACCGACTGATACGCCATTGTGGTATTCGTTGCCATTCAAGATGGAGTGCGTCTGTTAATTCCTGTAGGTTCTGCACAGGAGGATCCCTCCTTCTCACCATGTTTCCCAGAATGTCCCAGATATGCTCAATAGGGTTCATATCAGGGCTCCTTGCTGGCTATGGTAGGGTTTCGATGGCATTTTGGCGGAGGTATTCATGCACAGCTCTAGCACGATGTGGTTGGGCGTTGTCATCCATGAATATAGGGTGGGTTCCAGGTGCATGATTTACAAAATGAGGGACCACAACTCTATCCAGTATGGAATCTTGATATCTTTGTCCATTTAGTGTTCCAGGTACAGTCAACAGATCCAGCTTACAATCAAATGAGATGCACCCCCATATCATAACGGAACCTCCACCAAATGGAACTTCTTCCATGATGTTACGTTGGTCGTACGCCGTGCGTCTGGACCTCCATACACGAGTTCGACCATCTGTGGCATGAAGCAGGAACCGACTTTCATCGGACCAGTGTACCCGTCTCCAGGATCTCATGTTCCAGTGTCTTCTTTCGTTTCACCACCTCATACGCTCCTCTTTGTGGTGTGCAGTGAGGAGAGGACGTCTGACAGGTCTCATAGCTTTCATGCCAGCAGCATACAGTCTCCTTTTGACGGTAGACATTGACACTCTATTGCGGGTTTCCCATTGCTGGCTGAGCACTCTGCTGTTGGTGAATGGAGATCTCCTAACAAGGCGTACTAGGGCTCGATCATCACGGGCAGTAGTCTTCTTCGGTCTTCCAGATCTAGGCCTGTCCTTCACCTCGTTAGTTTGCCCATGTTTTGCAATCAAACGACTGATTACAGTATGGTTAATGTTCAGCTGTCTGCTAATCTCTCTGCATGACATACCAGTGGTATGCATGCCTATGATTTGCCATTTCACACGATCACTTAACCTTCGTCTTGCCATAGCGGTTCACAATCAAGAGCTAATTCTCTCTGTACAAATAAACCACGGTCATGAACACAAAATTCCTAATCTTGTCGCCTAAATCTGTATGTAATGTTCTACACCTCAAACTGGACTTTTACATAACTGAACACGTGTGCTGTTTCCCGCCACGCACGGACATCAAGCGGCGTGAAGTCATGCATGCATGTGCATTTCGTACTTGGAATTATGTCAGCTAACGCGGGGACAAAAGTATGGCAGCCTAGTTGTACCATCATGTTTCTACGTTCTATTGTTTTTGCTGGTGCTTAACTTTTGCACAGGTGTATATATATATATATATATATATATATATATATATATATATATATATATATATATATATATATATATATATATATATATATATATATTTATATATATATTTATATATATATATATATATATATATATATATATATATATATATATATATATATATATATATATATATATATATAAATGGAACATGGATGTCTACATATCCACCCATCTGTCCGCTCGTCCTTCCTTCCGTCCGCCCATGCATCCATCCACTCATCCATCCATCCACTCATCCATCCATTCATCCATCCACTCATCCATCCATTCATCCATCCACTCATCCATCCACTCATCCATCCATTCATCCATCCACTCATCCATCCATTCATCCATCCACTCATCCATCCATCCACTCATCCATCCATTCATCCATCCACTCATCCATCCATTCATCCATCCACTCATCCATCCACTCATCCATCCATTCATCCTGTCTGATCGCTCCTAGAATAAGGGATTATAAAATAAAATTTACATAGTAAAATTTTACAGCACTAAATGACGCTAAGCGTGCTACAAGGTGATGCTATCATACCATCATTGCGAAATGACTCAGTCAGTGACATTTAACAAGGCCTGTGTAATGCAGCCACAATTCTTGGCGCTGGGAAATACCACCACATTAGGTCAGTCCTATTTAAAATTAGAACAACTTATAATGACGACATGATCACAACGACATTAATGAATATTCATACCGAAATGACGTCACAAAGTTTAGGGTCAAATACAGGCCGGCCCAGATCGGGGTGTGAATGCAAATAATGGTCATGTCATGATGATCGTCGAGGGTAACTAGACCTCAAGTCCCATCAAGTCCCATGTGTATAACATGCGTGTATACTGTGTCATGAATACAGGCAACCAGTAAATATACAATATATGTTATTAACCCCTTAGTGACGTCGCCTTACCTCCTGCAGTTAGTTGATTGGTTTCGACAACATATATCTGATTGGGTATTGTTCTCGCATTCAGTTCAATCTCTAGAGGGATCCATTTCTAGCTATACCACGCCCATTTCTAGCTATACCACGCTCATTTCTAGCTATGCCACGCCCATTTCTAGCTATACCACGCCTATTTCTAGCTATACCACGCTCATTTCTAGCTATGCCACACCCATTTCTAGCATTTCTAGCTCTACCACGCCCATTTCTAGCTCTACCACGCCCATTTCGAGCTATACCACGCCCATTTCGAGCTATAGCACGCCCAGTTATAGCTATACCACGCCAAATTCTAGCTATACCACGCCCATTTCTAGCTATACCATGCCCATTTCTAGCTATACCACGCCCATTTCTAGCTATACCACGCCTATTTCTAGCTATATCACGCCCATTTCGAGCTATACCAGGCCCAGTTCTAGCTATACCATGCTCATTTCTAGCTATACTACGCCCATTTCTAGCTATACCATATCAATGTTTAGCTATACCACGCCAATCTCTAGCTATACCTCACCCATTTCTAGTTATACAATGGCGACGACCCAATCGCGTAGAAATTAATCAATAAACTGTTGCAAGCACCGGATATACAATGGACTTTTCCGGTGTATCCATCAATCATATGACGTCATATCCAATTGTGTCATGAATGACTTAAATAAGTTCAATTGATGACGGACTAAGCATTGTTGTACGAATTATATGTCGTCACTATGTAATCATCATTCTGTTGAATATTTTGCAACTAATTTGACTGGGGAACGGGCGAATGCTTCACGAAATAACTCGCCAAACACGTGCTGCCATCGAGTTCATTAACTGTCTCGCCGCTGCAAGTCATCACACACTAATTTCATTAGCAAAAACACTGGGTCTGCTGAATATGTTGAAAACAATTTGACTTAAAGTTATTGGTAGCTTAGCCACCAACAACTTTCAGTCAAATTGTTTACAAAATATTTAGCATATCCAGAGTTAAACCCCATCGAAAATGTAGTCTACAGAAATTCACCCGGAAAACAGTTAATAAGTGGATTAGTAATTATTGGAGATTTATTGTGTAGGATGGGATTTACTTATGTGACAATGTAAGAATATTGAGAGGGATTATGTATCTTCTTATACCAACAAAGGGCTTTAAAGTGTGGAGAGTTCAGTTAGAAAGTAGTTGGTAGAAAAATACGAAATTCTCATTCTAGAGCCGAGCCCAATGGAATTTGTGACCTTCACCTGAACTACTTTGTCTGATGCTGTCATACTCAATGTGCTACGATCACTACAATGGATCTTTCCAGTTTTAGCTATGCCCCGCCGATCTCTAGCTAAACTCCACCCACACCTCGCTCGTATTGGGATAGATCGATCCCTTCGTGTTGGGATAGATGGATCCCTGAATTCCCTGACTATCAATTTCCAGAAAACTATACAGGTAAGCTGTTAAATATTTTGAAACTAATTTGACTGGGTGCTGTTGCTGCCTATAGCAGGAACAGCGCCCAGTCAAATTAGTTTCAAAATATTCAACTGCATGTTTATTAAATAGCAAGGACATACAATTCGTACAACGTGTCGGACTATTACGCGTTAACCCCTCTTGTGTCAACTTAACCTTTTAATGGTCAATCTGACCAAAACAACTCTGCAATGCTCTTGAGGCATGTCTATTAGCATGTCAAGAGAAACGTATTTTTGAAAATTAACCACTGGAATGACTGGCTCGGTAACCGAGCCAGTCATTCCAGTGGTAAATTTTCAAGAATACTCTTCACTTGACCTGCAAATGGATACCGGGTGAAGCCAAAGCTTGAATTTTCTTTACCATTACCCCTTTAATGGTCAAGCCGGTCAAGAATGTCAGAGGTAAGTTCACAAATGAAGTCTTCTAATATTAAAATTTCTTGAAACGTGTTGACCATTAAAATGCTTAATTGATATAAGTAGTATTTTTAGCGCTTTGAGGCGCTGTTGGCACAAGAGGGGTTAAAGACGGACCATATTGAATCATTCCTGACGTCGTGATTATGACGTCATCCTACACATCACATAGTTGATTATGACGTCATGTGATGGATGGATACGGTGGAAAGGTCCATTATATATAGGATCAGACGGTCAGTTTACCTTACTGAAATGCATCAACTTCCGCCAGCTGTTCATTCAGAATTTGTGGAAGAATGCTTTGTCGTGAAGCGTTCAACAACTGGAACCAGAACAAGCGTATGGGTGGATATATGGCACAAACGAAAGATTTAGCGGAATTGTTAGTATAACATAGATAGCATCTGCACTAAGCCATCTTACAGTCTGAGGTCACACATATATATATATATATATATATATATATATATATATATATATATATATATATATATATATATATATATATATATATATATATATATATATATATCCAATAAATCCTGTGCCATGTTCAACGTTCCTGGTATCGAGAAGAGTCCGTCGAGGGGAATACACAAACCAGACGCGTCAAAACTTCTTGGTCTACCAGACGTGCCATGGAAGGCCGTGATATGGCCCTCAAAATATTGCCAACTTTTCTGGCTTTGAAAGAGAATGGCGCAGACCTGCCTAGATTCCGGGCAAATGAAATTATTTCTAGTTCTCTATGTAATAAGGAAATCCGCGTTGCCGTGGGATTCGCTGATGAATGTGAATTTCGTTTATTTCGATCATCTAAACAGACAACTTCTTAGCTTTTGTCAGAGCGGAGAACGTGGAGGATGAGGGTGCTACATGCTAACCAAATGCATTCCATCAAGATATTCCGAGCGTCTGCTATTGCTAATGTGACATCAATCATCAAGATATTCATAGCTTCTGTTATTGCAAGTGTGACATCAATCATCAAGATATTCCTAGCTTCTGTTATTGATAATGTGACATCAATCATCAAGATATGCATAGCTTCTGCTATTGCTAATGTGACATCAATCATCAAGATATTCATAGCGTCTGTTATTGATAATGTGGCATCAATCATCAAGATATTCATAGCTTCTGTTATTGCTAATGTGACATCAATCAACAAGATATTCATAGCTTCTGTTATTGCAAGTGTGACATCAATCATCAAGATATTCATAGCTTCTGTTATTGCTAGTGTGACATCAATCATCAAGATATGCATAGCTTCTGCTATTGCTAATGTGACATCAACCATCAAGATATTCATAGCTTCTGTTATTGCTAGTGTGACATCAATCATCAAGATACGCATAGCTTCTGTTATTGCAAGTGTGGCCTCAATCATTAATATATCCATAGCTTCTGTTATTGCTAATGTGACATCAATCATCAAGATATCCATAGCTTCTGTCATTGCAAGTGTGACATCAATCATCAAGATATTCAGAGCGTCTGTTATTGCTAATGTGACATCAATCATCAATTTATTCAATGCTTATGCTACTACTAATGTGAGATCAATTATCAAGATATTCATATCTTCTGTTATTGCTAATGTGACATCAATCATGAAGATATTCAGAGCTTCTGTTATTGCTAGTGTGACATCAATCATCAAGATATTTAGAGCTTCTGTTATTGCTAATGTGACATCAATCATTAAGATATTCCGATCTTCTGCTATTGCTAGTGTGACATCAATCTCTATCATATTATCCTAAGGTCCGACATAGTGATTGATTTTCCCTTCAGGATAAGGATCGTTGTGCTCATTCGAATAATGTTAACTCAGGGACACTTACTTACATTACGCCGTTCTCGATAACTCCAAGCTCAGCTTCCTCTAAGATATAATAGACAGAATGACACTCATTCTTGCATGCTTTGGTGGAATGGATAGTTTGAAATCAATGAGCGAAGCGTTAGGGGTATCTTATTGGGCATATTCTACATCGGTGCAACATCGGTGCTCAGTTACCTATAAGGTTTAGATAAGCTGTACTTATATATAATTAGGAAATGAATCGTATAGATTTTATTATCATAGAACGGATGTGATAAGTAAAAGCAAATTATTGTCAGCATGAAGTTACCATATCCGCCTGATCGTATTGGGTCCCGTGGCATATCGTGTGTCTTTTGTCAACCGCATTGTTGAGTATTTGGTGGTTAACTCATGTAAGATTATGACGCGAGTCAGTGCAAGGGAAAAGATGGAGTCGACCATCGGTTCAAAATGCGCATAGTTCTACGCCGGTGTAGCTGCATGGAAAGTGCGTGCGTGCGTGCGTGCGTGCGTGCGTGCGTGCGTGCGTGCGTGCGTGCGTGCGTGCGTGCGTGCGTGCGTGCGTGCGTGCGTGCGTGCGTGCGTGCGTGCGTGCGTGCGTGCGTGCGTGCGTGCGTGCGTGCGTGCGTGCGTGCGTGCGTGCGT
>CM067371.1:119363701-119648593 GCA_034401795.1 Chaetoderma sp. LZ-2023a
TCCCTCCGCTCTCTCACATGCTGATTGGCTTCTGAATCCTAAGAGTCACTTTTTGCTGGCTTCCTGCTGCTATAAATCAAGTTTTGAAAGTCATCTTCTTTTCTCAAGCTCCGCATCAAAATGGTGGACCATTTGACTCATCCATGCCGGGCCACCAATAACTAGTGCGCCCATCAAATTCTTCGGGTACAATTCAGCCAGGTGCAGCGATTTGGACTTTTATCTCTCGACATCTGCTGGCAATGTATCATCCTTCATGAAACTTTATTCAGTGATTCCCCAAACCTCCACGGAAATTCTCATCCCTGAGGATACTTACAAATTGTTAAATTATTGTAACAGTTAGAGTACAACTGCCGAGTAGAGTAGAAATTCTTAATTTCCGAAAATCTGTACATCGTCATCTAGCCGGAGCATAACTCCCGGTTAGTCAAATATAGAACACTGAATAGTAATTGTCGTAATCCATTTTCCTCATCCTTCTGCAAGATTCACAGCATTTCTGCTCTGTGTGGGGAATCCTCTATCCAACTTCCAGCTGTCGTTCCTTTTTCAGAAAAGAGTAATATGTCTGTCCAGGCTTTCACCCTGACTCAGAAACAGTCTGGATATCAGCGCAGTGGACCTCAACTGCCTTCTCTGTCTCGACCACCGTGTGACTCCAGCACTTATACTTCCAAAACATTCAGAACATACCCGCTTGGTGTCTGCATAACTCTGTGATCCGCATCAGAACTTCCCGACAGTAACTGTCTCCTTAGCATTTCCAGCTGTGGGAAACATGATCCCCCGATTTGTGGTAAAACCTGTGTGTTTGCACTTCAATATCCTCAGTTACCTTAGTCATTCTCTGTGTAAGACCTTGAGAGCAGCTGTCGCAGCTATTATATTAAGCTATTATCATTGTTGTATAGAATTATTAGACAGCTGCCTTCATCCTCTATCCGCCGGTCTCTGAACCATGTATTCCCTCTAGATTCAAGTTAGATTCACATTAGATGCTTCCTGCGGCAGCTGTATTTCCTTCTCCAAAGCTGTTTGAGCCTTGCGTAGGGCTGACACCTCCAGCAGCGAATTCACCAGTAGAAACGCTTCCCATTGTGGAAATCCGTACTCTTTCTGTAATAAATAGAGGGGATATCGAAGGGAATTAAACCGTAAATATTGGCAAAAACCTAGGAAAAGTATGTCGTCTAGTAACTTAAGCCTGTCTCGTTACCAATCGGAATTAGCAATGGCCATCCTGGGACGTCTAACTCCAGAATAGAGAATTGACTTGTGGCTTCCTCCACACCTTCTCGGTGCAATCTCGGCATTCCTAGTTTATTTACCGCCTCTCCATAAATACACAGCCTCCTAAACCAGTTTTTTGTATTGTCCTTTTATTGTGCTGTGACTTACCTCTGTTATTACTTCTCGGAGCAGTTCCGTGGAAGCTTCAGTCATGATAAAACGTAAGCTAACATGCTCACCACGCCAATGGGGAACATTGGAATTGGCAACTGCGATTAGTCTGGTCTGAATTCTCTAGCATTACTTCTGTAGTTTGGCATCCAGACTTGCACTTTTGTTCCCGCGTCGGTCAGGGAAGAGCCGGTCCTTTAATATTACTTATTGTTGGGTAGATGTCTCGCTCGCTCGGAGCACAACATATTTTTCTTGTGCATTTAGTGGATGCTAATTGGTAGGAATAGGACAAACTCTGGCAAGTATCAACCACAGGAAGCCCCCTTTCCGTGAACCACCGGAGGCATGTATGTCATTGGAGGATAACTCGGCCGCTCCATCTCTTTCGTACGCCTGGATATATATAGTTCAGTGGCTTAGATACGTTTGTGAAAGATTTTCTCTTAAAATATTGAACATTAATGACTTAATTGGTATGTTCGTAAAATAGGTATTATCGGAAAATGGTTTAAAATTGTTGTTGTTGTTGTTGTTGTTGTTGTTGTTGTTGTTGTTGTCATTTCTCCCGCTATCGTTTGGTACTCCGCTCGTGGGTACGAGGCAGATGCCACGATAGTGAGGCCCCCGTTATAGTTGAGCTAGACCTGGCACACTGGCCTCATGTATGTCAGAGCAGCAATCGCTTGGGCTTGACAGACATTGCTCCTTTGCCTCGAGCCAGCTAACTAACATTAGCTACCATGGTATTTTGGGGGCGGGGTAGTATCACCAACAGAAGTAGTAGTAGCAGTGCTTATTTCTCGCTATTTTCCTACTTTTAGGTAGCTTCTGGGTGCAGACTGGAAAGTCATTACAATCTGAAACATAGCATATTTCTACATATATACCGACATTTATACAAGTTTGTGGGGGAAACCTTATATATAATGATATTACTAATTACTGAACATGAACATATGCCTGTCATTCATGCCTGTTCCAAAAATCAATAAGTGACACTTCCGCTTTGCGCTAATATTCAATAATTGATTGTGTATTGGTTCAGTCTGTTAATTTGTGTATGACACTTTCGACTGGTGCAATAATTGACATTGCAGATGGCCAGAAGTGGCCACTTGGACAACAATCAATATTGGCAACAGGTGGCTATAATTTATGTCTATTGCTAAAGACGTAATCGAGTCTGTAATTTAAACAATGTGTGGCTATTGCTTCAGAGGTAATCGATAGTTTCGCGTCTATAACTTCACCACTCACATATCTGTCTATCGCTACATGAGTAATCAATCAATTTGCGTCTATAATTTCACCAATGTATGGACATTGCTATAACTCACAATAGATATTGGGTTGGCAGGTGGCTATAATTTATATGTGTTTATTGCTACACGAGGAATCGATAAATATGAGTCTATAATTTCACCAATGTCCGTCTTTTGCTATAGCTCATAATCGATATTGGACTACTTACGCCGATAACCAATATTCAAGTAAGAGCGGGTTTTAATTTTTGTGCATCAATCGCTACAGGAGTAATCGATAATCTATGCACATCTATCACTCAGCCAATCTGATTGTGCGTCCATCGCTACAGGTGTAATCGATAATTTATGTGCGTCTATCACCACCGGCGTAATCGATAATTTATGCACGTTTATCGCTCGGTCAATTCATGTGTGTTCATCGCTACTGGGGTAATCAATATTTTGATGGACAGGTGTCGCTATAATTCACGCGCATCTATCGCTACAGCCCTAAATGATAATTCGTTGGTAGTAGTAGTAGTAGTAGTAGTAGTAGTAGTAGTAGTAGTAGTAGTAGTAGTAGTAGTAGTAGTAGTAGTAGTAGCAGAAGTAGCAGAATTAGCAGTAGCAGCAGCAATGTACTTTATTCTGCTATTGGTAGTGGTACTGTGTAAGTCCAGAAAGACATCTACTTTATGGGTATATCAACTGATTTACCGGATTCGCAAGAAGATGAAGAGGAAACATCGAAAATAGGTCATATTTAGAGTATATTTTATAATATCTTAGAAAAAAATAGTGTAAGACCACGGTGCCCATTTTTAAAAATAAAATAAACCAATAACTAGATTGCTCGGTCGATGACGCGTCATCGCAAATCACCACCTTCACAAATTTGCCTTGAACCCCGCCTCAACCCACTCATGGGGGCCGAGTCAAATGAAAATCTCCTCAGAAAATTGATCCTTGGCCGGAGAGTCAATTTAACGCCTGGTCCAAGCCACGCTTCCACATTACCAGACATAGCCTGGGTTTAGATAGATAGATAGTGCATTCATATTGCGCTGAACTCCATGCTATTGCACGCTCTAAGCGCTGTACAATCTTACCCCCAACATACGACACAACACACGTTTGCCAACATACGATACAACACACGTTTACCAACATGCGCTACAACACGATACAAGTTGTATAAACAAAAGGTTGGCTAAAAAATAGAACAGTGCCCTATTTTCATCCCAACCTTTTCATCCAACAAGTTGTATGCAACAAGTTGGCTCGTGTGTATCAGTTTCATACAACTTTTTCATGCAACATTTTATGCGACCAATCAATTGTCCCAATTTAATACACGTCATTTACGTCACCGTCTCCGTGTACGTAATTTGAGGCATCATATGGCAACAGCAATGGCTGCCCATAGCAAAGGTACACGGACAATCGAAGAACTCGACAATTCACATTTCCAGAGTACCCACCCATCACATGACGTCATAATGAACTGCGCAATATGTACAATGACATCATAATGAATGACGTCATGAATGACGTCGATAAGTACGTCACGAACGCATATTTGAAGACGGTCTATGCGCTGTTGTACAAATTGTTTGCTTTTACTATTTAATAAATATTCTGTTGAATATTTTGAAAATAATTTGACTGGGCGTCAAACCCAGTCGAATTTGTTACAAAATATTCAATAGCTTCCCTGTATAGTTTTCAGGAAATTGATAGCTAGGGCATTTGGGGATCGATCAACCCCAACACGGCGAGGTGTGGGTGGAGCTTAGCTAGTGATGGGCGGGGCATAGCTAAAAATGGAAAGGCTCATTTAGTTGAGCTTTACGAGAAGTACGAGTGTTGATTTAATGTGAAAATACCTGACTACTTCAATTGCGATAAACGAGGAGATGCCAGGTGATCTCTGTGCCGATTTTGGATTTTGCACAAATGTTGCATAGAACTTGTTGTGTCGTGTGTATAGAGCTTTATGAGAACTGTCGTTCTCACGTCTTCATCATTACAGCCATTAACAGTACACACCTGTGGCAAATCCAGGCTATGTCTGGTAATGAGGAAGCCTGCCGTGGACAGGTTCGGTCAGTAGTAATGGGAGGGGGGATTGGCGATCTTTTTTAATCCGCCCTTTTAGCACTCAATATATGGGCAATTAAGTCCCGCTCCCTCAAAATCACGTGACTTGTGAGAGCCCACCAAAAGCCAATAATTCTGAAACACTAAAGTAAACAATAAATTAAATTAAGAGGTGAGAACGTGAGAGAGAGAGAGAGAGAGAGAGAGAGAGAGAGAGAGAGAGAGAGAGAGAGAGAGAGAGAGAGAGAGAGAGAGACAGAGAGACAGAGAGAGAGAGAGAGAGAGAGAGAGAGAGAGAGAGAGAGAGAGAGAGAGAGAGGAGAGGGGGGGGGGAGGGGGGGAGGGAGAGGGAGGGAGAGAGAAAGGTAGATTGGGGTGTGGTGGGGTAGAGAAAGATGATGTAAACAGACTGGAAGAGAATAGAAAAGAAAAGACCAGCTCCTTCAAACAAATACCTGGCGGATAGCAGATAGACCTAAGTAATTATACTCCGAACCGGAAAACCCGGGCTGGGGATAACTGAAATGGGTAGAAAACGTACCAGCTAATACACTGAAATAGTTTGGTGGCAGTATCTCTGATACAGTGTTAGTATATCCGACTTCATAGAGATTTGTTAGGTGACCAGTTTCCAGGTTGCGTACTTCTCGGTTAATCTTATATAATCGTCCTATGGCGCTTCATCACACGTTGAACATGTGTGTCCCTTACACGGCTATGGCCTATGGTGTTTTATTGATTAATCTTATAGGTTAAAGCCTGTAAAGAGGTTCTCACAGAATCCTCTACGTTATTGCAATTAACCTTTCTTTGCATAGAGCACAAAGATGATGATGATGATGATGATGACATCTCCGGTGTGACTGACCATATTGGATGTATTCAGTACTATTCACACGTGGAATGATTCAAAGTAGAGTACATAAACAGTATAAGGTATGCCAGTCCATCCGCTGAGATCTGTACTGGCGGCGTCGACTGTCTGGTACGGTGGGGTGCGCAATCGATGAAATCCAACCTGCCACGTAAGTAGTGACGTCATAACCAATTACGTCACATAGGTTGACGTCACAATCACAATCGACGGATAATACGCTGTCATAAAGCTGGAGAGGTCCGGTAAGTACGCGATATGTATGTCATCGATGGATTTACTTTTTAATAAACATGCTGTTACATATTTTGAATCTAATTCAACTGGGCAAATTTGTTTCAAAATATTCAACAGCCTCCCTGTATAGTTACCTTGAAATTTGGATTCTAGGAATTCATGATTCAAAGTATATACATTGATTCCAACACGCGGAAAATTGATCGGACCTTAGCTAGAAATGGGCGGGACACCACTAGAAAGGGACGCCTGTTCTGCGCGACATTCTGTGGCATTACCGCCAGCCGTCGCCAATTGAATCCGCCATAAATTATCTACGCGCGCGACAGTATCACGTGTAATGAGGGAATGGAAGAATCCGACCAATCGCTCAATGAACCTTTCCAGTTTTAGCTATGCCCCGCCCATCTCTAGATAAGCTCCACCCACACCTCTAGTGTTCGGATCGATCGATACCTGAACTCCCTGACTATCAATTTCCAGAAAAATATAGAGGTAAGCTGTTGAATATTTTGAAACTAGTTTGAGTGGGTGCTGCTATGGCAGCAACAGCACCCAGTCAAATTAGTTTCAAAATATTCAACAGTATGTTTCTTACAAGTATATAAACATACACTTCTTATAACGCGTCAGATTATTAAGCGTTTAAGACTAAATCGAGTCATTCATGCCATCATTGATTATGACGTCATCATACACGTCGCGTAGTTGATTATGACGTCGCATGACGGATGGATAAACTGGAAAGGTCCATTGGGCGGGTCATAGCTAGCAATGCATCCCTATAGTATTATCATGTCTGTGTTTTTGTGCAAAATCCCCCACCCACCTCACCCTTTTATTATGAGCCTATAATAGAAAATCCCCCACCCACCTCACCCTTTTATTATGAGCCTATAATAGAAAATCCCCCACCCACCTCACCCTTTTATTATGAGCCTATAATAGAAAATCCCCCACCCACCTCACCCTTTTATTATGAGCCTATAATAGAAATGCACAAGTAAACATAATAAAAGCGTTCAACCAAATAGAAGAATCAGTAAAATAACAAGATTATATTTCATGGGGATTTAGACTTTGTTAGAGTTTTATTTTTGACAAGCTAATATAAGAAGCGATGTTCTGAGTGTAGAGTGCCAATAACAAACAGCATATTTGGCAATAGCACCGTGATCACTAAAGACGTATGGTCGCTTAAGACAGGTAGCTTCTTGATGCAGATGATTGCCGATTATTAAGGCGGTGGTATTATAAACACTGGCCTTAAAGAAGCACTCTCCAAATGAGTGTGCCGTTATAGAGAGAGAGTAACCTTAAGATACAGCGAAATGCGTCTGTCCGGTTAATGCCGCGGGTTATGAGCTAATGTTGTGTGCAAATTCCATGCTGACATACCAAAATGGATTAATTCTTTGACATTTCATACCGATAAGCCTGTTTCGTCCATAGCTGGCCACCGCCACGATTCTTGCCAGACTAACACTTATAGTAGGCTACCTTGCCTGTGAAGATAATTATAACTGGTCTTCAAGCCACACATGCTGCCGCTAGTACTGCGTATCTCAAGAAGGAAAAATAACCGATAGTGGCGGATCTATGTGGGGAGGGGTGCAAGGGGGCAGTACCCACCCCACGAACGTCCCGCCCCCATCCACACACCCCCGGCAAAGCTGTTAATTTCTTGGGTTAAATTTCCATCGTCGAAGGTTGCTACGGAAATAGCCAAGAAGTTATTGGTTTGGTTGGCGTCTATCGCGTCCCTGAACTTCTTCAGTTCATTCGAGCTAATTGTTATATAGGACGCAATTTTATAGTAAAATTCGTCAAAACCGTGGATGTAAAAAAAAACCTGTATTTTAACAGGAGTTTATGCCGAGTGAGATGATAATTTGATAAAAAAAAAATCGGACACTTATTAAAGAAATTCTGTTAAATATTTTGAGAGTAATTTGATAGTGAGTTGTTGCTGCCTATGTCCGCCGCAAAAGGTTCCAGTCAGATTAATTCAAAATATTCAACATCTTTGCTGTATATTTACAAACAATAATTCCGCGGAATTTAATATCTCGCCTGTCTCCTGTTTGTGACAGTGGCATTGACGTTTGACCTCCGTGTTAATATGTTGCTTCCAAACATTACAGGCAACCATGTATTCAATTTCAGTTACAATAGGATTAACCAATCCTGAAATATAATTGATTTGCTGAATGGAAAAGCTTACGGTTGAATCCTAGTGACCTGCATGCCACCATCTTGTATCCTCTTGGCCTAAGCAACCATGTACCAAAGTTATGTTCCAATAGGTTTAAGCAATCCCGAATTATAACATAGGCTTTGCAAAGCCAAAAAACTTAACATTGAGAAATAACAAGGATTTGTAGAGGTCAGAATGACCTTGACCTTCGACGTTGTGACTTCAGTGTTAATATGCTGTTTTCTAACATTATAGGTAACCATGTATCCAAGTTTAGTTGCGATAGGCTTAACCAATCATGAAATATAAACTGAGAAATTTTGCTAAACACAAAAACTTAATGTTGAAATAACATAGTTCTGTATCACGGTCACAGTGACCTTAACCTTTGACCTTGTGACCCTAACATCATCATGCTACTTCCTATCAGCATAGGTAACCTTGTATCCAAGTTTAGTTGGCTTAACTAATTCTGAAATATAAGCTGAGAAGTTTTGCTAAACGCAGAAACCTAATGTTGACGCCGCCGCCGACGCCGCCGTCGCCATTGGAAAAGTGATACCTATGTCTCGCTTTCTGCTTCGCAGGCGAGACAAAAATTTACGCGCAACGAGTCATGCTCGTTATGCATTATCCTATAAAGGACAAATATTGTCCCAAAACATAGTACTTGATTTACCAATGGGGGCCCCATGGAGCCCAGCGGCACTGGGTCGGTGCAGTGGGGGTTTGCAACCTCTGCAAAGAACATTAGTGGGCTACGTGCGTGCGTGCGTGCGTGCGTGCGTGTGTACGTGATTGTGTGGGTGCATGCGCGAATGTGTATGAACAAATCATAGACCACTAAAGACATTATTATACTCTTGCCCTCATGGTAAGGCATGGTAATCACGTTATTGAGTGGCCAAGACAATTGACAAGCATTAATGTGCAATGCGCAAAACCATGCAGAGTGCGGTTCATGCCAGACACATTGCTCATCACTATCCGAGACCAATATAGCAACGCCACATACTAGCGAATCTTGAGATAATTAAGAATTACGTAAGGAAGACGGACAAGGAAATTCTTGGGCAGTTGTTGTACAATTAATTTATTTGAAATAACGGAAGAATGTCACGAGATGCTGTCAGCAGCGCTCTGGTGAGTACTTGATTATGGATACAGATATTTAAAATCATTAAAGGAAAGGATCAAGGAATTAACATATGATCTTGAATGACAGCTTTATATAATCAACCCATAGCCACTAGTGAAAAACAGAATAATTAGAAAAAGACAGCTAAATACCATTTATTTCATTCTGACGGGAACCAATTAGCGACCCAGCTGGACCTATGCGCTCTGGTGTACGCCGCGTGAATAAATAATACCTGCTACAGCCGATCATATAAGCTCAGTTATATTCGCACTAACGTGATTAGCCACTACGTCCTACAGGTAAAATACTGTCTAGTTTTAAAACATTTTGACTGAAAGCCGTTGTTTCCAGCGACATGGTCTACAATCAGTCACACGAATTTGGAAATATTCCGTAGGCATCATATTGCGACCTTGGAAACCAGCAGTGTATTTTGAAAACATGTTGACCGAAACTTGTTGCTTTAACCAGAAAACTGACTTTCAAATATAACGTTTTCAAAGGGATGAATAGTGAATTAGCAGTAGCGTGTTAATCGCTCTACATCGGCGCCTAAGAGAATATTTATTATTCATACCGCTTACAAAACTATATTCAGGTGTGCTTTCGTTATATTCAGGTCGGGATATGCGGTATACCTGCACACACAGCTGACACACGGCGGAGTGCGAGGCACCGCTAAGTCACTAATTGATTCCAACTTAAGCGCTCCTAGATTTAGTAAATGCTTTTTTCTCAAATAATCCCGATTCATTTCTATTTTTACCGATGGTAGTTTATTTAATATTGTATGAAATTACCAATAAACATCATTTGTTATTTCCTTTTTCCCTTCATTTAACCGTAATGGCATGTTTCCGTCAAGTGCACAAACGTTGCCATAAGTCGCTGAAATGTGAAAACAAAATGGGAAAGTGCAGTGCATTTTTTAACTATACGTCAACAAAGTTTGTCGCCTAGTGAATGAAATTTTTAACTACTGGGCGACAAGGCATTTTCAACTTTTACTTATGAGTACATACATATTTGAGCTCTTATTACTCATGAAGTATTGTTGTATAATAATATAGAGTTAACGAGTTACCACTCTCACACACTCCCATCATCAATGTCGCCCAGTAAAATTTGCTTTAAAAATGCACTGGGAAAGCGTGAACTGAAGCCAAGGCTATTGCGGTTTAATAATATATTCACATGAGAGTTGAGGCACATACCACCAGGTGGTGCCGACTGCTGTCAGGCGGCGGCACCGCATGATATTGTCCGTCATGTTACATAGTATAAGTTTTTATTCTACATTAGCTGAGTTAGACACGGAAAACAAATATGCTACATACTTTCCACTTAAACAGTTGAAAACATAGCAGAATGGTACACATCTGCCATCAGGTGGCGCCAGCTATCAACAAAGCCGAGGCCAGAATATTTACACACGACGCCGAAGGGACATTACGAAGGGACATTACGAAGGGACATTACGGAATGTTCAAGGTACAGTTCATCAATTGTTCCAGGGCCCGATGCTAGAGGGGTAATTTGAAGATAATAGGGAATATATGGCTTCAAAACTTCGAGCACAAGCTAAAGACATGGCCTTCCACCTAATGTGGCATCAAGCTTCTCCGAAAGCCACATGGACTGGTTGTAAACAGTATCATACGGACCACAAGCTACAATGTATATATGTGGGTATACAAGCACCGACTCGTGAACTGCACACCCTAAGTACACTTGTTTGAGGAATACTGCACATCACAAGCTCACTAAAACAGAGGCACCTTGTTCCAACAGCCGATGAATCTTTATTCCCAGGTTTGGTGGAGCTGAAGTGATGTATACAGGAATACAAAGACAGTACTATTCCTGGTGGAGGTGTGCTTTGTGTTTACTGTACTGGGCCCCAACGTAGCTGGTCGGATTATGTTAGGCAAAAAATATGCTCGAGTTATTTGTGTGCATAATCCCTCTAGATGCTGCTGCTGCTGCTGCTGTTGCCCAAGATATTAACGCAAATGGAAGAATATCACAACGATTTGAAGCTGCATCGCCATCCGGATGTGGCATTAGATGATGCATATTAAGAACTGATAGCCCAACGCTTTCTACATAAACTGAGATTTTGCGAAGATAATCCCATGGCGAAATTCTGATACTATTACGGGACATCAAATCCCAGGGTGACGGGATATAGGAGTTACACATTGAAATCTGATGCTTTTAAAAACAAGTTTCCGTAATTCTTCCGCTATCATCATCACAAGTATACGGGGTGGGTGGGTGTTTGTGTGGTGTGGTACCTTGTCTGACGCTCAAGGCCACGTATTACCTGATGAAGTGGAGTCTGAGTTCAAAACTCGTAAGTTCGTGGTGGAGAATACTTATTCGAATCAACCTTTCAAACATGTAGGTCCTTATCGGAGCCAGGAATAGTTAAATGGCACGAGTAAGAATAGTGGTGGCATCGTCGGTAAAACAAACACACCCTCCGCACTCAGCTGGTGGGCTCTGTCCTACAATTTACAAAGCCAATCATATGTACAGACTCATCAAGCATCCTTGAGGGGATGATTACAAACGTAATGAGTCTGCCACAGATAGGATGAAGAGATGAAGAGGCCCTTCACCTCCATTGCAGAGTGGTGTAGCAAACGATATCGCCACTGCAGACATCGAGAAGGCACTACTGGGACAAGAAAAATAAGGTGGGTTTGTAAAAACACGTCTCCCCACTTGTCAATCAGAAGGGGTTACATTTCTGGATATCAAGGACACATTATTAGGTCAAAGTTTGACATAACTTATGTGACATTCGAGCATTATCAATAGCATTCTATTACAGATTTACCAGGAAGACACGGATCTAGGCCTCTGGATCAATACGACGTGTCATTGCAGATTCCTCCATTTCGTTGTCCAGTAAATGGCTAAGCTTTATCTTGCTAGGTGAAAGCAAACATGGCCGGTCAGATCTGTTAACCAAACAGTTAATACTACAATCTCGAGAGAACAAGAAAACTGTAATAGCTGGGAGGTCTTCGAGACATTACATGTGTTAGGTCATCTGATCCATAAGACGCCGAATTGTTGGTGTTCTATGTCATCATTGGCCGGGACAGTATGTCGCAACTCTTGGGACACAGCAAGAAGACAGTTTGAACGGTATTCCAGGAAGAGCATCAACTGTTACTTGCTCTAGATAGGTATGTGTGTGTGTGTGTGGGGGGGGGGGATGTAAAACACTAAGGACTTCCTTAGCTGTTGAAACATCCATATGCTTAGTTTACGGCGTCGCTGATGTTGCTACACGTGACAAGTCAAATGGTTCAGCAAATGTTTATTCCATGAGTCAATGCCATCGACCTCTGATGCTTCCCATCAACTCTATCCCACGTACACATTCCCAGACCATGGTATGTAGCCAGGTTGACATTTGTACTTAGATATTCCCACCGGTAAATAGCTCTGGTTGGACCTTATATGGAAATCTTTTGAAGCCAGAGATGATTAGGCTACCAGCAATCCCGGAAGCGTTTTTTGAAACTACATCATATGGAAATTTCAAACGCTGTGGAATCAGATGATGAGGGTGACATATAATAAATATCAAAACTAATGCATAAATTTAGCTAAATACTGTAAATTAGAAAAGGTACTCAGTATGGCGTTGTCTCGGGTTGGTTCTCCGGTGAGAACATGGCCTAAGATTAGGATCACTTTATTACTGTTTCTTCAGAAAAATACGCAAAAACCCGCCTCAGTGGTCTTGACGCTAACTATTTTGGAGGGTTGTCACTGGAACCGCTGGCCTGATAATCGAGCCAGCCGGTATTCTCTCGGCATGTAATGGACGCTTAATGAACATATATATGTTTATAGCTTTTGCCATTTTAGCAACCATGATTGCAATTACCACCGGTGATTAAATAGTTATATTATTAGAGCAAATGTCTGGCCTACAGTGCAGCTCGCAAATGGGTTTCCAAAAAGAACTGAAATGCGCTATTTAGCAAGTGATTTTCTGGTAAATATTTTTGGCATAGTTGGACAGGATGGCATTGCTGTCCTAGACAGCAATCTCTTCCAGTCCAATTGTTTTCAGATTATTCAACGGCAGGTTTTATTGTTTTGCAACGACGTTTAGTGTTACTTCTGAGCTGCACTGTAGGCGCTAAATACACAATTCTGACCTGTGGCAACGCCCGTTGTGATCTGTGTCTGTAACGTGCGATTGTGCGCGCGTAAGCGCGCGTACTTGGGTACGCACATGTGTGTATGCAAGCGAGCGTGTGTGCGTGCGTGCCTGCGAGTGCATGTGTTTATGTGCGCATGAGATGAATCACATACCGACATACGTGCGTGCGTGCGTGCGTGCGTGCGTGCGTGCGAGCGTGCGAGCGTGCGTGCGTGCGTGCGTGCGTGCGTGCGTGCGTGCGTGCGTGCGTGCGTGCGTGCGTGCGTGCGTGCGTGCGTGCGTGCGTGCGTGCGTGCGTGCGTGTGGTCATGTCTGCTGGAGAAATCATCCTAACACGCAAACAGTCACCTGTCTTACATACCCTAGCTCCACATTGTCATTTCGCCTCTTAGATAATGTGGAGACACGGGGGTTATTTAAACTGTGAGCTCGGTAGTTAGCCAATGAAATGATACATCTAAGTCTGAAAGCATCGCTGTGCTGCATTATCAATCTTTACTACCCTTCACGTTAACAACAGCGCTAACTATGTAAAGAAACTGTGTAGCTTCTCCCTGCACCTTTCGACTCATGCATGGAGGGGTTCGAAGCTTCTAACTTCTTTTCAAAATAGCTTACCAAATTCTCTTTGTGTTTCTTGGTGTCCCATCGAATTGCTAAACTAACCATCCTCCAGCCATACGTAGCCACTTACTGACGACAATAGCTAATTCTATTACAGGACCTTCTCACTATCACTGAGAAAATCGTGTCGGCGTGTTACTATGTGTGGCCAGTTTGGACATGGCTCTGATGTGGTGCCATATTGGTCTGGCTCAGTTGGTCTCGATGGGCGTTCGCATAAATGTCCCACATCATGTCATTTATGTGCGAGTACTCGTCGGGGTGAACCGCGCTGATGTTGTAGGGTGCTGCGTTTGAGTGCTGCCTTTTTTCGCCAGAATTAAAAATACTTGTCAATTATAAGCAGTACTAACTGAACACACTTATCCCAGTCCTAATAGTACTGATGTTTCAGCGAGCCCCCCCCCCCCCCCCCCCCCCACTGAGATAGGCATCAATAACAGGCAGGATTAATTGCACAGTTTGACTTAAAATAAGACACAGACATATTTACCACCATATTCAATTGAAAGTTGTATGTACAGCCATGGGTCGACTAAGCACGACAGCTCCATACCCACACAATAGAATCTATATACAGATTCTATGAAAATTATTGTAAATACGTTATTCTTATTCTCATGTTGAAAACTTATTACTATGCAATTGCTTTTCAAGTCAACTACATTATAATTACAAATGTCAACTCGTCTCATAAACAAATACGAATGGCAAAAATGTATAAATTCAACCGGGATTCTTGTAAATATGTTATCACATTGAAACGTAAAATACATAAACCTAGCCACCGCACAGTAGCTCTTCTACTTGGCAATGCTACCATGGCAATTAATAGCTCAACAGCCAATCTATCATCAGTCAGACAGTTGTCCCACCAACACAGCCATCTTCCCCTATCCCTACCACACTATTCTCTGCCATGTCTTCATAGCCACTACCTGAGCTCAATATGTTGGTCACTCATGCCTGTCTCTGTGTTGTCGCACATGTGCCCGCCCATTCCCGTTGCAATAACAGACAATGGGAAATGATCTAGCAAGTTAACGTGCGGCCATCGGATTGTTCGATTGCCACTTCGCTAAAACCACTGGTCGAATAAACATACAACTATCTCCTGTCGACGCTTTAACCGGTCTTCAAGGAAAACTCGAGCAGAACTAGCATATTTTGTTACCTAGTACTCCACAAATGTTAAAATGGTGCTAATTGTTTATCTCCTCCTTATTCTGGCAGGTGATATAGAATTAAATCCCGGCCCAACCAGTACTAGTGACCTGTCTATTGTTCATCTAAATGTATGTGGTCTCAAAGACAAAATTACCCTCGTCGAAGCAAATCTATCTCAGTATAGCATCATCGCAATTACTGAGAGCCACCTAACACCTAACATCAACAACAACGCACTATCTATGTCCGGTTTCCAGGAACCCTTTCGCAGGGACCGCGACCAGGCGTTGGGAGGGGTCTGTATCTATATACCCGATATTATTGCTGCATCCAGACGTCCTGAGTATGAATGTACCAATATAGAGATGATTTGGATTGAGATGCTTGAGTTTCATTAAAATATATGAAGTGGTTCTGTATGATATGCTATTTACGAGAACACTGACACAAATCGTGAGTTTTTGCAATAAAGGACCCATTTTCAGTCAAAATCTTGAACCTATATAGGCGAATCCTCTAAAAGGCACATTTACCCATCACAACAAAACCACCTGCCAAGTTTCATTAAATTATTTTAAATCCGAAAATCTCGGACCTATAAAGGTGAGTTCTTCAAAGGGCACATCTGCGTGTCATAACTGAGACATGGCCCAATTTTCATTCAAATATCTCAAGCGATTCTGTATGATATGCTGTTTACGATATAGTGTGGATGGACAGACAGACAGACAGACGGGTGGACGGACAGACAGACGCGCGGACAGACGCGGTGATTACTATATGACTTCCACACCTTCCGGTGTGGTGCCCTAATAACATAATTATGAACGAGCTAGTGATATTGTAAAGGTACGGTCAAAATGTACGCAATCTTAGAATCCAAGATGGCTGCTATAAACTATTTTATACATAATATTAACTTTAGGCATAAGGAAATTGATTTGAAAACCAATAAATGTATGCCAAAGGCTATTTTTAAATGGCGGCCATATTGTTTTTGATTTTTGATTGTGAAAAAGTGAAAATCCAGCCCGACATATAATTTATTCGGATTCAGCACTCTAAGATTATCACATATTTATGCCGTGCAATACTTCAATTTACCTTCAACATTATTATACTGTGGAAGGGCAAGACTCATATGCTAATGCCAGTTATTCGCTCCAATTGGTGGCCCCATAAAATGAATACACAGGCGGAACCTAAGTACACATGTGCTTGATGCAGAGAGAAATACTATGATAACGTTAGCTATGCATTTGTATGTGCGTGTTTTTAAAACGTCAAGCCCTCATGCCTCATTTGTTGGATAATGAAAAGGTCATATAGTTCTATGTACAATGCGAACAATTATTGGATCCGGTATTCACTGCAGGGCTTTTAATGGTTCGTAGACTGAGGCGGGATTGCATGGTCCAGGTACTGAGTCAAATAACGGACATGTCCAGTTTTAGCTATGCCCTGCCCATCTCTAGCTACGTTCCACCCACACTTCGCCGTGTTGAGATTGATCGATCCCCGAATCCCTGACTATCAATTTCCAGAAAACTATAAAGGTAAGCTGATGAATATTTTGTAACTAATTTGACTTGGTGCTGTTGCTGCCTATGGCAGCAACATCGCCCAGTCAAATTACTTTCAAAATATTAAACAGAATATGTATTAAATAGTAAAGACATACAATTCGTACAACAACGCATACAACGTCCGTCTTCAATTATGCGTTCGTGACGTACTTATCCACGTCATTCACAACGTCATAATAACGTCATTGATAATGATGTCATTCTACACGTCACGCAGTTAATTATGACGTCATATGAGGGTTAGATAAAGTGGAAAGGTTCATTGAAGGAAGACATATGACAGCAGCAGTTTAATCTCATATAATGTCACTGCAGGCTCTTCATAGCATATACTCAAATGCCTTTCATAGCGCTCTACAGCTGTTTCGAGTACTTTAGCTCTCATATCAGCCAAAAAACCGGCTTCTGCATTGGTCTTGAGAAATGTCCATTTGCAGACCGAGAACACTATTTTTGAAAATTTACCACTGGAATGCCTGGCTCGATACCCGAGCCAGTCATTCCAGTGGCAAATTTTCAAAGATAGTCTTCTCTTGGTCTGCAAATGGGCATTTTCTATTAGAAAATTTAACTTTTTAAAACAAATTTGAGGATTAAAAGGTTAAGCAGGGAATGTAACGATTTGAACAGTTAGATTGATGCTGAGATATCAAATGTGAGACAGGAAATCACCACTGTCGGACCCGAATAGCAGTATGTACCTCGCGAGATCCCCTTCGATACGAGATCGAGAAAAGAGTCTCGTGTGTAATGAGTGGCCATTGGCGTAATTTTCACCAGAATATAGTGGTAAAGAGAATGAAATCGTGACAGGACAGGAGAACTACTATGCTATAATATGTCATTTAAATCTTGATTGTGTTAGCGTGAGCAGGCTTCACATTACTGCACAGCACGCAAATTTACACGTATGTTACTCAGTGTGATACAGGTTCATGTTATTTTTAAATTGCGAGTTGACTATTTTAAGGCAATTTGACTAGGGAATCAGAAACCCTTGATGTAGCATTGACTTTCAGTCAATTTGATCTCAAAATCGTTATCCATTTTCGGCTATAGCTCGGCGAGGTTCATAATGATTCTGAATAACTGGTCGCAATATGAAGATCTTAATGCTGTGAACCCGATACCGCGGCTTACTGGGCCGATGCTGATACTGTATCGGCCCAGAATCGGCCCAATAAATTGCATTACCTGGAGAGGATTGTTATAGTTGTAGACCTGTGGTCACCATGGTATCGCGATTATGCTGCCAGTAACGTTAATCTATCAATAATCTATCCATCATTATTTGCCTTGCACATCCCACAACAATAGCACATATCAGAAATCAATTAGGCCTATAGCTATCAATCATAATCGCCACACGTATTCACGTATTTACTCAGATATGGTGAGAATGTCTTCAAGTCGCGGCGAGGACACGATCGACCCATCCATCGCGAAGACGTAACGCAGTACAGAATTCACGTATATATTTAAATCTGTCCTGAGCGACCACCTTATGGCACGACAATAAATGTTCACTATAGACAGGTGGTTTGAGAATACAAGTAGCATACATATGGCATCATGGGGTCACATGCTGTTGTGTCTGAAAGACAGTCGGTCTTGCGAACAAAGTTGTCTATATATGTTATTGCATCAATAATATAGGACTAATAAAGTTGAGATCAACACCCCCCCCCCCTCACCCCTCCCCACCCTCTTATGCTCACTAAATGGACGGGTGAGTGAGGGATGGATGGATGGACGGGTGAGTGAGGGATGGATGGATGGACGGGTGAGTGAGGGATGGATGGATGGACGGGTGAGTGAGGGATGGATGGATGGACGGGTGAGTGAGGGATGGATGGATGGACGGGTGAGTGAGGGATGGATGGATGGACGGGTGAGTGAGGGATGGATGGATGGACGGGTGAGTGAGGGATGGATGGATGGACGGGTGAGTGAGGGATGGATGGATGGACGGGTGAGTGAGGGATGGATGGATGGACGGGTGAGTGAGGGATGGATGGATGGACGGGTGAGTGAGGGATGGATGGATGGACGGGTGAGTGAGGGATGGATGGATGGACGGGTGAGTGAGGGATGGATGGATGGACGGGTGAGTGAGGGATGGATGGATGGACGGGTGAGTGAGGGATGGATGGATGGACGGGTGAGTGAGGGATGGATGGATGGACGGGTGAGTGAGGGATGGATGGATGGACGGGTGAGTGAGGGATGGATGGATGGACGGGTGAGTGAGGGATGGATGGATGGACGGGTGAGTGAGGGATGGATGGATGGACGGGTGAGTGAGGGATGGATGGATGGACGGGTGAGTGAGGGATGGATGGATGGACGGGTGAGTGAGGGATGGATGGATGGACGGGTGAGTGAGGGATGGATGGATGGACGGGTGAGTGAGGGATGGATGGATGGACGGGTGAGTGAGGGATGGATGGATGGACGGGTGAGTGAGGGATGGATGGATGGACGGGTGAGTGAGGGATGGATGGATGGACGGGTGAGTGAGGGATGGATGGATGGACGGGTGAGTGAGGGATGGATGGATGGACGGGTGAGTGAGGGATGGATGGATGGACGGGTGAGTGAGGGATGGATGGATGGACGGGTGAGTGAGGGATGGATGGACGGGTGAGTGAGGGATGGATGGATGGACGGGTGAGTGAGGGATGGATGGATGGACGGGTGAGTGAGGGATGGATGGATGGACGGGTGAGTGAGGGATGGATGGATGGACGGGTGAGTGAGGGATGGATGGATGGACGGGTGAGTGAGGGATGGATGGATGGACGGGTGAGTGAGGGATGGATGGATGGACGGGTGAGTGAGGGATGGATGGATGGACGGGTGAGTGAGGGATGGATGGATGGACGGGTGAGTGAGGGATGGATGGATGGACGGGTGAGTGAGGGATGGATGGATGGACGGGTGAGTGAGGGATGGATGGATGGACGGGTGAGTGAGGGATGGATGGATGGACGGGTGAGTGAGGGATGGATGGATGGACGGGTGAGTGAGGGATGGATGGATGGACGGGTGAGTGAGGGATGGATGGATGGACGGGTGAGTGAGGGATGGATGGATGGACGGGTGAGTGAGGGATGGATGGATGGACGGGTGAGTGAGGGATGGATGGATGGACGGGTGAGTGAGGGATGGATGGATGGACGGGTGAGTGAGGGATGGATGGATGGACGGGTGAGTGAGGGATGGATGGATGGACGGGTGAGTGAGGGATGGATGGATGGACGGGTGAGTGAGGGATGGATGGATGGACGGGTGAGTGAGGGATGGATGGATGGACGGGTGAGTGAGGGATGGATGGATGGACGGGTGAGTGAGGGATGGATGGATGGACGGGTGAGTGAGGGATGGATGGATGGACGGGTGAGTGAGGGATGGATGGATGGACGGGTGAGTGAGGGATGGATGGATGGACGGGTGAGTGAGGGATGGATGGATGGACGGGTGAGTGAGGGATGGATGGATGGACGGGTGAGTGAGGGATGGATGGATGGACGGGTGAGTGAGGGATGGATGGATGGACGGGTGAGTGAGGGATGGATGGATGGACGGGTGAGTGAGGGATGGATGGACGGGTGAGTGAGGGATGGATGGATGGACGGGTGAGTGAGGGATGGATGGATGGACGGGTGAGTGAGGGATGGATGGATGGACGGGTGAGTGAGGGATGGATGGATGGACGGGTGAGTGAGGGATGGATGGATGGACGGGTGAGTGAGGGATGGATGGATGGACGGGTGAGTGAGGGATGGATGGATGGACGGGTGAGTGAGGGATGGATGGATGGACGGGTGAGTGAGGGATGGATGGATGGACGGGTGAGTGAGGGATGGATGGATGGACGGGTGAGTGAGGGATGGATGGATGGACGGGTGAGTGAGGGATGGATGGATGGACGGGTGAGTGAGGGATGGATGGATGGACGGGTGAGTGAGGGATGGATGGATGGACGGGTGAGTGAGGGATGGATGGATGGACGGGTGAGTGAGGGATGGATGGATGGACGGGTGAGTGAGGGATGGATGGATGGACGGGTGAGTGAGGGATGGATGGATGGACGGGTGAGTGAGGGATGGATGGATGGACGGGTGAGTGAGGGATGGATGGATGGACGGGTGAGTGAGGGATGGATGGATGGACGGGTGAGTGAGGGATGGATGGATGGACGGGTGAGTGAGGGATGGATGGATGGACGGGTGAGTGAGGGATGGATGGATGGACGGGTGAGTGAGGGATGGATGGATGGACGGGTGAGTGAGGGATGGATGGATGGACGGGTGAGTGAGGGATGGATGGATGGACGGGTGAGTGAGGGATGGATGGATGGACGGGTGAGTGAGGGATGGATGGATGGACGGGTGAGTGAGGGATGGATGGATGGACGGGTGAGTGAGGGATGGATGGATGGACGGGTGAGTGAGGGATGGATGGATGGACGGGTGAGTGAGGGATGGATGGATGGACGGGTGAGTGAGGGATGGATGGATGGACGGGTGAGTGAGGGATGGATGGATGGACGGGTGAGTGAGGGATGGATGGATGGACGGGTGAGTGAGGGATGGATGGATGGACGGGTGAGTGAGGGATGGATGGATGGACGGGTGAGTGAGGGATGGATGGATGGACGGGTGAGTGAGGGATGGATGGATGGACGGGTGAGTGAGGGATGGATGGACGGGTGAGTGAGGGATGGATGGATGGATGGACGGGTGAGTGAGGGATGGATGGATGGACGGGTGAGTGAGGGATGGATGGATGGACGGGTGAGTGAGGGATGGATGGATGGACGGGTGAGTGAGGGATGGATGGATGGACGGGTGAGTGAGGGATGGATGGATGGACGGGTGAGTGAGGGATGGATGGATGGACGGGTGAGTGAGGGATGGATGGATGGACGGGTGAGTGAGGGATGGATGGATGGACGGGTGAGTGAGGGATGGATGGATGGACGGGTGAGTGAGGGATGGATGGATGGACGGGTGAGTGAGGGATGGATGGATGGACGGGTGAGTGAGGGATGGATGGATGGACGGGTGAGTGAGGGATGGATGGATGGACGGGTGAGTGAGGGATGGATGGATGGACGGGTGAGTGAGGGATGGATGGATGGACGGGTGAGTGAGGGATGGATGGATGGACGGGTGAGTGAGGGATGGATGGATGGACGGGTGAGTGAGGGATGGATGGATGGACGGGTGAGTGAGGGATGGATGGATGGACGGGTGAGTGAGGGATGGATGGATGGACGGGTGAGTGAGGGATGGATGGATGGACGGGTGAGTGAGGGATGGATGGATGGACGGGTGAGTGAGGGATGGATGGATGGACGGGTGAGTGAGGGATGGATGGATGGACGGGTGAGTGAGGGATGGATGGATGGACGGGTGAGTGAGGGATGGATGGATGGACGGGTGAGTGAGGGATGGATTGACGGGTGAGTGAGGGATGGATGGATGGACGGGTGAGTGAGGGATGGATGGATGGACGGGTGAGTGAGGGATGGATGGATGGACGGGTGAGTGAGGGATGGATGGACGGGTGAGTGAGGGATGGATGGATGGACGGGTGAGTGAGGGATGGATGGATGGACGGGTGAGTGAGGGATGGATGGATGGACGGGTGAGTCAGCGATGGATGGATGGACGGGTGAGTGAGGGATGGATGGATGGACGGGTGAGTGAGGGATGGATGGATGGACGGGTGAGTGAGGGATGGATGGATGGACGGGTGAGTGAGGGATGGATGGATGGACGGGTGAGTGAGGGATGGATGGATGGACGGGTGAGTGAGGGATGGATGGATGGACGGGTGAGTGAGGGATGGATGGATGGACGGGTGAGTGAGGGATGGATGGATGGACGGGTGAGTGAGGGATGGATGGATGGACGGGTTAATGAGCGATGGATGGATGGATGGATGGACGGGTGAGTGAGGGATGGATGGATGGACGGGTGAGTGAGGGATGGATGGATGGACGGGTGAGTAAGGGATGGATGGATGGACGGGTGAGTGAGGGATGGATGGATGGACGGGTGAGTGAGGGATGGATGGATGGACGGGTGAGTGAGGGATGGATGGATGGACGGGTAAGTGAGGGATGGATGGATGGATGGACGGGTGAGTGAGGGATGGATGGATGGACGGGTGAGTGAGGGATGGATGGATGGACGGGTGAGTGAGGGATGGATGGATGGACGGGTGAGTGAGGGATGGATGGATGGACGGGTGAGTGAGGGATGGATGGATGGACGGGTGAGTGAGGGATGGATGGATGGACGGGTGAGTGAGGGATGGATGGATGGACGGGTGAGTGAGGGATGGATGGATGGACGGGTGAGTGAGGGATGGATGGATGGACGGGTGAGTGAGGGATGGATGGATGGACGGGTGAGTGAGGGATGGATGGATGGACGGGTGAGTGAGGGATGGATGGATGGACGGGTGAGTGAGGGATGGATGGATGGACGGGTGAGTGAGGGATGGATGGATGGACGGGTGAGTGAGGGATGGATGGATGGACGGGTGAGTGAGGGATGGATGGATGGACGGGTGAGTGAGGGATGGATGGATGGACGGGTGAGTGAGGGATGGATGGATGGACGGGTGAGTGAGGGATGGATGGATGGACGGGTGAGTGAGGGATGGATGGATGGACGGGTGAGTGAGGGATGGATGGATGGACGGGTGAGTGAGGGATGGATGGATGGACGGGTGAGTGAGGGATGGATGGATGGACGGGTGAGTGAGGGATGGATGGATGGACGGGTGAGTGAGGGATGGATGGATGGACGGGTGAGTGAGGGATGGATGGATGGACGGGTGAGTGAGGGATGGATGGATGGACGGGTGAGTGAGGGATGGATGGATGGACGGGTGAGTGAGGGATGGATGGATGGACGGGTGAGTGAGGGATGGATGGATGGACGGGTGAGTGAGGGATGGATGGATGGACGGGTGAGTGAGGGATGGATGGATGGACGGGTGAGTGAGGGATGGATGGATGGACGGGTGAGTGAGGGATGGATGGATGGACGGGTGAGTGAGGGATGGATGGATGGACGGGTGAGTGAGGGATGGATGGATGGACGGGTGAGTGAGGGATGGATGGATGGACGGGTGAGTGAGGGATGGATGGATGGACGGGTGAGTGAGGGATGGATGGATGGACGGGTGAGTGAGGGATGGATGGATGGACGGGTGAGTGAGGGATGGATGGATGGACGGGTGAGTGAGGGATGGATGGATGGACGGGTGAGTGAGGGATGGATGGATGGACGGGTGAGTGAGGGATGGATGGATGGACGGGTGAGTGAGGGATGGATGGATGGACGGGTGAGTGAGGGATGGATGGATGGACGGGTGAGTGAGGGATGGATGGATGGACGGGTGAGTGAGGGATGGATGGATGGACGGGTGAGTGAGGGATGGATGGATGGACGGGTGAGTGAGGGATGGATGGATGGACGGGTGAGTGAGGGATGGATGGATGGACGGGTGAGTGAGGGATGGATGGATGGACGGGTGAGTGAGGGATGGATGGATGGACGGGTGAGTGAGGGATGGATGGATGGACGGGTGAGTGAGGGATGGATGGACGGGTGAGTGAGGGATGGATGGATGGATGGACGGGTGAGTGAGGGATGGATGGATGGACGGGTGAGTGAGGGATGGATGGATGGACGGGTGAGTGAGGGATGGATGGATGGACGGGTGAGTGAGGGATGGATGGACGGGTGAGTGAGGGATGGATGGATGGACGGGTGAGTGAGGGATGGATGGATGGACGGGTGAGTGAGGGATGGATGGATGGACGGGTGAGTGAGGGATGGATGGATGGACGGGTGAGTGAGGGATGGATGGATGGACGGGTGAGTGAGGGATGGATGGATGGACGGGTGAGTGAGGGATGGATGGATGGACGGGTGAGTGAGGGATGGATGGATGGACGGGTGAGTGAGGGATGGATGGATGGACGGGTGAGTGAGGGATGGATGGATGGACGGGTGAGTGAGGGATGGATGGATGGACGGGTGAGTGAGGGATGGATGGATGGACGGGTGAGTGAGGGATGGATGGATGGACGGGTGAGTGAGGGATGGATGGATGGACGGGTGAGTGAGGGATGGATGGATGGACGGGTGAGTGAGGGATGGATGGATGGACGGGTGAGTGAGGGATGGATGGATGGACGGGTGAGTGAGGGATGGATGGATGGACGGGTGAGTGAGGGATGGATGGATGGACGGGTGAGTGAGGGATGGATGGATGGACGGGTGAGTGAGGGATGGATGGATGGACGGGTGAGTGAGGGATGGATGGATGGACGGGTGAGTGAGGGATGGATGGACGGGTGAGTGAGGGATGGATGGATGGGCGGGTGAGTGAGGGATGGATGGATGGACGGGTGAGTGAGGGATGGATGGATGGACGGGTGAGTGAGGGATGGATGGACGGGTGAGTGAGGGATGGATGGATGGACGGGTGAGTGAGGGATGGATGGATGGACGGGTGAGTGAGGGATGGATGGATGGACGGGTGAGTCAGCGATGGATGGATGGACGGGTGAGTGAGGGATGGATGGATGGACGGGTGAGTGAGGGATGGATGGATGGACGGGTGAGTGAGGGATGGATGGATGGACGGGTGAGTGAGGGATGGATGGATGGACGGGTGAGTGAGGGATGGATGGATGGACGGGTGAGTGAGGGATGGATGGATGGACGGGTGGGTGAGGGAAGGATGGATGGACGGGTGAGTGAGGGATGGATGGATGGACGGGTGAGTGAGGGATGGATGGATGGACGGGTGAGTGAGGGATGGATGGATGGACGGGTTAATGAGCGATGGATGGATGGATGGATGGACGGGTGAGTGAGGGATGGATGGATGGACGGGTGAGTGAGGGATGGATGGATGGACGGGTGAGTGAGGGATGGATGGATGGACGGGTGAGTGAGGGATGGATGGATGGACGGGTGAGTGAGGGATGGATGGATGGACGGGTGAGTGAGGGATGGATGGATGGACGGGTAAGTGAGGGATGGATGGATGGACGGGTGAGTGAGGGATGGATGGATGGACGGGTGAGTGAGGGATGGATGGATGGACGGGTGAGTGAGGGATGGATGGATGGACGGGTGAGTGAGGGATGGATGGATGGACGGGTGAGTGAGGGATGGATGGATGGACGGGTGAGTGAGGGATGGATGGATGGACGGGTGAGTGAGGGATGGATGGATGGACGGGTGAGTGAGGGATGGATGGATGGACGGGTGAGTGAGGGATGGATGGATGGACGGGTGAGTGAGGGATGGATGGATGGACGGGTGAGTGAGGGATGGATGGATGGACGGGTGAGTGAGGGATGGATGGATGGACGGGTGAGTGAGGGATGGATGGATGGACGGGTGAGTGAGGGATGGATGGATGGACGGGTGAGTGAGGGATGGATGGATGGACGGGTGAGTGAGGGATGGATGGATGGACGGGTGAGTGAGGGATGGATGGATGGACGGGTGAGTGAGGGATGGATGGATGGACGGGTGAGTGAGGGATGGATGGATGGACGGGTGAGTGAGGGATGGATGGATGGACGGGTGAGTGAGGGATGGATGGATGGACGGGTGAGTGAGGGATGGATGGATGGACGGGTGAGTGAGGGATGGATGGATGGACGGGTGAGTGAGGGATGGATGGATGGACGGGTGAGTGAGGGATGGATGGATGGACGGGTGAGTGAGGGATGGATGGATGGACGGGTGAGTGAGGGATGGATGGATGGACGGGTGAGTGAGGGATGGATGGATGGACGGGTGAGTGAGGGATGGATGGATGGACGGGTGAGTGAGGGATGGATGGATGGACGGGTGAGTGAGGGATGGATGGATGGACGGGTGAGTGAGGGATGGATGGATGGACGGGTGAGTGAGGGATGGATGGATGGACGGGTGAGTGAGGGATGGATGGATGGACGGGTGAGTGAGGGATGGATGGATGGACGGGTGAGTGAGGGATGGATGGATGGACGGGTGAGTGAGGGATGGATGGATGGACGGGTGAGTGAGGGATGGATGGATGGACGGGTGAGTGAGGGATGGATGGATGGACGGGTGAGTGAGGGATGGATGGATGGACGGGTGAGTGAGGGATGGATGGATGGACGGGTGAGTGAGGGATGGATGGATGGACGGGTGAGTGAGGGATGGATGGATGGACGGGTGAGTGAGGGATGGATGGACGGGTGAGTGAGGGATGGATGGATGGATGGACGGGTGAGTGAGGGATGGATGGATGGACGGGTGAGTGAGGGATGGATGGATGGACGGGTGAGTGAGGGATGGATGGATGGACGGGTGAGTGAGGGATGGATGGATGGACGGGTGAGTGAGGGATGGATGGATGGACGGGTGAGTGAGGGATGGATGGATGGACGGGTGAGTGAGGGATGGATGGATGGACGGGTGAGTCAGCGATGGATGGATGGACGGGTGAGTGAGGGATGGATGGATGGACGGGTGAGTGAGGGATGGATGGATGGACGGGTGAGTGAGGGATGGATGGATGGACGGGTGAGTGAGGGATGGATGGATGGACGGGTGAGTGAGGGATGGATGGATGGACGGGTGAGTGAGGGATGGATGGATGGACGGGTGAGTGAGGGATGGATGGATGGACGGGTGAGTGAGGGATGGATGGATGGACGGGTGAGTGAGGGATGGATGGATGGACGGGTGAGTGAGGGATGGATGGATGGACGGGTGAGTGAGGGATGGATGGATGGACGGGTGAGTGAGGGATGGATGGATGGACGGGTGAGTGAGGGATGGATGGATGGACGGGTAAGTGAGGGATGGATGGATGGATGGACGGGTGAGTGAGGGATGGATGGATGGACGGGTGAGTGAGGGATGGATGGATGGACGGGTGAGTGAGGGATGGATGGATGGACGGGTGAGTGAGGGATGGATGGATGGACGGGTGAGTGAGGGATGGATGGATGGACGGGTGAGTGAGGGATGGATGGATGGACGGGTGAGTGAGGGATGGATGGATGGACGGGTGAGTGAGGGATGGATGGATGGACGGGTGAGTGAGGGATGGATGGATGGACGGGTGAGTGAGGGATGGATGGATGGACGGGTGAGTGAGGGATGGATGGATGGACGGGTGAGTGAGGGATGGATGGATGGACGGGTGAGTGAGGGATGGATGGATGGACGGGTGAGTGAGGGATGGATGGATGGACGGGTGAGTGAGGGATGGATGGATGGACGGGTGAGTGAGGGATGGATGGATGGACGGGTGAGTGAGGGATGGATGGATGGACGGGTGAGTGAGGGATGGATGGATGGACGGGTGAGTGAGGGATGGATGGATGGACGGGTGAGTGAGGGATGGATGGATGGACGGGTGAGTGAGGGATGGATGGATGGACGGGTGAGTGAGGGATGGATGGATGGACGGGTGAGTGAGGGATGGATGGATGGACGGGTGAGTGAGGGATGGATGGATGGACGGGTGAGTGAGGGATGGATGGATGGACGGGTGAGTGAGGGATGGATGGATGGACGGGTGAGTGAGGGATGGATGGATGGACGGGTGAGTGAGGGATGGATGGATGGACGGGTGAGTGAGGGATGGATGGATGGACGGGTGAGTGAGGGATGGATGGATGGACGGGTGAGTGAGGGATGGATGGATGGACGGGTGAGTGAGGGATGGATGGATGGACGGGTGAGTGAGGGATGGATGGATGGACGGGTGAGTGAGGGATGGATGGATGGACGGGTGAGTGAGGGATGGATGGATGGACGGGTGAGTGAGGGATGGATGGATGGACGGGTGAGTGAGGGATGGATGGATGGACGGGTGAGTGAGGGATGGATGGATGGACGGGTGAGTGAGGGATGGATGGATGGACGGGTGAGTGAGGGATGGATGGATGGACGGGTGAGTGAGGGATGGATGGATGGACGGGTGAGTGAGGGATGGATGGATGGACGGGTGAGTGAGGGATGGATGGATGGACGGGTGAGTGAGGGATGGATGGATGGATGGACGGGTGAGTGAGGGATGGATGGATGGACGGGTGAGTGAGGGATGGATGGATGGACGGGTGAGTGAGGGATGGATGGATGGACGGGTGAGTGAGGGATGGATGGACGGGTGAGTGAGGGATGGATGGATGGACGGGTGAGTGAGGGATGGATGGATGGACGGGTGAGTGAGGGATGGATGGATGGACGGGTGAGTGAGGGATGGATGGATGGACGGGTGAGTGAGGGATGGATGGATGGACGGGTGAGTGAGGGATGGATGGATGGACGGGTGAGTGAGGGATGGATGGATGGACGGGTGAGTGAGGGATGGATGGATGGACGGGTGAGTGAGGGATGGATGGATGGACGGGTGAGTGAGGGATGGATGGATGGACGGGTGAGTGAGGGATGGATGGATGGACGGGTGAGTGAGGGATGGATGGATGGACGGGTGAGTGAGGGATGGATGGATGGACGGGTGAGTGAGGGATGGATGGATGGACGGGTGAGTGAGGGATGGATGGATGGACGGGTGAGTGAGGGATGGATGGATGGACGGGTGAGTGAGGGATGGATGGATGGACGGGTGAGTGAGGGATGGATGGATGGACGGGTGAGTGAGGGATGGATGGATGGACGGGTGAGTGAGGGATGGATGGATGGACGGGTGAGTGAGGGATGGATGGATGGACGGGTGAGTGAGGGATGGATGGATGGACGGGTGAGTGAGGGATGGATGGATGGACGGGTGAGTGAGGGATGGATGGATGGACGGGTGAGTGAGGGATGGATGGATGGACGGGTTAATGAGCGATGGATGGATGGATGGATGGACGGGTGAGTGAGGGATGGATGGATGGACGGGTGAGTGAGGGATGGATGGATGGACGGGTGAGTGAGGGATGGATGGATGGACGGGTGAGTGAGGGATGGATGGATGGACGGGTGAGTGAGGGATGGATGGATGGACGGGTGAGTGAGGGATGGATGGATGGACGGGTAAGTGAGGGATGGATGGATGGATGGACGGGTGAGTGAGGGATGGATGGATGGACGGGTGAGTGAGGGATGGATGGATGGACGGGTGAGTGAGGGATGGATGGATGGACGGGTGAGTGAGGGATGGATGGATGGACGGGTGAGTGAGGGATGGATGGATGGACGGGTGAGTGAGGGATGGATGGATGGACGGGTGAGTGAGGGATGGATGGATGGACGGGTGAGTGAGGGATGGATGGATGGACGGGTGAGTGAGGGATGGATGGATGGACGGGTGAGTGAGGGATGGATGGATGGACGGGTGAGTGAGGGATGGATGGATGGACGGGTGAGTGAGGGATGGATGGATGGACGGGTGAGTGAGGGATGGATGGATGGACGGGTGAGTGAGGGATGGATGGATGGACGGGTGAGTGAGGGATGGATGGATGGACGGGTGAGTGAGGGATGGATGGATGGACGGGTGAGTGAGGGATGGATGGATGGACGGGTGAGTGAGGGATGGATGGATGGACGGGTGAGTGAGGGATGGATGGATGGACGGGTGAGTGAGGGATGGATGGATGGACGGGTGAGTGAGGGATGGATGGATGGACGGGTGAGTGAGGGATGGATGGATGGACGGGTGAGTGAGGGATGGATGGATGGACGGGTGAGTGAGGGATGGATGGATGGACGGGTGAGTGAGGGATGGATGGATGGACGGGTTAATGAGCGATGGATGGATGGATGGATGGACGGGTGAGTGAGGGATGGATGGATGGACGGGTGAGTGAGGGATGGATGGATGGACGGGTGAGTGAGGGATGGATGGATGGACGGGTGAGTGAGGGATGGATGGATGGACGGGTGAGTGAGGGATGGATGGATGGACGGGTGAGTGAGGGATGGATGGATGGACGGGTAAGTGAGGGATGGATGGATGGATGGACGGGTGAGTGAGGGATGGATGGATGGACGGGTGAGTGAGGGATGGATGGATGGACGGGTGAGTGAGGGATGGATGGATGGACGGGTGAGTGAGGGATGGATGGATGGACGGGTGAGTGAGGGATGGATGGATGGACGGGTGAGTGAGGGATGGATGGATGGACGGGTGAGTGAGGGATGGATGGATGGACGGGTGAGTGAGGGATGGATGGATGGACGGGTGAGTGAGGGATGGATGGATGGACGGGTGAGTGAGGGATGGATGGATGGACGGGTGAGTGAGGGATGGATGGATGGACGGGTGAGTGAGGGATGGATGGATGGACGGGTGAGTGAGGGATGGATGGATGGACGGGTGAGTGAGGGATGGATGGATGGACGGGTGAGTGAGGGATGGATGGATGGACGGGTGAGTGAGGGATGGATGGACGGGTGAGTGAGGGATGGATGGATGGACGGGTGAGTGAGGGATGGATGGATGGACGGGTGAGTGAGGGATGGATGGATGGACGGGTGAGTGAGGGATGGATGGACGGGTGAGTGAGGGATGGATGGATGGACGGGTGAGTGAGGGATGGATGGATGGACGGGTGAGTGAGGGATGGATGGATGGACGGGTGAGTGAGGGATGGATGGATGGACGGGTGAGTGAGGGATGGATGGATGGACGGGTGAGTGAGGGATGGATGGATGGACGGGTGAGTGAGGGATGGATGGATGGACGGGTGAGTGAGGGATGGATGGATGGACGGGTGAGTGAGGGATGGATGGATGGACGGGTGAGTGAGGGATGGATGGATGGACGGGTGAGTGAGGGATGGATGGATGGACGGGTGAGTGAGGGATGGATGGATGGACGGGTGAGTGAGGGATGGATGGATGGACGGGTGAGTGAGGGATGGATGGATGGACGGGTGAGTGAGGGATGGATGGATGGACGGGTGAGTGAGGGATGGATGGATGGACGGGTGAGTGAGGGATGGATGGACGGGTGAGTGAGGGATGGATGGATGGACGGGTGAGTGAGGGATGGATGGATGGACGGGTGAGTGAGGGATGGATGGATGGACGGGTGAGTGAGGGATGGATGGATGGACGGGTGAGTGAGGGATGGATGGATGGACGGGTGAGTGAGGGATGGATGGATGGACGGGTGAGTGAGGGATGGATGGATGGACGGGTGAGTGAGGGATGGATGGATGGACGGGTGAGTGAGGGATGGATGGATGGACGGGTGAGTGAGGGATGGATGGATGGACGGGTGAGTGAGGGATGGATGGATGGACGGGTGAGTGAGGGATGGATGGATGGACGGGTGAGTGAGGGATGGATGGATGGACGGGTGAGTGAGGGATGGATGGATGGACGGGTGAGTGAGGGATGGATGGACGGGTGAGTGAGGGATGGATGGATGGACGGGTGAGTGAGGGATGGATGGATGGACGGGTGAGTGAGGGATGGATGGATGGACGGGTGAGTGAGGGATGGATGGACGGGTGAGTGAGGGATGGATGGATGGACGGGTGAGTGAGGGATGGATGGATGGACGGGTGAGTGAGGGATGGATGGATGGACGGGTGAGTGAGGGATGGATGGATGGACGGGTGAGTGAGGGATGGATGGATGGACGGGTGAGTGAGGGATGGATGGATGGACGGGTGAGTGAGGGATGGATGGATGGACGGGTGAGTGAGGGATGGATGGATGGACGGGTGAGTGAGGGATGGATGGATGGACGGGTGAGTGAGGGATGGATGGATGGACGGGTGAGTGAGGGATGGATGGATGGACGGGTGAGTGAGGGATGGATGGATGGACGGGTGAGTGAGGGATGGATGGATGGACGGGTGAGTGAGGGATGGATGGATGGACGGGTGAGTGAGGGATGGATGGATGGACGGGTGAGTGAGGGATGGATGGATGGACGGGTGAGTGAGGGATGGATGGATGGACGGGTGAGTGAGGGATGGATGGATGGACGGGTGAGTGAGGGATGGATGGATGGACGGGTGAGTGAGGGATGGATGGATGGACGGGTGAGTGAGGGATGGATGGATGGACGGGTGAGTGAGGGATGGATGGATGGACGGGTGAGTGAGGGATGGATGGATGGACGGGTGAGTGAGGGATGGATGGATGGACGGGTGAGTGAGGGATGGATGGATGGACGGGTGAGTGAGGGATGGATGGATGGACGGGTGAGTGAGGGATGGATGGATGGACGGGTGAGTGAGGGATGGATGGACGGGTGAGTGAGGGATGGATGGATGGACGGGTGAGTGAGGGATGGATGGATGGACGGGTGAGTGAGGGATGGATGGATGGACGGGTGAGTGAGGGATGGATGGACGGGTGAGTGAGGGATGGATGGATGGACGGGTGAGTGAGGGATGGATGGATGGACGGGTGAGTGAGGGATGGATGGATGGACGGGTGAGTGAGGGATGGATGGATGGACGGGTGAGTGAGGGATGGATGGATGGACGGGTGAGTGAGGGATGGATGGATGGACGGGTGAGTGAGGGATGGATGGATGGACGGGTGAGTGAGGGATGGATGGATGGACGGGTGAGTGAGGGATGGATGGATGGACGGGTGAGTGAGGGATGGATGGATGGACGGGTGAGTGAATGAGCGATGGATGGATGGATGGATGGACGGGTGAGTGAGGGATGGATGGATGGACGGGTGAGTGAGGGATGGATGGATGGACGGGTGAGTGAGGGATGGATGGATGGACGGGTGAGTGAGGGATGGATGGATGGACGGGTGAGTGAGGGATGGATGGATGGACGGGTGAGTGAGGGATGGATGGATGGACGGGTGAGTGAGGGATGGATGGATGGACGGGTGAGTGAGGGATGGATGGATGGACGGGTGAGTGAGGGATGGATGGATGGACGGGTGAGTGAGGGATGGATGGATGGACGGGTGAGTGAGGGATGGATGGATGGACGGGTGAGTGAGGGATGGATGGATGGACGGGTGAGTGAGGGATGGATGGATGGACGGGTGAGTGAGGGATGGATGGATGGACGGGTGAGTGAGGGATGGATGGATGGACGGGTGAGTGAGGGATGGATGGATGGACGGGTGAGTGAGGGATGGATGGATGGACGGGTGAGTGAGGGATGGATGGATGGACGGGTGAGTGAGGGATGGATGGATGGACGGGTGAGTGAGGGATGGATGGATGGACGGGTGAGTGAGGGATGGATGGATGGACGGGTGAGTGAGGGATGGATGGATGGACGGGTGAGTGAGGGATGGATGGATGGACGGGTGAGTGAGGGATGGATGGATGGACGGGTGAGTGAGGGATGGATGGATGGACGGGTGAGTGAGGGATGGATGGATGGACGGGTGAGTGAGGGATGGATGGATGGACGGGTGAGTGAGGGATGGATGGATGGACGGGTGAGTGAGGGATGGATGGATGGACGGGTGAGTGAGGGATGGATGGATGGACGGGTGAGTGAGGGATGGATGGATGGACGGGTGAGTGAGGGATGGATGGATGGACGGGTGAGTGAGGGATGGATGGATGGACGGGTGAGTGAGGGATGGATGGATGGACGGGTGAGTGAGGGATGGATGGATGGACGGGTGAGTGAGGGATGGATGGATGGACGGGTGAGTGAGGGATGGATGGATGGACGGGTGAGTGAGGGATGGATGGATGGACGGGTGAGTGAGGGATGGATGGATGGACGGGTGAGTGAGGGATGGATGGATGGACGGGTGAGTGAGGGATGGATGGATGGACGGGTGAGTGAGGGATGGATGGATGGACGGGTGAGTGAGGGATGGATGGATGGACGGGTGAGTGAGGGATGGATGGATGGACGGGTGAGTGAGGGATGGATGGATGGACGGGTGAGTGAGGGATGGATGGATGGACGGGTGAGTGAGGGATGGATGGATGGACGGGTGAGTGAGGGATGGATGGATGGACGGGTGAGTGAGGGATGGATGGATGGACGGGTGAGTGAGGGATGGATGGATGGACGGGTGAGTGAGGGATGGATGGATGGACGGGTGAGTGAGGGATGGATGGATGGACGGGTGAGTGAGGGATGGATGGATGGACGGGTGAGTGAGGGATGGATGGATGGACGGGTGAGTGAGGGATGGATGGATGGACGGGTGAGTGAGGGATGGATGGATGGACGGGTGAGTGAGGGATGGATGGATGGACGGGTGAGTGAGGGATGGATGGATGGACGGGTGAGTGAGGGATGGATGGATGGACGGGTGAGTGAGGGATGGATGGATGGACGGGTGAGTGAGGGATGGATGGATGGACGGGTGAGTGAGGGATGGATGGATGGACGGGTGAGTGAGGGATGGATGGATGGACGGGTGAGTGAGGGATGGATGGATGGACGGGTGAGTGAGGGATGGATGGATGGACGGGTGAGTGAGGGATGGATGGATGGACGGGTGAGTGAGGGATGGATGGATGGACGGGTGAGTGAGGGATGGATGGATGGACGGGTGAGTGAGGGATGGATGGATGGACGGGTGAGTGAGGGATGGATGGATGGACGGGTGAGTGAGGGATGGATGGATGGACGGGTGAGTGAGGGATGGATGGATGGACGGGTGAGTGAGGGATGGATGGATGGACGGGTGAGTGAGGGATGGATGGATGGACGGGTGAGTGAGGGATGGATGGATGGACGGGTGAGTGAGGGATGGATGGATGGACGGGTGAGTGAGGGATGGATGGATGGACGGGTGAGTGAGGGATGGATGGATGGACGGGTGAGTGAGGGATGGATGGATGGACGGGTGAGTGAGGGATGGATGGATGGACGGGTGAGTGAGGGATGGATGGATGGACGGGTGAGTGAGGGATGGATGGATGGACGGGTGAGTGAGGGATGGATGGATGGACGGGTGAGTGAGGGATGGATGGATGGACGGGTGAGTGAGGGATGGATGGATGGACGGGTGAGTGAGGGATGGATGGATGGACGGGTGAGTGAGGGATGGATGGATGGACGGGTGAGTGAGGGATGGATGGATGGACGGGTGAGTGAGGGATGGATGGATGGATGGACGGGTGAGTGAGGGATGGATGGATGGACGGGTGAGTGAGGGATGGATGGATGGACGGGTGAGTGAGGGATGGATGGATGGACGGGTGAGTGAGGGATGGATGGATGGACGGGTGAGTGAGGGATGGATGGATGGACGGGTGAGTGAGGGATGGATGGATGGACGGGTGAGTGAGGGATGGATGGATGGACGGGTGAGTGAGGGATGGATGGATGGACGGGTGAGTGAGGGATGGATGGATGGACGGGTGAGTGAGGGATGGATGGATGGACGGGTGAGTGAGGGATGGATGGATGGACGGGTGAGTGAGGGATGGATGGATGGACGGGTGAGTGAGGGATGGATGGATGGACGGGTGAGTGAGGGATGGATGGATGGACGGGTGAGTGAGGGATGGATGGATGGACGGGTGAGTGAGGGATGGATGGATGGACGGGTGAGTGAGGGATGGATGGATGGACGGGTGAGTGAGGGATGGATGGATGGACGGGTGAGTGAGGGATGGATGGATGGACGGGTGAGTGAGGGATGGATGGATGGACGGGTGAGTGAGGGATGGATGGATGGACGGGTGAGTGAGGGATGGATGGATGGACGGGTGAGTGAGGGATGGATGGATGGACGGGTGAGTGAGGGATGGATGGACGGGTGAGTGAGGGATGGATGGATGGACGGGTGAGTGAGGGATGGATGGATGGACGGGTGAGTGAGGGATGGATGGATGGACGGGTGAGTGAGGGATGGATGGATGGACGGGTGAGTGAGGGATGGATGGATGGACGGGTGAGTGAGGGATGGATGGATGGACGGGTGAGTGAGGGATGGATGGATGGACGGGTGAGTGAGGGATGGATGGATGGACGGGTGAGTGAGGGATGGATGGATGGACGGGTGAGTGAGGGATGGATGGATGGACGGGTGAGTGAGGGATGGATGGATGGACGGGTGAGTGAGGGATGGATGGATGGACGGGTGAGTGAGGGATGGATGGATGGACGGGTGAGTGAGGGATGGATGGATGGATTAAAAAGCATTAGAATACAATGTATATAGTACAGGACTGAGTGAGAGTACCGATCACATATGTAGAGTTTGAATAACACCTCTAGTCCAGGTGTCTGTGTTTTAAAAGCTGATCCATTTCACAGGGGGGGGGGGGGGGGGTGTCAATGATTCCTTTGTTATATAGGAGGGTATAATTACAGGGTAATTATCTTGTAATGTACTGCTTTTTTCACCCATTGCATTCCATGCAAATGATAGTTATTACTTTACTGAACCCTATTGCTAACATCTTGATGAATAATTTTAACACAGTTTGGTTATCTTGGTTCTAGCTTATATATTTGAAATCATTTTAACTAATTTGTATGATTTTAAAGATGGCATGATTTTATAGAGATGAAGCCCTGTTTCCAGGGAATGCAGAATGAAATAAGTTCAAGATCAGAAGCTTTGATTGAATAAGGGAGGTACAAAGCTCACATAGGATAAAAGGCCTAATTGGTCACTGGTCATTGGTCACTGGTCAGGAAGAATTGAGTTAATTCAATAATGCATTAAAGTTCATAGCAAATATAAGATCTTTATTTTGTCAATGGACCTTTCCATTTTTAGCTATGCCCCGCCCATCACTAGCTAAGCTCCACCCACACCTTGCCGTCTTTGGATTGATGCTTACCTGTTTAATTAGTTACCTTAAAATTGAGATTCTAGGGATTCAGGGATCAAAGTGATAAAATCTAATAAACGCCATAGGCAACAACAGCGCCCAGTCAAATTAGTTTCAAAATATTCAACAGAATATTTATTAAATAGTAAAAGCAAACAATTTGTACAACAGCCCATAGATGCGTTCGTGAGGTACTTATCGACGTCATTCATGACATCATTCATTATGATGTCATTGTACACACCACGCAGTTCATTATGACGTCATATGACGTCATATGATGGGTGGGTACTCAGGAAAGGTGAATTCAGAGAGTGAGAGATTATTTTTGAAAATTTACCACTGGAATTACTGGCTAAGTTATCCAGCTAGCCACTTCGGTGGTTAATTTTCATGAATAGTCGTCCATTGACCTGCCAATGCACATTTCTGAAACTCATTGCAGGTGTTTAGGGTGTCCTAGGTGTGAAAGGGTTAAGGGCTAACTTGCTCATCACTGAATTATCAGTATCTCAAATTCTACTCTTTATACCAAATATATCATTGGATGGATGGATGGGAGGGAGGGAGGGCATGCGGGCGGCCGGGCGGGCGGACGGGCGGGCGGGTGGGTGGGGGTGGGGTGGGGGTGGGGGTGGGGTGGGGTGGGGGTGGGTGGGGTGGGGTGGGGTGGGTGGGTGGATGGATTGGTGGATGGATGGGTGGGTGGGTGGATGGAATGGATGATGGACGGTGGGTGGGTGGGTGGAATGGATGGATGGATATGTGGGTCGGTGGGTGGGACGGATGGTGGATGGATGGGGGGGGGGGGTGGGGGTGGTGGAATGGATGGATGGATGGATGGATGATGGACGGACGGTGGGTGGATGAGTGGGTGGGTGGGTGGAATGGAATGGAATGGAATGGATGGATGGATATGTGGACGGGTGGGTGGGACGGATGGTGGATGGATGGGTGGGTGGGTGGGTGGGTGGGTGGAATGGAATGGAATGGAATGGAATGGAATGGAATGGAATGGAATGGAATGGATTGGATGGATGGATATGTGGGTAGGTGGATGGGTGGGTGACAGGATGGGTGGATGAATGGACGGATAGATGGGTGGGTGGGTGGGTGGGTGGGTGAGAAGGTGAGGGAATGGATCCGCCGTATAATGCTAATATGTAAGAGACAACAGAGTTACAAAAACAATTGTTACAATTGTATACTTTTAGAGGCTTAAAATGTGCACTTCACCGTGATGAAAGGAAATAAACCTTAATTTATGAGGGTTCCATATAAATTAATATATTTTTTAGTTGTGAAGTTGAATTACTGGATACGTGTCTTTAATGTAATTTCACAGCTTAAAAACGGAATGAAATAATCATATGGTGAGATTTATTTCGTTTCATTACATTTAGGTGCATTCTAAGTGTGTTAAAGTATACAATCTTATTTTCAAGAATTTTGGTGTAAATGTCGGCCTAGAAACCAATCTGTAACGGGCATCTACTTACATGGCGAAATGATAGTGGCTCTTTAAGACAGTGGTCATGTGACAACTCGGCTTGATGAACCACCATCGTGAGACCGGAAAAGCAATTACTACGATGATAGACCTGGATTGACCAATTGTACTTCACAAAGCACACTTAGATGACAGGTAAGTGTCCTCTATAGGCAGGTCTGATTGTACGGACAACATAATAGAACAATCCGATCTGACGCTCAAGTATCTGACGTCACAATCAAAATATGTCACTTGTTAGCTGACATCGCAATCAAATGGCGCAGGTCTGTCAGGATGACGACAAATATATGACGGTAAGCATCTGGATGGAGGCATCCAGAATATCCATTAATCATATGACGTCATAATCAACTACATGACGTATATTATGACGTCATAATCAATGACACCATGAATGGCGTAGCTAAATTCGTCACGACCACTTAACTGATGACGAACTAAGCGTTGTTGTACGAATTGTATGTATTTACTATTTAATAAACATGCTGTTGAATATTTTGAAACTAATTTGACTGAGCGCTGTTACTGCAAATAGTCAGCAACAGCATCCAGTCAAATTAGTTTCAAGATATTGAACAGCTTACCTGAATAGTTTTCTTGCAATTGATAGTCATGGAGTTCAGGGATGGATCGATGACAACACTGGTTGGGGGAGAGTGGGTGGAGCTTAGCTAGAGATGGGCGGGGCATAGCTAAAACTGGAATCCTCCACTATTTCTTTGGTGAATTTCCGATTATCATAAATTATGTTGAATATTTTAAAACTAATTTAACTGGCAGTTGTTGCTGCAATAGTCCGCATGCAACAGCTTTGGGTCAAATTAGTTTCAAAATATTCAGCAGCTTACCTGTTTAATTAGTTACCTTAAAATTGGGATTCTATGGATTCAGGGATCAAAGTGATAAAATCTAATAAACGCGGATACAAAGTAGGCGAGGATTAACTAGAAATGAGTGGGCATAACCTTGGAAACTCGATTATGAATCCTGACACGGGAATACATTGACATAATTCTCCATGAAACATGACATGCACAAACATTAATCTAATTATGAGTCATGTTTACCACAGACATTCACCTAGCTAACAATCGACGATGGTAAAATGAACGCATTTTACTCACCTATGTTTCACGCGCTGCTTTCCCTTGGTGCGCGTACGTCTGTGTTTGTCATTGATCTCAAACACGCCATCAGAGTCCGCAGATCCGCTCCGGAACGCCTTCTGTCCAACCTTTGTTGCTATAGCCGGAGTTGACGTCATATCGCCATGAGTAGTCAACTTCTGGTAGTTATCTCCTTGATGGACAAGATGCGCTCTGGCATGCTCATCATCTTGACCTCTGTCTTTCCCATTCACGTGGTTACACGACACAATGTGCGCATAATTATTCGCGATTGCCTCGTCGACTTCCGCTTCCACGGATGTAAATAATTCAGCCAGCTCTCTCGTGATCTCATCGGAATCCTCCGTAATTGTTAAAGAGGTACTATCCACAGCATACATGGTGTGCTCGTTGACCCTATCACCGCTGCCACTACCGATATCACACTGTATGCCTACATCATTCTGCCAAGGAAAGCGTAATATTGAAGTTTCTCCAATTACGTCAAATTGACTCAAATCAGTTGGTGCCGCACGGTGGACCGGCGTGATGGTTTGATCCGATGATCCAGTGTCGACATTCGTTATATAGTTGACTGAATTGTCATCAGATCGCCTCCAATCTGCGGCATCATCGCACCGTAGTTTTTTGTCTGAAACCCTAGCATTGCCGTGATTTGTCTTGCCGATGTTGCTTCGACGGCTGCCAATCTCAGAGCACGTTAGTCGAACAGACGGTTTTTTGTTTGTATACCTTATTGACGTATTCACCTTCGTATCGATAAGAGGATACTCGGCGGCTGATATCCGGGTACCTGGTTTTGACCGATCACTATTTCTCGCTTTCCTGGCATTATTGCATTTGTAGATTCTCTCATATTTATGTTGCTGAGTAGATTCGATACCATCTGCACTTAACAATGGCATATTTTCAGGGCATGCTTTAGCGCTAACGACAACTGAATCCTTAGATCCATTTCCTGTTTGTGCTGTACCGAGATCACTAGAATGACCAATGTCCGCCTTAGCAGCCTCATCAACTATCCACCCGTCTGTCCAATCGTCCGATATCTGATTTATGCTAGAGTTTTGTTTCCTTAATGAGTCGCTTGCCGTGCTGTCATTATCAGAATGGTCAGTGAGGGACATATACGCAATTCTACAATCAGGTTTACTTTCTGTGGTATATACGTGTGTAGACTGAGACGGTTCGCTGGAGAGATGCTCGCTTTGACCTGAACCATGACTTACTATAGAGATGCCAGACATTGGCTTATTTCCAGATTTCTGACACGGATCGTTCATCCCTGCTGAACTTATTGAACTTATTGAACCAGACATCTCCTGGCCTTGTCCGCCATTGTTTGAACTGGCATGTCCATTTGTCTGAGCAACAGACCTAATATTGGCATTAGTATTATTATTGTGAATATTATTATCATCAAACGCATATGGATTTGTATGATTCCTATCCGTACTGTGGATATCTAACTGAAATACATGACTCGGTTTTAGGCCTTGATTGTGAGTGGCATAAAGCTGATCACTAGCATTCGTTTCTACCGATACAATAGGCGCATGAGAAGGACGCGTTCGCAACACTGGCTTCCTATGAATATGTGTGCATGTGGAGAAAGGCTGCGAAAGTTTGGTGATAGGTATGCCCTCCGTGATGGTCGCACTAATATTTTTATCAATAATTTCCGAATCTGATGAAGCAATATGTCTGACCGTTATCTGGAGATTGTCATCAGGGGTGATGTCATAATGGTCAGAAATGTCAGTATTGCGGTTGCTGTCCAGGTGACCCTGGGCAGGACATCTTTTACCAATGATTCCGAATGCGACAGAGTGCTTCATACCGCTCACTGCATCTGGAAGCACACAGAGAACAATATCGTAATAATAACGGTTTATTTACAGCAAGAACATGCATATATCTGTGTTACAGGATCAAACTAGCGATTAATGGCAGACCGTCACCCAAACGATGGTTGGTCCAAAGTGATGCGCATGCGTAATCCGTGATTATCCAACTTTAAAAAAAATTCATCTAGACTCCATGAGAGCTGGGAGACCACGGAAACTGGTGCATTTACCTCATGCGACCTTGTGATGACTATTCAATTAAAATTTCTTTATTTGAATTATGTAGAATTAAATTGAATTGAATTTTTTCTAAGTCGGATAGTTGCGTTATTACGCATGCGCATCATAGAGTATTTGACCAATCAGCGTTTGGGTGACGGTCTGTCATTAATCGCTAGTTTCACTAGCGATTAATGGCAGACCGTCACCCAAACGATGATTGGTCCAAAGTGATGCGCATGCGTAATCCGTGATTATCCAACTTTAAAAAAAATTCATCTAGACTCCATGATAGCTGGGAGAGCACGGAAACTGGTGCATTTACCTCATGCGACCTTGTGATGACTCTATTCAATTAAAATTTCTTTGTTTGAATTATGTAGACTTAAATTGAATTTCATTTTTCTAAGTCGGATAGTTGCGCTATTACGCATGCGCTTCATAGAGTATTTGACCAGTCAGCATTTGGGTGACGGTCTGTCATTAATCGCTAGTCAGGATCAAGGGTGGGACGAGAGGGATCCAGGCTGCCGCTCAAATATCTGACGTCATAATCAAAATACTTGTGAACTGACGACACAATCAAATGACGTAGGTTCGATTTGGAAGTGACAAAGGTCCAACAGTAAGTATGTGCTCTTTCGATTGCGTGAGCTTAGCGGATTTTAATAACAATCGTAATGATGCAGGTTCTGGGCCGCCCGGTATTGGCACAATAAACACTCATAACCTGCGTTATCATGGCATGACTATGGCGTCATAATTGAATCTATGTGACGTCACAACAAGAGTGTTGAAGAACCCGCGCAAACGAATACCTTTTAGCGAGCATTCGTTTGCGCGAGTTCTGCAACACTCTTGTTGTACCGTCACATAAATTCAATTATGACGCCATAGTCACGCCATGCCAACGACACTGATAACGCAGCCTTACATTCCATAGGAGGTGCAAAAAATTGTTTCAATGGGTTTGTTAAGTATGACGTCACTGTCATTGTTATGTGTATTTAACAATCGAACTGAACCCGGAAATACGTCATCACTTAACAAGCCCATAGAGCGCTCTAACTGCTACAAAACTATTCTATACGGAACGATAATGTTTGCTAAGAAAACGGTATCCCAACATCCTTTGCTTGACACGCTTATGCCTCTGTGACGTATGATGTTGCTTCGCATGCAAATACATCACAGATTGAAAACATGTTTTGCTTTTCGCGAGTCACCTCCAAAGCATCGTACTACCATACGGCCACTCACATAGCTTCGCTTCACTGTTTGAGGCCGTACTTGCAAATCTGCGAATGCTCACTATGTTGACTGCCAGTTGTTAGGTAGCCAATCAGATTTCTGCCTATTTCAGTCTTGCTATAAATCTAAAAACAGAGGCGTAGCTTCGTGCCAATGTCGATGGAGCGCTTGCGAAACACAAATGTCACTCTATATGATTGACAGTATATTAGTAGGATGATAATAACCAAGCAATTTTATTAGGCGGTAGTTGACTGATCTCATTTATGAAGTTTCGCGAACTTAGCGCAGACATCAAAAGCGTGCAAGCATGGGACTCGGCACGAGAGCGTTAGTGGTAGGGCGAGACCGTGCGATAGGATGATGCCTCCAAAGTGACCAAACATGTTTTGCGAAATAGCAGAGTGCTCTAACGAAACGTATCATTCCATAGCAGAGGCAGCCTTACGTTCCGTAGGAGGTGCAAAAAATAGTTTCAATAGGTCGCTCTAACCGAGCGCTCTAGAACAAAACTATTCTAGTTTGCTAAGAAAACGGTAATCCAACATCCTTTGCTTGTGACGTAATATGTGTCTCTGACATATGACGTTGTTTCGCGTGCAATTACGTCACAGATTGAAAACTTGTTTCGTTTTTCGAGTCACCTCCAAACCATCGTCCTATCGCATGGTCTCGCCCTCCCACTAATGCTCTTGTATCGAGTCAAACGGCAAAGCTATGCGAGTGGTGCCCCCAAACATGTTTTGCGAAGTAGCAGAGTGCTCTAACAAAACGTATCATTCCATAGGAGAGGCGGGTTCCCGCCTCGCTAATCTAGCAGAGCCCTCTGGAGCACTTTCCCTATGGAACGAGCTCCAGGTTATGCCCAGAACCTGCATTATCACGATTGTTATTAAAGTCTGATAAAGTAGCAAACGAATTCAACCCAACACTAGTGTTGACAATACTAGCCCAGTCGAAAGAGCCCTAGATGAATTTTATGCTTTTCGTAAATTTACAATTTAATATGCATTCTGGTGATTATTTCCAGACTAATTTGACTGGGAGATGCAGTAAAATTATTAAAAGACTGTTCAACAGCTTACTTTGTATAATTATCTTGGAATTGCGATTCAGGGAATTCGTGGCTCATATTGTTAAAATCGCTTCAGGCGCGCGCACTGTGTGGCGCTTATCTAGGAATGGAGGACTCCAGTTTTAGCTCTGTCTCGCCCATCTCTAGCCAAGCTCCACACCCACTTTGCAGGTGTTGGGATCGATCGAATCTTTAATTTTCTGAATCTATTTCAGAAAGCTTTACTGGTAAACTGTTGAATATTTTGAAGGTAATTTGGTTGGGTGCTGTTGATGCCTATGGCAGCAACAGCGCCCTGTCATATTAGTTTCAAAATATTCAACAGATTGTTTATTAAATAGTAAAGACATAGCATTCGTACAACTGATATACCAACGTCATCAGTCTACATGTGACATGATTGGTTATGACGTTATATTCTTTATCGATAGATTGGATTCTTCTTTTGGACGGGGATAACTAGAAATGGAATCCTCTACCGGTGTCAATATGGTGTGTAAAACCAGCACCCGATTACGCTACCTCCGTCGTTAAAATAACTATCAGCTATAATAAAGAAATATTAGTTACCTCTCGGGGATGTAGAACTTGTTTGAGTGCAGCTTTCGCTCAAGCAATTTCTACATCCCGGAGAGGTAACTATTATTTCTTTATTATTGTAGCTGGAGGGGGGTGAGGGGGGGGGGGGCTGTCAGCCCATTAGCTATTTTAAAATTATGGACCTGATGATATAATTAATAGTAATAGCCTATACAAACAATGCTACTCGTTTGATAGTAAATGAGCATAGAGCCAACCTGGTGTTTTTCTACGTGGGCTCGCCGAAGGTACCACACAGATTCGTAAATCCGCAGAGGTATCCCCACAAGGGAGCATCGCAACGAGGCCACTTGAATAGTTTAATACAAACCAATTATACCCCTAGCACACACAAAATATTATTGTTGCGAGAGGAAAGTGCCTCGCGCGGGCCTCCGTCACATGAAAATTCCTTCAAGAAGCGGAGGAAAAGAGCTGGCAAAAAGGGCCACTCTTTTGTTCAAACAAAAAGCTAAGAGCAGTGGTCAATCCTAGTGAGGCCATAATTAATGTGATGCACGCTGGTTTACGTGAAGAGGGGTCGAATGATTTCCGAAGAATTCATAGGTCACCGTCTTATTTAGGTTAAAAAATACTGCATTAGTAGTTGCCGCTTTATTTATGCGGGCCTTCTGCTAAAGTCTAACCTACCCCTTAGTTGTTAGATACGTTTTCAAGCTTTGGTCGCAAGTGGCAGGGATTCCTACCTATCTCTAGTCACATACATCTAACTGGCGAAGATGCCCAGCTTCCCGAAGGTCGCCACGCATAGCATCTTCCTCAGAAAGATAGCATGCGTGCATGTACACCTCCGTATCCAGTTTTCGTGTTTCCACCACGACACACCAACGTCCTCGTCATTGCATCATCGGGCGGATCGTCACAGCAGACAGAGGTACACAGCAGATAGAAGCAGCAAATAAGTCCACCACGTGGTGCTAATCACACATCCAAATTCCTGTGTACTCTTTCCTCTCAATTCCCGATTTCTGGCTCCTTTTATACTACTCGTGACGTCAGAGGCAGGACGCTCCAGCCAATCAGTGGGCGAGCAGTATCCAATCAGCGTACACCTAGAAGTGATGACGTGGCTATCACGTGAACAGCGCATTCCCCCCATTCATTTAATACATACACGCGATTACGACGTCAAAGAAATATATTGAAGATAATTAAAGCGAGCCATTTAACGATAACTCGGCCATTTATGGTCCGATTTTAAAGAGGTAAAAGGTTCTGAAATCCTCTTTTCATTCCGGTCCTGATTGGTACCAAGAACGATGAGAATAGTGTGCTTTGAAGAAATCACCAGTACGAACTCAGCTGATTATGATGTCATATGACGTCAGATGATAGATGGATACTCTGGACAGATGAATTGCCTTTTCCCGACAGAATTGCCATAGGCAGCAACCGCACCCAGTCAACTTAGTGTCAAAACATCCAACAGCTTACCTGTATAGTTTTCTGGAAACTAAGATTTGGAGAGTGCATGGATAGATTGATCCTAACACAGGCAATGCGTGGGTGGAGCTTAGCTAGAAATTGGCAGGGCATAGCTAAAACTGGATTCTTCCATTGAGCGACTATTTGAAGGTACCAGAATTGTTGGAATCTATTAGTGTTCAGGCATTATCCTATTTCAAATAAAACCGTCCGTTCTTTTAAAACTAATTCTTCTTGCGCATGCTGAGAGTCGGTAACTCAAATACTGTGCACAGTTTGGGTTGTTAACAGAAATCAACCCAGGCGGTTCTATATCACAAATTCCAGTGTAAATTGGTTAATTTTTCTAATTTCTTTCCTGCAATTGTGATAACGTGCTGGCATTGGCCCTGTATCGGCACCGTAACCTGTACTATCAAGAACCATGACCATGTCATTTTCTGAGGGAATGAGGACACCAGAGTGGCGCATAGTGAATCAAGTAATTGTAAGTATGAGTTCTTTATATATATATATATATATATATATATATATATATATATATATATATATATATATATATATATATATATATATATATATATATATATATATATATATATATATATATTCTTTTCCTGAAAAATCGTGTTTGTATTAGTGTTCGATAATGGAGTTAAAATCTACATTCGAATAATCGAAACGAAAAATCGTCGGTAATGGTGTGAAACATGGAAGGTTTTGTTGGGACAAGGCTACGATTAGCATTTTAACACCATAGGGCACACTTTGTACTAAATATCTGCCAAGATTTTAGTCATTTTGGTTCAAATCTCTAGGAGAAAAATGCAATTTAAATATTCCTATAATATATTTCTTATAGGCGACACACAGTAGAGATTCAAAAGTTCCCATAAGGCAGGTGCATGCTTATGAAAGTCACCACCAGATTTAACCCCTCTTGTGTCAACAGCGCCTCTAAACGCTCAAAATAATACTTCATATATCAAGTAAACATTTTGATGGTCAATATTTTCCAAGATATTTTAATTTTAGAAGACTATTTTTGTAAATTTACAACTGAATCTTTTTTCACCGGCTTGACCATTAGCGGGGTAATGGTAAAGAAAATTACAGTTTTTACTTAGCCACTGTCTATATGCAGGCCGAGAGGAGAGTATTTTTGAAAGCTTACCTCTAGAATGACTGGCTCTGTTACAGAGCCAGTCATTCTAGTGGTAAATATTCAAAATACTCTTCTCTAGACCTTTCAAAAAGCCATGTCTGAAGACCACTGCAAAGTTGTATTTATCAGTTTGACCATAAAGGGTAAGTTGACACAAGAAGGGTTAACGTGTCTCCCGCTGATGTTAGCGTTAAGTCTTTATAAGGCTCTTTGAACAAATATGTCCATGCACGATCCCATTTATATTGTGGATAGACACCAGTTATCTGGAAGTAAGGTTAGTATAGCAGGCATCTTGATAGCGATGATGATAATCATAATGACAAATACCGATTCATTGACCCAGAGAAAAGCTGATTTAGACATTGTTTTTACAACTCGTGGATAAATTAAAAAGCTTCCAAAAAATAAACAGAAAGCTGTTAGTTGGTAATCTGTTGAACACGATGTACGCACATGTTCTGTTGAGTATGTTCGACCAGCGTGACCCTCCGTGATTGAAAGCCACCAAGGGGTATTTCGAACGCGCGCGATCAGCAACCATATACGTTTATACTCGGGAAATCTCCAGAACTCGCCTTACACGTCATATTCTAGCGTGACTTTGCGGCGACACAGACAAATTCTTCATGCAAAGACACACGATCAGCAACCTGACCTATAGCGGTACGTAAGTTCTATATTCCGAATATGTGACCCAAGTTCAAGTTCTCATTATTCTTCCAGGCTATACAATAGCATATGGAGGTAGATCTATTTACACCGTATAGTGGCAGAGGAGTAATATTTTTCAAAGGTAACATGGAATGTACATTTCTAATTAGAACACTGGTATCTATGCGTTTGTGTTCCAAAGCTGCTGGATGTATTTTAACCAGTCCGACCGGATGTTGCTGCTGCCTTAGACTGCAATGGACCTTTCCATTTTTAGCTATGCCCCGCCCATCACTAGCTAAGCTCCACCCACACCTCGCCGTGTTGAGATTGATCGATCCCCAAATGCCCTAGCTATCAATTTCCTGAAAACTATACAGGGAAGCTGTTGAATATTTTGTAACTAATTTGACTGGGTGCTGTTGCTGCCTATGGCAGCAACAGCGCCCAGTCAAATTAGTTTCAAAATATTCAACAGAATATTTATTAAATAGTAAAAGCAAACAATTTGTACAACAACGCATAGAGCGTCATCAAATTAGCGTTCGTGACGTACTTATCGACGTCATTCATTATGATGTCATTGCGCACGCCACGCAGTTCATTATGACGTCATATGATGGGTGGGTACTCTGGAAAGGTGAATTACCTCAGTCTAGTCCCAATATGCACAAAACCTTATTCTTACACAGTGATGGATATATGTATATATGCGCTTTACCATTCGCCATAAATGCATAACGGTGTAAGGGTTCTATTACGCGTTCGTCTTCTTTGATAATCTAATATATTTACATAATTTAATCAAAACAGGTTTATTGCATTTGGAAAACAGGCATTTTGTCTTTTCATCATTGTTGTTTTACCGCATACTAATTTGGAATGTATCTTTGCCGTTCTGTACTAAATCTTTGGCAATAAGATAAGAAGTGATTCTCATCTTCAGCAGCTTTACATCTGTCACATTGTCTGTCATCTCTATCTATTCCAAACCATCTTTGGGTTTCAATGCCTAATTGGTGATTTAAAGTTCTACGGTGACACAGCGTAATGGTTTCCTTATTATATATGGCAGTACTATTAGATATGGCTCAAATTTAATAGTGTTCTTTATTTTTGCATAAAAAGTTAACCTAATTTGATGTCTGTATTTCATTTATCCAGTTGTTTTCGAATTGTGTCTGTAAGGTTTTCTTCATCTGCTTCATTGCCTGTCTTTTGGTGATCGTTTCCACATCTAAGATATGTATATCTCCTGTTGTCATTAAGATAGTTTCTATATATTCCATCCATTTTATATTTTAATTATGTTGTCTCGTGTAGTCTACGGCAATGTAGTATAACGTGGATGATAATTTGCTATATCCTGAGTTTATAATACCAATCCAGCACCTAACCATATTGCACTTGATTAAAATATCTAGCGGGTAGGTGCCAGGAGCAAGACATAGAGTTAAAAAATACTTAACGGAGGTTGGGACACCGATGGACAAACACACAGACAAACATGCATACAAACATACGGACGGAGTATTGAAGCAATCGCTATATTCTAATCTTCGTCAATAACAGGAATAGTATCTATAGTATCCTATACAGATGTATGTTATAACAAAGTTACTGTTCTGAAAGACAATTTGTGAGAAGTCATAAGACTGTTAGAGGAAGGAAACGCGCTAATGAACACCGCCCCCTAGGCAGTAAAAGCTTCCAATAAAATTAACTGCAAAAATTCAATAGCACGTTTCATTTTGTTTTAGGAACATTTAAAGTTATTTCTGAGCTGTCCTGTATGTTTGTATGTCGTCTAGAAACTCCTTTCTATGTCGTCTGGAAACTTCTATCTATGTCGTCTGGAAACCTGTATCTATGTCATCTAGAAACCGCTATCTATGTCGTCTAGAAACTTCTATCTATGTCGTCTAGAAAGCTCTATCTATGTCATCTAGAAACTCCTATCTATGTCATCTAGAAACCTCTATCTATGTCATCTAGAAACCTCCATCTATGTCATCTAGAAACTTCTATCTATGTCGTCTAGACACGTCTATCTATGTCGTCTAGAAAGCTCTATCTATGTCATCTAGAAACTTCTATCCATGTCATCTAGAAACTTCTATCTATGTCATCTAGAAACACCTATCTATATCATCTAGAAACTCCTTTCTATGTTGTCTAGAAACCTCTATCTATGTCATCCAGAAACTTCTATCTATGTCGTCTAGAAACTTATATCTGACTCTATGTCGTCTAGAAACCGCCATAAACTTCTGTCGTCTAGAAATTTCTATCTGTCGCTTAGAAATTTCTATCTGTCGTCTAGAAACGCCTTTCTATGTCGTCTGGAAACTTCTATCTATGTCGTCTGGAACTCATATCTATGTCGTCTAGAAGCTTCTATCTGTCGTCTAGAAACTCCTTTCAATGTCGTCTGGAAACTTCTATCTATGTGGTCTAGAAACTTATATATGGCTCTATATCGTCTAGAAACTTATATCTATGTCGTCTGGAAACTTCTATGTTGTCTACAAACTTCTATCTATGTCATATGGAAACTTCTATCTATGTCATCTAGAAACGTCTTTCTATGTCGTCTGGAAACTTCTATCTATGTCGTGTGGAACTCATATCTATGTCGTCTGGAAGCTTCTATCTGTCGTCTAGAAACTCTTTTCAATGTCGTCTGGAAACTTCTATCTATGTCATCTAGAAACGTCTATCTATGCCGTGTAGAAACTTCTATCTGTTGTCTAGAAACTTCTATTTATGTCGTCTAGAAACTTCTATCTATGCCGTCTAGAAACTTCTAGCGATATCGTCTAGAAACGTCTATATATGGCGTCTAGAAACTTTTATCTATGTCGTCTAGAAACGTCTATCTATTCCGGCTAGAAACTTCAATCTGTTGTCTAGAAACTTCTATCTATGTCGTCTAGAAACTTCTATTTATGTCATCTAGAAACTTCTATCATCTAGAAACTGGGATACTAAGTAGAAGTTTTGAAATTCAAGATGGCGGCTAAATACAATGGCGACGGGATTGGGTCCCATCTCTTACATGAATAGCCATATATCTTAACGGCCATGTTTTTATGATTTCATACCTTTATCAGAAAGTGTAAAATTGTCCATAAGCCTGCTGTACTATTGTGCAAATATCTTAAGCCGTTGTCTAGATAAGGCACACGCGCTGGTACGTGTATAATTTTATTAGACCTTTCCCACATTAGCGTATTTTGGGAATATACCTTCCGGGAATGAATCGCGCATACCTCTTCCGGCTGGTAATCGCGATAGCTGATGCGCAAACAGCATTACTTTACTATGGGAATCAGATACAGTGCACTTTAGGCAGTGCATATGAAAAACTGTTAATAATATTTTTGTCACATCATTGGAAAGCTAAGCCAATTTTCTATACATTTCTGTATTAGTTTTATAGTGTTATAAAATTTAATACAGCTGATTGCAATTTTAAAATATCCCCTATTGTCCACTTGATTTAATGAACCTAAGTCGAATGGTGTATTTTATATACGCAAATAACCCAGTGAAAACGTTACAAAAATATAAACAAATAATGCATTAATGTTTCGGCAAACTGAATGCACATTTCCAATGATATATGATTTAAATAATATAATGATTTTAGTTTATCTTAGTAACGGTTTGGATTGCGGTGTATTTTAGTGCAAAAGTAACTCAACGCGGGTCAGAAGCTTGTTGGCGGCGGTACCAGCCAGTAGTTTTGCTCTGAGCATTGATTTAGGGGAATCCCGGCGTAATGACGTCAATGTGGGAAAGGTGTATTCTGGTGTTATATCACGCAGCACCAAGTCCTGATGTTACGCGAAATACCGAACACGGCGACCAAGGCGTCTTAGATTACGGAATACGACACGCTGGTTATTAATACGAAAAGTCATATTTTATTTAACCCTCTGAATCACGAATGACAAAAAGCTTTATTTCACAGTAACAATACAAATAAGCTGTTGAATACTTTGAAACTAATTTGACAGGAACCTGTTGCTGCAACAACTCCTAATTGAATTAGATTCAAAGTGTTCAAATGAATATTTATCAAATTTTTAATGAGTTTTTCAAATTCGCCCCTTCGTGTTCAACGTGTTAAATAATCCTGCGTGAAGATTGCGCTTTGATCCGGCAAAGAAATGTCGAAAAATACAATATTCCAAGTGGAAATAAGCTGTGATGATGGAGGAGGTCGGGGCGTCCCGAAATTGTAACGGAGTTCTTCATTTTCGTCGTCATTCCTCTTCCAATATGAGACTACTCGAAATTTTATTGGTCAGTATTTTGATGGAACCAATGAAAGTACAAGCGTCTATTTTCAGAAGATACACGACGAGCAAACCGTGGATTTATAGCGCTGGGCGCGATTGCTTTTAGTCGCCAAACAGACCAGATAAAAAGATGATTGCTTTATGTTCACATAATAATTTGTCCTGACTTTGAATCCTTCTGATGGGAATTACCATTATCCGGGACTGTAGATCATGGGTCTCAGCTCGGAGATTAAATAAAAATCCACTCAAGTTGCGCAGTCATCTGGCCTGCGTGGCGAGTAAATGACGAATGATGGTCGCCTAGAGAGATGGCTCTCCCTAAAACGTCGAATCATTCCTTTCTAACAAACACCAATTTTGGAGACATCAACTGCCATTTAGTAATGCGGCCGGTATAGTGAAGCGTATATCTAGTCACATAACTATGGTGTAGGAGGGTGGGGGCGGTGGGGGTGACCAAAGAAAGCTCTGATTTGTCAAAACTATCTCTTTCAACTCAGGAATCCCAGTACAGTAAAACGCTGTCTATTACGTAAACTGTGGTCTCTAAAGACTGGTGGTCGGTTAAAGCATCATATTTGCTACGATGAATGAATGTTTCTTAAGACTGGGTTTTTTATGATCACCGTCTTAAAGAGCCGCCATCATTCGCCGCCAAAGATAAGTCAGCCATCGACATGTTTGACTGCACTGGTATTTAAATTCTAAAGCAACCATAAATGGCTGAATATTTTGAAATTAATTTATATGATAGTTATATATAGATAACAGTCAAACGGAAAGAACGTCGTGAAATGACTAGAAGGCAGGAGTCCGAGTTGGATTCTTTACTCGTGTACTCTTCACCATAGAGACAGATGGCAATCTACCAGAAATTAATGTATATCGTAATCAACAGAGAAATCGTCGAAACAAAACTACGGAATCTTAATATAGCCAAATCGCCACGAGCCGAGATGCCCCATCCAAGGATCATGACAGAACTAAGCAAAACACTCAACTATCCACTTTATATACTCTTCCTATAGGTACATTATCAACTGGAAAAATATCGACAGAGTGGAAGTCAGCTGTGTCCCGGCAGCCATCGTCTGCCGCATGCCGTCTCCTTGGAGATGCGCGGGTCTGGTCAGGCATTCCCAACATGGCTGTGTGGCAGTGCAGTGGATGACTAAGCCGGGTGGCTTGGCCTCTCCAGAGGGTGACGTGTCGTTTTCCTCCCTGTCGTTTCTGTCTACTCGCGGAAGTTTGGGACTAGGAGCGTACATTGCGGCTGCTCACATAGTCTTCCCTTTTAGTCAGCACAGAGGAGGCGGGCACTAAAGTGTGTGGTTGTTTCTCTGTAGTGGTGGTGGTGGTGGTGGTGGTGGTCGTGGTGGTTCTTGAGGCAGTGGTTGTGGAGGAACTTGTGGTAGTGGTAGCATAGGTTCCCGGTATGTGCGATTAGACGAGTGTTCCCAGGCCTCGCGAGGGCTAGGTCAAATTGTCTGGTTGGGTTATCTGAGGGGTACCAGAGGTGTGGGCAGATGGTGTGAGTGCGTAAAAAGGTGGAAAGGGCTGCAGGTGGCTCTCTTTGCCACAGGCAGCTTCCAGTCTTTCCTATCTGCATTCGAGCCAAGCCCTTTTTAAGCAGTTCCCTCTCGCTAGTGTAGTGGGGAAAGGAAATGAGGCGAGAGAGAAGCTGCGAGGGCGTTTTATTCTAGCTTTAATCCAGAGACGCTGTGTACGGTATTTTCCATCGGCTGAAAGATGCACAACGGGGCAGGGAGAGAACCAATTTGCATCCTCAGCGTCAGATGAAACGTCACCATAGCCTACTAGGTTATGGTCATCACTCGTAAGGCAGGAGGCTCTATTGGGAGGCGTGAAGCTGTCTCTTGTGTACTTATCCAGCGTTTCATGGAGCGGGTCTTTCTGGAGTGGGGGATAGATGGCAGTGGTCTTCCCAATGGTCATTACATTGGTAATGGTCACTAACCATCCGGTCTGTCTAATAGAGGTTATTCGGCCGTGAGAGTCATTTGTGCTAGCATTAATTCTAAATCTTCTGCTTAAGGTGGGACAAGGGAGTGTGATCTCTACTTTAATGAGCGATTGGCGCAGGGAATCTTTGCTGGAAGCATTTTAGTAGATGCTGACCAATGTTCTCAGGAGGTGTCCAGAGGCAGACCTTCAGCTTGTGCCTACTCCTAACAGTTTTAGGAATCCCGTGCAGGGTGGTAGCTTAGCTAACTTGGAAGCTTTTTGCAGCTTTAGGCCTCAGGCGGCCGCAGAAGGATGTGATCGGTTAGGTTAAGAAGAATACATCCATGGGGAGCAGTCTTAAGCAGTGCATGTGTAGTTACGGTGTTAAGATCGTTCGCAACTGATGCAGGGAATCAGCAACGGTATTTTCAGTGTAAGGAAGGCAAGCTGAGAGCCACGGCGAACCGGAAGCTTAGCTTACCTTATCCTATACTAACTCGCTACTCTTGGAGGTGCATAGGCCGGTTGAAGTGATACGGATCGTGGTGTCCGAGACACGCAATGATCGCAATAGTTTCGAGTGGGAACTATATGGGAGACAGCAAAATAATTGACCACATGCGACTTTAGTTTAAAAAGCGCGTTCCAAGTGATGGGCAGTGGGCCTATCGAGCAGAAAAAGAGGAAAGCCTTTTTGGCGGAGGACCATGCATCTTCGATCGCAGCTCCATTCTGGATCTCTACATTCGGCACGAAGCACAAAGGACACCCCCACACACAGCCACACACCCCAAATTTGGTAGCTAAGGCTGGTGTCATATATATATATATATATATATATATATATATATATATATATATATATATATATATATATATATATATATATATATATATATATATATATATATATATATATATATATATATATATATATATATATATATATATATATATATATATATATATATATATATATATATATATATATATATATACCAAAAGGCTACGCTGCTGGCGATACTAATTTATATCTTTACATCAAGCGGAGCACGAGATTGCCGTACGCAAGTGACGGCTAAGATGGACAATCCCCCTTTTCTTTTGGAAATTCCTAGCTGAAAGTCCACTATAACAGCGGGAGAGAACAAAAATACTTAAAGCAGTATGCCTAAAAATCTGTAAAAAAAACCCAAAAACACCATCGTAAACTAAATTAGTTAGTACATTTAAGAGATAACGTATACTTTTCAAGTAGTAGAATGGTTAAAGTAATTCGTCACACAATCCCACTACTGCTATTGTTTTAAAGCGGCCTTAACAGATATATTCCCAATGCACAATGCCATGCAGTGACTTAGTCCTCAGCGCCCAGACATCACAAAGCTGTGGTGATGGAAACTTCTTAGAGTGGAGGAAAGTTTGGGAAGATCCTCGCGATAAAGCAGGCACAGCAGCGGTGGTAGAAGTCAGATTTTCCATGATGTCTTATCATGACAAGTCGTCATGGAGGCGGAAGTCCGGAGTGGTACAGATCAGAACTCGGTCGGAGACTGGTAGTAAATGATGAGTTTCAAAGTTCTTCCCCAGAGGGCGTTTTTTTCTTCCACGGTCACAGATGTAGATGGAAGGTGACAACATGTCTCTTTGAGTAGCACAAGGAGCGGCAGGAAGTCAGTTTAGGTATGGTACAATTTAGGCTGTTAGTTTGGCTGCTTTTTTTAGCGGCCTTTCAAAAAGCAGGTCGAGCACTTGTAGTTGTCGCTCACACCAAGCGGTCAAAAGTGTGTAAAGTTCCATGGTGAAATTCACAAGCATGGCAAATGAAGCAGGAACAAATGAAAAAGTCTGGAGACGATGTCGAACCATCAGCGCTAAGCTTGTTGAGGCATGGTATTGTTCAACGCAATGCTGGCTGCTTTTACACTAACCAGCTCTGCATCTCATTATCTTCTTGTGAATGGCCAGCATCGTAGATATGGCCTTCGGCAATCAGGGGTCACTAACGTAAGTGACTAAGTGACTAAGTGGCTACGTCTTTGATTCCCTTCTTCAAGGTGGATGGCGTTCAACATCAGTTCTAAGGTTGCTTCTTTCTTAAACATTTTTCACAGTTGCCGTTTTAAGAAATTGGAAATCTTCAATCTTTCTAAGGGTACCGAACACTCCCGCAAACATTGTGATCATAGGCCATTTTTTCGAGGAAGAACACGTGCAAAGATAGTATTTACATCCTAAAAAGTGTCAATGGCACCACGCGTACGTGGCCATGTCCAGCCACATGAGAAACTCTGCCTCTTATGGGATACTCTCAGTGGCCTGACACACGTACAGAAGAGGCAAATCCTAGAGATCGCGGACTCTACAGACAGATAAGCTCAACGTGTATTGCCCGCAAGATGTTGGAAATTACAGACCGATAAGCTTAACGTGTATTTCTTGAAAAGATCCTGGAATCTATTGCATAGGCATAGGAAAATGGGGATGCAAGCCCAGGTTTTGCCTCTCTCATAGTGTATCCTCATAGCGCCCCCCCCCCCCCTCCATAGGTTTGGTCCCACCTATACTTCAGCCGAACCGCCATGTCCAAGTACATTACTACACCCCTGTAATAGTGAGAAATACCATCATGCAACGCATGGAAGAACATAAATTATTGAGCAAATGTCAATACGGCTTTACCAAAAGAGTTACTGTGTTACAATTATTTCATGCTTAGATAAATGGACTGACATTTTAGACAAGGGTCAGTGCATAGACATAAAATACTATGATTTCATGAAAGCCTTCGATAATGTACCACATCACCAACTAATCCACAACCTGCAAATGTACAGCATAGGACCGACATATAATAATTGGGTAAAGGACTTCCTGGCAGAAAGAAAGTATCGTGTGATCGTTAATGGACAAGCATATCAGTGGCATGACGTGACAAGTGGTATACCTCAAGGCCCAACCCTTGGACAACTGCTATTTGTTATATACATTAATGGGCTATCAGACCTGACTAGTGCTGACATTGTCTTATACCTGTTTGCCGACGACACAAAGGCATTTAGAGCAGTAGCCAATGTAGATGACTGCATACAGTTCCAGAGGGCTGTATATCGCATTCAAGCATTGGCAGGCAAATAGCTACTGTCTTTCCACTCAAACAAATGTAAATCAATGAGAATCGGGAAATCGACAATAAACAGCGCACAGTATAAAGTAAGACCTACAGACCAGCCTCTGGATCAATCCCATCAGGAAAAAGATTTAGGCGTGGCAATCAACGACAAGTTACCATTCGACGCACACATAAACGAAAAAGATAACCAAGGCCAACTCTATGGTGGGGCTAAATCAGAAGAGCAACGGAATGCATGGATGCAGATTTGTTTAAAATCCTACACACCACTATTGTCAGACCACATCTAGAATACACTACCCAGATCTGGAGCCCATACCTAAACGCTAGATAAACGCCATAGTAAATGTCCAGCGTGGGGCACTAAGCTGTCAGGGCTGTACGACGTAACTCATTGGAAAAACTCAGAAGATTAAATCTGCCCAGTCTAGTGTACAGAAGCTTCAGAGGTGACCTAATTTTGCTACACAAAATTCTCACTAAGAAGTATGATCAGGAGGCTGTAAATTTAAGTCTCAACATGTGAGAAGATCAGACATCGAACACTTTTTAAGAGAAATGCAAGACTTAACATTAGGAAGACCTTCTTTACACACACACAGTAGTCGACATGTGGAACGACTTACCAGAATCGGTTATCAGCACCGAGTCCACCAAAGCCTTTGAAGCTAGACGGGATAAATACTGGCAGGGTCTGCCAATATAAAGTTCAACTACAGCAAGTCGACGTTATTTCTCCCCAAACGAATGTAGCAAGTCTAAAAACTCAGAGTTGGCAGAAGAGAGCCCAGAGCCCTAAGGTCGACAGAGAACCTGTAAATAAACCTGCTAGTATAATAATTCACCCGCATACTGCTGTATCCCACTGCCCGTGGATATTTGCTGCAGATGGCCCTTTCAACTATCGAAAATCTGCCTACTTCTACGTAATGGAGTGTAAATCAACACAAGACCAGCCATATTTCGACGACGTGGTCAGTTCTTGGCATGGCTTGATGCGCGAGCTGAAGAGCGTGGCATCCTGACTAGAGGAGGTGGGATGAGAGAAGAACCGCGTGTATTATGGGCACTGTCTTTCGCCTTACCTGCGGAATACTACACTGACATGTATGATTTTAACATCCGGTCTTACACAGCGAGCGGGCAGTGCGCAAGACCCGAGGAATAAAAAATCAACATTTGTCTGGCCTGTTGAAAATAAGTTCAAAGCTGGTACCCTGCTCATCATTCTCCCCAGAATATTCTCTAAATAACATTACAAACGTGTTTTGGTAAAGAATGGTGTAAATGTTCATGAATTAGAGTTGTTGGTAACATAATCATCGTCAAAATGAACGGTTCAGCTTGGATTCACATACTCACTAAAACTTAAAGACGAGGCCAAAGTTCATCAAGGCGTCGATGTTCTCTCAAGTTTGCTCCTGACAGAACAATTTGAATTTTCTGTTGCTGCATGGGTTTCATCTGGTGCCTTTAATAGGGACATATTTACTGGGGAACGATACGCTACGAGCAAAGTTCCTCCAGGTTTGTTTAATTTGAGAGAAGAACCGCCATCTGAATGGTCGAGAAGATATCTCACGTCCACTAATTTAATAGAGGACGCTGCCGATTTACTAATTTTTCGGCTCCATGATGCAAAAACAGATAGCAAGTCTTATAGGGCCATTCAAACAATCAGTTAGAAGCTCAGATTTGAGTCTGTAGCACCAACTACCTGAAAGTACGATTGTTGGTTACCGGTATCGATAATTGGTTAACGGTAGAGATTGCTGGTTACCGGTAGCGATTGTTGGTTACCGGTAGCGAGTGTTGGTTACCGGCAGCGAGTTCTTCTCTCAATGGAGTAATCCATCTTTAGCTAATCTCTAGTCATACTTCGCCGTGTTGGGATCGATCGATACCTGAACTGCCTGACTATCAATGTCCAGAAAACTATACAGGTAAGCTGTTGAATATCTGGAAACTAATTTGACTGGCAGTATGACAGCAACAGCGGCCAGTCAAAATAGTTTTAAAATATTCAACAGCATCTTTATTAAATGGTAAAGACATATAATTCGTACAACAGCACTTAGTCCGTCATCAATTAAGCGTTCGTGACGAACTTATCTAATAGTTATTCACGACGTAGTTCGGTATGATGTCATCCCACACGTTATGTAGTTGATTATGACGTCATATAATGATTGTCTGAGAAACTGGAAAAGTTCATTACTACTCTTCATACACGCGGGCGGTCACTGGCCACTGGGTGCGATACACACGTCTTTGGTAGTGGCCGGATATGTGTGTACGATGGCCAGTAGTCGTAATATAAGTATGGTTAATTTATAGCATTGGAGCGGCAATGAATGAACAGACATTTGATAGTCAGCGCTTTTGAATAATAAAAAACAATTAATTAAATTATTACTTACCGGTATCATCCCACGATGTATGCTCTATATAATTATGCCTATATTGTTTAGATGAGTAGTTGTAATGGCAACGATAGATGCTGCATGCGATTAATCTAATCATAGATGTAAGTGTCTGTTATTTTGGCACTGTCCTCAGATCTGCATTATGTGGTTATATGATATCCGAGGTGTTGACATCGCGTTCTGCGCATGTACAAGTGGCATGTGCACTCACAATTCAACAGTAAGAAGAAATGTACACATTAAGTTGATGCCACCTCGTTGGAGACGTGGACTAATGCGCGCGGGATTGTGGATCCTCTCGCGGCAGACAATTCATGAATCTATATCCTCACTCAATCATATGACGTCATAATCAAGTACGCGACGTGTATGCTTACGTCATAATCATGACGTTATGAATGATTCGATTAAGCCAGTCTTTAACGCTTAATAGTCCGACACGTTGTTCGAATTGTTTTTGCTATTTAAGAAACATGCTGTTGAAACTAATTTGACTGTGCGCTGTTGCTGCGATAGCCAGCAACATCAACCAGTCAAATGATTTTCAAAATATTCAACAGCTTACCTGTATAGCTTTTTGGGAAATAGATAGGCAGGGAGTTCAGAAATCGATCGATCCCAACACCCGCGAGGTGTGGGTGGAGCTTAGATAGAGATGGGCGGGGCATAGCTAAACCTGGAACGGTCCATTGCATTGGACGGCATTGCTGTCTACGGCTGTCTCCCAATTCATTATGTTCAAATATTGAACAGAACATTGCTTACGTAGTATTAAAAATTGTACTAACTAACATATTTCTGTTTTTGATTTTGTTAACTTGTGTATAAACTGTACTGAAACTATTTTAGAGGCTAGTTTCTCCACGTTGTATGCGTATAGTGATTGATTACAATACCCGTATTCATATTCATTTCACCAAAACTTACCCCCCCCCCAACATACCCCCAAACATGCCCCAAACATACGCCCAAACATGCCTCAAACATGCCCCAAACATGCCCCAAACATGCCCCAAACATGCCCCAAACATGCCCCAAACATGCCCCAAACATGCGTGTTTAGGACTGGTTACAGTGGCAGAAATCAGCTCTGCCCCTTTATCACGGGGTTTTCCTAACACCTTTCCCTCAATATGCCCTACGTTCGTTTTGCCCTTAGACGCCATTTCCATAAAACAAATTAAGTATTTTCCACATTAGTCCACGTAAATAACCATGGGTTCAAAGTACTCTTGTATTAAATACATACGGTGTTAAGCCGTACAAATGAACATTTGTGAACTGTGCTGAAATTAAAACAACCTACAATCTTTCAAGCATGTTGAGAAGCGTATGCTGATATGCATTAGTGCATTAAGGAAAGTGTTTCAAGATCCAAGATTCCAACGCATGCGACAAACAGATGACATGCTGATGCATTTTTTTATTCCAGCAGAAAATTGTACCGAAAAATGGTAAAGACTGTAACCTCCGCTCAGTAGCGTTTGCCCATTTCTGTTCCTGTGAAGTTATTGGTTTGGTTGACAGTTGGCGTCTATCGAGTCCCTGATTCCAGGTACCATTCACGCCATTCTAGGCCGGTTTATATTTCAGTCTATTATTGGTAACTTCCCCAGTTTTACACTGGTACCCATTTATACTCCTGGGTGGAGCGAGGCGAAGAGGAGTGAAGGCGATTGTCTATGTTTCCAGCGATTGTCAGTTGGCTGAACGGAGACGCGAACCCCGGTTTCACAGCTCTGCTCGTTACCACCTGAGCCACCGCCTCCTCAATTTCTGTTCCTTTCTTTCTTGCAAGATTTTATATATAGCACCCCCCCCCCACACACACACACACACACACACACACACACACACACACACACACACACACACACCCACCCCACACACCCTACCCCACCCCCACCACCCCACCCCACCCCCTCCCCCACCCCTACTCAGACATTTCGCTAAACTGTCTGCGTCTTTTCAGCATACGTCTCACCTACTATAAGAGGTCTTCCTCGACCACATGTATATTTTAAAACATAAATAGATTTTTTTTTCTAAAACACGTAGTCCTAATGCTCGCTTCGGGAACAAAATTACACACACCACCTAGGGCTTGTTATGAAAATTAAATGTTGGATTGCATACGCCTTTGCTCTGAATGCTATTTTGTCATGTCTGGTGCGTCAACGCACACATTTTGTGTCGCACTTTATATATGCATATAGGCCTTAAGCGGTCTGAACACCAATGCGAGGGCGACGGGACCCGATACGACATGAGGCTATTAGCTATCGCAGGATGGAGGTTACTAGTTTCGCCCAGTGCGTGTCACGATATTATACACCGCGCACAGAGTCATCTGAGAAGACAGATTTATCCCGATGACAATCAAATTGCATTATGTGGTATTCGTACAGAATCTTACGGTTGTAAGGGGCGGTGGAGAAGTCAAAAGGTCAAAATTTAACGTGTGGAAATTGATTGTAGCGCATCTCCTCCGAAACTCTTGGACAGAATTCAACGTGAAATTTGGTATGTGAGTTACCCATATCAATGTTGAGTGCATGAGCACATTTAAATTGGTCACACCTCTAGGGGTGGGTGGGGTGCGGTCCAAGTATCAAGAAATTGATTGTAATGCAACTCCTCCGAAAACATTGTACGGAATTCAACCAAATTTAGTATGGGACTTAGCCATATCAGTGTGGAGTGGATGAGCACATTTACATTTGCCCTCGCCCCAGGCGGCGGGGATGGAGTCAAAAGGTCATGCAATTGATTGTAATGCAACTCACCAGAAACTGTTGGACGAAATTAAACCAAATTTGGTATGTGAGTTACGCATATGATTGTGGAGTGCAAAAGGACATTTACATTTGGCTCCACCCCCGGTGGTGGGTTGTGGGTGAGGGTCAAAAGTTCAGAGGTGAATGTGGGGATCTGCGATGACGCGTCATCGAGCGATCAATCTAGTTTTGAATTGCAAAACGTGTCATAATTTGCATAAGACGATCTCGTAATTTGTAACAATTCAAGAATCGATATTGTAATTTGTAACAATTCAAGAATCGATATTGTAATTTGTAACAATTCAAGAATCGATATTGTAATTTGTAACAATTCAAGAATCGATATTGTAATTTGTAACAATTCAAGAATCGATATTGTAATTTGTAACAATTCAAGAATCGATATTGTAGTTTGTAACAATTCAAGAATCGATATTGTAATTTGTAACAATTCAAGAATCGATATTGTAATTTGTAACAATTCAAGAATCGATATTGTAATTTGTAACAATTCAAGAATCGATATTGTAATTTGTAACAATTCAAGAATCGATATTGTAATTTGTAACAATTCAAGAATTGATATTGTAATTTGTAACAATTCAAGAATCGATATTGTAATTTGTAACAATTCAAGAATCGATATTGTAATTTGTAACAATTCAAGAATCGATATTGTAATTTGTAACAATTCAAGAATCGATATTGTAATTTGTAACAATTCAAGAATCGATATTGTAATTTGTAACAATTCAAGAATTGATATTGTAATTTGTAACAATTCAAGAATCGATATTGTAATTTGTAACAATTCAAGAATTGATATTGTAATTTGTAACAATTCAAGAATCGATATTGTAATTTGTAACAATTCAAGAATCGATATTGTAATTTGTAACAATTCAAGAATCGATATTGTAATTTGTAACAATTCAAGAATCGATATTGTAATTTGTAACAATTCAAGAATCGATATTGTAATTTGTAACAATTCAAGAATTGATATTGTAATTTGTAACAATTCAAGAATCGATATTGTAATTTGTAACAATTCAAGAATCGATATTGTAATTTGTAACAATTCAAGAATCGATATTGTAATTTGTAACAATTCAAGAATCGATATTGTAATTTGTAACAATTCAAGAATCGATATTGTAATTTGTAACAATTCAAGAATCGATATTGTAATTTGTAACAATTCAAGAATCGATATTGTAATTTGTAACAATTCAAGAATCGATATTGTAATTTGTAACAATTCAAGAATCGATATTGTAATTTGTAACAATTCAAGAATCGATATTGTAATTTGTAACAATTCAAGAATCGATATTGTAATTTGTAACAATTCAAGAATCGATATTGTAATTTGTAACAATTCAAGAATCGATATTGTAATTTGTAACAATTCAAGAATCGATATTGTAATTTGTAACAATTCAAGAATCGTTAATTTATCTGTTAATAATTGTGGCAATGTGTATGTGCTGCTGTATTATATCTCTTGTATCTTTCCTGGAACTGAGACACCGTGATTTAAGAATAAAACCCTCGAATTCAAGAAAATCTTATTTTTCTCATAGAAAATGTCCATTTGCAAACCAAGAAGATTATTTTGGAAAATTTCTGGCTTGGTAAATTTTCAAAAATAGTCTTCTTTTGGTCTGCAAATGGACATTTCTCAAGACCACTGCAGAAGCCGTTTTTGGCTGATATGAAGGTTAAAGGGCAGGGTTGGGGTCGAGTATAGTCAGCTGTACTGAGGCTGAGTATGAGTACTTTGGCAAAGTACTTGAGGCTGAGTACAAGTACATGTACTTTTAGCAATTGTACTGAGGCTGAGTACGAGTACATCGTAAATGTACTTGAGTACGAGTACAAGTACATATTAATACCAAACTGTCATCCATGTTGACTATGGACGGGGTGGGGGTGAACAACCATACTTTAATATTCCCATGTACATGTACTTGCTATATGGGGTGGAGTTTCTGTGAATTCCGTAAATATACATGTAAATAAACAATACGGCTTCTGTAGTGGTGTTACCCTCTATTTATTTACTAAATACACAGGTACCTTGTTGAATATTTTGGATATAATCGGACTGAATGCTGTTGGTACCATGGCCGGCATTAGCTCCCAGACAAATTAGTGTCAAAACATTTGACAGAATATTTCCTAATGCTTTTAACGATACAGAGAGAATAACAAATTCATTATAATAAGAAATAACAAGTTGAATATTTTAAAAATAATTTGATTGGCAGTTGCTCCTAACATAGGCAGAAATTTTTTCCAGTCAAATTATTTTCAAAATATTTAACAGAATATTTCTTTCTTCATAAAGAATATGCCGAATTCCTGGCATGATTGCAATCTATAATATAAGGCTTCATCGGTGAAAGGGTTAAATTAGAAATAACTTATTTCACATAAATCATGTAGTAATGTTGAATATTTCGAAATTAATTTAACTGATAAACATTACTGCTGGTGGCAACATTCGTTTCCAGTCAAATTATTTTCGAAATATTCAACATGAACTTTATAGCTTATGTAATATTAACATTGATTAACCCTCAAATTTATTCAAGAATGTTTTAATTTTCGCATAGAAATTGTCAATTTGCAAATTACCTCTGAAAATTTACCACTGAAATCACTGGCTTTCTTATCGAGCCAGGTATTCCCGTGTTAAAATTTCAAAAAGTCTTCTCTTGGTGTGCAAATTGAAATTTTCCATGACCACTTCAGAAGGCTTTTTTCGCTGTATTCAGTGTTAAAAGGTTAAGAGTTGGAAGGTCTATAAGCCTGAAGTAATGGCGATTTCATTGTCAGGGCTACCATGCATGAATGGTATCTTATCAGTAGTCATATAATCACCCAGCCAGGTATTTGTTGACATAAGGCTTGTGTGCTTATACAAGCTCTGTTCTAATTCTTCCTACATCTCTCAACATATTCAATGATAAATGACCAGAAATGACAATTTGTATGCTGCTAAAAAGATCTTACTGAACACTTTGAAAGTTATTTTTGGTGGTAGGTCTTGCAGCTTTAAGCAGCAATTATGGTTTCCAGAGAAATTGTTTTCAAAATCTGTACCAGTTTATCTGTATGCCTGCCTTGAAAGGTAGATAAAGAGGGGTTTTATAGTGCAGGGGTTAAAATGCTTTACTTGTTTAATCTTATTTCCTATTAGCATACCTACAGTAATTGTCCATTTCAACACAAACATCCAGAATTTCAATTTCAAACCAAATTAACAGCTAAGTTTTTAAATATTTTGAAATTAATTTGGCTGGTATTCTAGTTAATTTATGTTTAAAATATTGAACAGTTTCCTGTATGACAGTCTTGAAATTTAGATAAAAAGGTTTCATTTGTGTTATTAGTCAAATGCGTGTTATCTTATTCCCTATGCCTACTACAGCAATTGCGCTTTCCAGGCAAACATCCAGAATTTCAATTTTAAAACAACTTTTTTAAACAAATCACTATAAAAACATATTACAAGGTAAATTAATTTCAAAATTTTGATTTCATATCACCTCTCTGAGAACCAGTGTTTGGAATTTTGATTGAAAAGGATAAAGTATGCATATAACTTTTATGTAGAAAATGGATAAGTACTCAGCATGTGCTCTTAAGTACTCAAAAGTACAAGTACAGCGTATGTACTCGAGTACAAGTACAAGTACTTTGGAAATGTACTGAGACCGAGTACGAGTACATGTACTCATAAAAAGGCATGAGTGCTGAGTACATGCGAGTACTTGAAAATCTGTACACGAGTACACGAGTACAAGAGTACTGGGTACATGAGTACATTGGCCCCAACCCTGTTAAAGGGTTAAAAATTAAAATGTGTCATATAAAATAATGTAGCTTATTAGTGCGTGCGTGCGTGCGTGCGTGCGTGCGTGCGTGCGTGCGTGCGTGCGTGCGTGCGTGCGTGCGTGCGTGCGTGCGTGCGTGCGTGCGTGCGTGCGTGCGTGCGTGCGTGCGTGCGTGCGTGCGTGCGTGCGTGCGTGCGTGCGTGCGTGCGTGCGTGCGTGCGTGCGTGCGTGCGTGCGTGCCTGCCTGCCTGCCTGCCTGCCTGCCTGCGTGCGTGCGTGCGTGCGTGCCTGCGTGCGTGCGTGCGTGCGTGCGTGCGTGCGTGTGTGGGCGCGCGCGTGTCCGCTTGCAGTATACGCGTGAAGGAAAAAAAAGTCGTCTATATATGCTTTCAAAATAAAAGGAAATGTTAACCTTTGTAATCTAATCCCGTGTTCTCACTAGAGAGTTAATCAGGAATAACGCCATACTTCACTAGGCGGTATTCCTGATTAAGTCTCTAATGAGAACACAGCCTAAGAAACTATTATGTTATGTATTTGAACTAATTTGACTGAAAACCGATGCTGTCTAACTACGGCAAGTGTTGTTTAAGCCCAACGTCCACCCTTAAACTATCCTCAGCAGCTTACCTGGTATGCATAGTTGTTTAAGCGGAGAGATGCGGGAACTTCATGGCTGACAGGACTAATTCCATGACGTCAGTCTGACGTGACGTATGAACACGAGAAGAGGCGAGCTATTGTGCTATTTGATGTATGTCTACCATGATTTGATTAGCTGACGATCAATTAGAAGAAACTGTTGCTGCATAATGTTACGACATTAGTAACAGTTTGTGGCTATAAAGTTTCCTAAAATGATTGCCCGCTAACCAATTAACCATTTAAATATAATCTAATGATATAATCTACGACCGTGTTCTGGCTAGAGACTTAACCGGTTTAACGCCATACTGAGGTATGGCGTTATGCCCGATTAACTCTCCAGTGAGAACACGGCCTTAGGCCGTGTTCTCACTAGTGAGTTAATATGAAATAACGCCATACATAAGTATGGCGGTATGCCGGTTAAGTCTCTAGTGAGAACACGGCCTTAGATTACCGACGATCATACAGGAAGTCTTATAAATATCTTTTAAATAATTCACTGGAATCCGTTACAAAAGTTTTCAGTCAAATTCGTTTCAAATTATTCAGCAGATCATTGCTTACATTATACAGAGTTTGTGGTATCTGGTCTGTAACTGTTATATTGTAGTTATAATAGAACCCATTCCTAAGTTTGCATCATGAAATTGTAGGCCTAGGTCGATTTTCAGAACTCGAATCTATTCATATGCTGTCAGAATGATCCGAGTGAGAAGTGAAATAAACTACAAAACAGTCTTCGTACAGATCACTAGAAATCATCTTGTTTTGTGACCACCACACATGGACCAAGCCATACAAATGTATTAATCTAACGCGCAATACGAATGTACCAACCAACGCACGTGTATCAACCATACGAACGTACTAACGGACGTACATTTCTTTCACTAACACAACATACGACGGTCAAAAGGAGGTCCAAGAAATATAATCGGGCACTTGTTATTCTCTCGCTCAAACGTTCACATTTACAAAACCATCGTTATCCCCCTCTTACTATCATCTCATGACATCGTTCAATTTTAAATCATTAATATCGAATTCGCTTCTCAAATTATCGCTTGTTTACAAACGGTATGTTTTGTTGGCTCGGTAGTAGGATGGTGGACTTATGTTACTGTGAAGGGCCCTCGCGGCGCATTCTCAACTGCCTGATTATTGACACAGTCGATTATCAGGTGAGGCCGGGAACTTAAGTCATAAAGCAAACTAACCATTTAGAATACACTCAGGCCAATTACCAAATTCTTTTTAACAAAATCGTGGCTTTCATTAAAACCACAATGCTGTGCGAAGCAAATGCAAACCACAACAACAAGAAAATATTTCTGTCAAGTCATTGTTGTCAAATAGCATGGACGGACGTGCGTGATTTTGAGACTAATTTGACTATGGCAGCAACAGCGCCCAGTCAAATTAATCTCAAAATATTTATCAGCTTACCGGTTATAGTTTTCTGGAATTTGAAACACGAGCAGGGTGTGTGGTGGAGCGTAGCTAGAGATGGGCGGGGCATAGCTAAAACTGGACAGGTCGATTACCCTACGCCGCTATAGTTTCTATATTGTTAATCTGCGTTTCAATGCCGATTATTGTTATTACTCAGGATCTTTCTCTTTCCTTAGTCTTAGTCTTGGTAACAACTTTTTTACTGAATCTCCTATAGTTTTCATGTTTACTTCCGATCAGAGAGATTGAGAAATGGAGAAAATGAGAAAGGGAGAGAAAGAAATAGAAATTAGAATCTGGAGATGTTTAGACGAGCTCGCAGCGAGATCACGCATGTCTGTACTTCTGAGATGTTGTGGGTTTAAGGGCGTCGAGTGAGGGTAGAAAGTGGACGGTGTAGTGTATCTGGCATTAGTCGAAGCGGTTCGTGTCTCGTGTGAATTGGCATAGAAGCGTTGAAATTGAAAGATTCTGTTGCAGATCCAGGACAGTATCGCCATAAAGAAGTAGGCCTATTGTCGAGGATGTGGTAGAGATGCCGTTACGTGATAATTCGTTTTGCAGATGGGTTCGTTGGGCGTTATAGAGAGGACAATCAAAGAGAACATGTTCTGCTGATTCATCACGGTGGTCACATGATGGGCACATGGGCGTGTCAGAGAGGTGGTTGTTGAATAGGTCTCTGTTGAGACCGCTACACCGCTGCGGAGTCTACAGAGGCTTATGTTTGCTGGTTGAGTACCAGCGCAGAACCACACAGGTGATGGCTGGGTAGGAGACATCCCAGCAGGCACATGGCGTTGTTTCAACGTTGAATCCACGTTGAAATCACGTCACGTGCCCTCAAACCGAGGGGATATTCAACACGATTTTTGCGCAAAATAAAGTCCGAAACTTTACATGATTTGGAAACTATTACTGATAAGGCTGCCGATCAAAAGCCTACCAAAATTCGTCACAATCGTCCGATTATAGGCGTAGGACAATCTCAGAAATGTGGAAAGAAGAGGTGTAAATTAGACCTCTATCTACCTAATCAGAAAGCATTTGTCAGTTATCAGAACAAAAGCAAATTCCAACTTCAGTCTAATTTAGATTGCGATTCTAAAAATGTTATCTATTTAATATCTTGCAAATTATGCCAAAAGCAGTATGTCGGTGAAACAAAATGCCCTTTAAGATGGCGAGCAACTAGACACCTTTGCGATATTAGACACGACGAGGACACCAACGTAGCTCAACAGTTCAATCTTCCTGGTCATTCTGTCGATAGACACTTTGAAATTATGCCTATTGAGCAACTGCCTCTTTCTGCTACGGCCGAAGAAACTGATAAACAAAGAAAACTTCGAGAATCATTTTGGATTAGGCAACTGAAAACAAAATGGCCGAGTGGCATAAACGTGGACCCTGGTCTTGCTGATCAACGTGAAATAATTCCATTCAGTTTAACATACAATCGAAAAAATGTTGAAATTTCTGAAATTTTGAAAGATGAATATCATAAATTGCAGGATAAAATGAAAAAACCTCTCAATTTGCGTCCAGTGATAGCCTTTAAGAAAAACTCCAATCTACGTGACATCTTGGTTAAATCGAAATTAACTCTTCAAAAACCTTCAGAATGAATGATATATATTATTCATATTTTATAGGCCGAACCGCCTCTATCAAACAAACATAACAAATCTCAGACAATAAAATAAATAAAAAATATCTCCCAACCTTGGGAGATCCTGAGCCAGTGCGTTTAATAATATAACCACCCACCACCAACCAACCACCACCACCCACCACTACCCACTACCCACTACCCACCACCCACCACCACTCACCCACTACCCACCACCCACCCACCACCCACCCATCACCCACCCACCATCCCACCACCCACCCACCACCAACCACCCACCCACCAACCACCACCAACCACCAACCACCCATCACCCACCCACCACACATCACCCACCACCCACCACCCACCACCCACCACCCACCACCCACCACCCACCACCCACCACCCACCACCCACCACCCACCACCCACCACTCCCAACCCACCCCACCTACATCACCAATTAGCCAAACTATTACTTTGAACTATGCTGATTAATAATAATAATAATAATAATAATATATATATATATATATATATATATATATATATATATATATATATATATATATATATATATATATATATATATATATATATATATATATATATATATATATATATAGACAGACGGACAGACGACGGACAGTCGGCATGGCATAAACTCACTTGGCCATTCTCCTATCGTGGAATCGGATTAATACTCGGTAGAATCGTCTGCATTTTACGGACCTAATATACTGGACTTGTGAACTCGGAATGTACTATATATATGTCAAAAGGTCACAAATTTTGACCGCTGTTTAAAATCGGTCAAATGTGCAAATGCGCATTGTTGTGATTGACAATGTTGTAATAAATAAATTTCTTGCTGGAGAGTGGATGATAGACTCCATTTGACGAATCTAAAGGACCAATGTTCACCTCTTTCATGAAATGCTGTTACTATAACCTGGCAGAATTACATTTTCGAAAATAACAAAATAATGCAATTATGGGGTACTGAAAATTGGAATGGACATTATTACATAACATCATATTCCCATAAGCTAGAATAATGAATTACCACACCAAATGTTCCCTGTCGTAGCCTCTATAATTTAATATATGTCATGTGCAAATCAGTTGAGTAATTAGATCAACAGACGTCAAAAGCTCGCCAATTTTGGCCACTAATTAAGATCTGGCAGCTGTGCATATTAACCCGTATTGTGTCAACAGCGCCTCAAAGCGCTCACAATGATATTTATACCAACTAACCGTGGAGCAGTCAAGATTTTTCAGGAAGACGAGGCTTGGCTCCTTTTGTAACTTTACCAATGGAATTTATAAAATTAAAAAAGCAGCTTTCGGAACAGGTCGTTTCGGCCGGCTTAATGATTAAAGGGTTAATTGTCATTATCCATTTGCAGGCTAAGAGAAGACTATTTCTTGGAAATTTACGACTGAAATAACTGGCTCGATTAAAATCAAACGGGCGGGGTGGGGTGAGGGTCTCTATAGCTGTAAAACACGAAACTGAAAACAAGGAACGAGAGCAATGTTTTCATTATTATCAAAAATCAAACAACATGATATACCAATAGATTTGCAGATAATACTATTTGATACCATGATTGCACAAATACTACTTTATGGCTCAGAAATCTGGGGGGTTGAGAATACAACTCAGATAGAAACATGCCATATTAAATTCTTTAAAAGTGTACTCGGCTTGAAGAGAAGTATCCCAAATGTTATGGTTTATGGTGACTTGGGAACAATGCCCTTAGATGTACAAATAAAATGTAACATGGTTAGGTTTTGGGGAGGGATAGTAAATGCAGGATACGGGAAACTCGTCAATTTTATTATTTATTTCTAGACGACATTACCCAACGGCATATACAAGTTAATTGGATTAACACAATCAAAACTATCCTAGAGACAACAGGTCAGCGACATGCATTCAACTCTGAAAACATAAACATAAATAAGGTAGTCAGTCAAACAAAGAAAGCCTTGGAGCAACAATACATAGACAAATGGACGATACAGCTACACGAATCAACTAGGTTAACGTTTTACAAAGTTATACAATTCAAATTTCGGTTTGAAAGCTACTTAAAATTACTGTCATGCGCCGATGCTATAAGCTTATGTCACATCAGGACACTTAATCACAAACTGGCAATTGAGTCACAAAGATGGGCGGGCATCGACCGGAATGAAAGATTATGCAATGTAATGTCATAGAAGATGAAATTCACTTCCTTTTTTATTGTAGTAAATATCAGAATGAAAGAGAGCGATATATCCCAGAATACTATGCAAGAGACAACAGTACAGAAAAGACACAGGGTTTATTTGGAATATGCAACAGGCCAGTCCTCAGCAAACTATGTAGATTTTTAAGGTTATCAAAGCTAACGACGACGACGACGACGACGCCGACGACGACGACGACGACGACGACGACGACGACGATAATAATAATAATAATAATAACAACAACAACAACAACAACAACAACAACAACAACAACAACAACAACAACAACAACAATAATAACAACAACAACAACAACAGCAACATCATCAACAACAACAACATCATTATAGTCATCGTCATCATCATCATCATCATCATCATCATCAACAACAACAACAACGACAACGACAACGACGACGACGACGACGACGACGACGACGACAACAAAGACCGCCGGCGTCGCCACAACAACAACAACAACAACAACAACAACAACATCGACGATAACAGCAACAAAATATATATCGACGACAATTACAACCGCTATCCCACAACAACAACAACAACAACAGCAATGACGCCAACAACAGACTACGACTACAACTACAACTACAACTACAACTACAACTACTACTACTACTACTACTACTACTACTACTACTAAAACTGGTAAATTTCCAAAAAATAGTCTTCTCTTAGCCTACAACATAGACATTCCGAGAGATCACTGAAGGTTCCGTTTTATGGCTAAATTGACATACCAGGGGTTAAGGGACAAATGGTACTAAAGGAGTATGTTGGTGTTAACATCGTGAAAGGTTAGGGTTAGACACGGGCTGATAAATCCTGGCATTGTGTTTGATGCAGAGCTTAACATGGATACGCGAGTAACATCTATTTGCCGTGCATCATACTTTCATCTCCATCGCATCAGTCACATTACGAAATTTCTGACACTAGACGCTATAAAGCGCCTTAGTCACGCATACGATATGTCAAAATTGACCTATGGAAATACACTCCTCTTTCGAAGAATGCTGATAAACTGCAGCGTGCCCAAAACACTGCTGCACGTATTCTAACCTGGACATAGAAACGTCACAATATCACCCCAGTGCTGAAAGGTACTGCCAGAAGAAGAGTTGACTATAAGATTTTAATTAACACATTTCTCGTTTTTTAAGATTTGGCACCTAAGTACATCTGCGAATTATTGGCAAAACATGAACCACAAAGAGCTCTTCGCTCTGCCAGTAAATTATAACTGGTCGTACCTGCCACTAAGCTTAGATCATTCAGTGACAAATCATTTGCTAAAGCAGCTGCAGTATTATGGAACTCTCTGCCTAGTGATCTACATGCTGCACCTTCATTAAACACGTGTCCCAAGGAGTTAAGAACACATCTTTTCAAAAAACACATCTTTCCTTGTATTTGTAGCCTCTACATAACAAACAATAAATCTGCTAATTGTATTTGAACATATCGTCTCTTAATTAGTTACGGACACTATCAGATGCTGATTCATCACCGTCATTGCGCTATCATCATCAGGTGAACTGCACTCATTCCTGTTCGTGATCAGATCTTTAGAATATCCCCGAGCATACTAGGCAATGGCTGACACTCGCACCACTTGTGCTTCATCCGTTGTTCACAACCATACAGTCCAGCAATTCTCCTAAGTTGGTGCAGGGATGGCTTGCTTCGATAGATGGTCTTCAGTTCCAATAACCACCTGAGAGGTAGCCTTAAATACGTGCTCGCGAAGGCGGGCTCCTGGTCGAGGGCTGATATGTCCACATTTTCTTAGGTTTGAGATTTTTATCTACCTCACCACACATATTCATTGACATGGAGCAACGTAAAATGCGCAACATTTGTCAGGATTTAGTCGTTTTGTAATTCGGCAGGTGAAATCATCTGTTTGAAGTAAGTTCCCCTGAGATGTCCCATGGCTCAACAGCAGTCTGAGGCGCTTCTGGCTGTAATCGACCATCCAGTAACAAATTGCTTACGTGGTGGGCCCTTGTAGCACATGGACTAACGTACATATTAGAAGATACCCTGTGTCAGCCCATTAAGTGACGATCAGCCATTCTGGGCATATTAACTCCTAAATGCTACCAATGTTATCCGTTTTCGCCTTGATCCCACACGTCCAAGACCATAGTTCTACAGGGTTCGCAGCCGGACTTCAGTAAGTAAGGGCTTAGTTATAGCGATTACGTCGATGTACTTCAGTAAGTAAGGGCTTAGTTTTGCAGAGCATACAGCTGTACTTCATTAAGTACGGGTTTAGTTCCACAGAGTACGTTGATGTACTTCAGTAAGTAAGGGTGTAGTTCTACAGAGTACGTCGATGTACTTCAGTAAGTAAGGGTTTAGTTCTACAGAGTACGTCGATGTACTTCAGTAAGTAAGGGGTTAGTTCTACAGAGTACGTCGATGTACTTCAGTAAGTAAGGGCTTAGTTCTACAGAGTACGTCGATGTACTTCAGTAAGTAAGGGCTTAGTTCTACAGAGTACGTCGATGTACTTCAGTATGTAAGGATGTAGTTCTACAGAGTACGTCAATATACTTCAGTAAGTAAGGGTGTAGTTCTACAGAGTACGTCGATGTACATCAGTAAGAAAGGGCTTAGTTCTACAGAGTACGTCGATGTACTTCAGTAAGTAAGGGCTTAGTTCTACAGTGTACGTCGATGTACTTCAGTAAGTAAGGGTTTAGTTCTACAGAGTACGTCGATGTATGTAACGGCTTAGTTCTACAGAGTACATCGATGTACTTCAGTAAGTAAGGGTTTAGTTCTACAGAGTACGTCGATGTATGTAAGGGCTTAGTTCTACAGAGTACGTCGATGTACTTCAGTAAGTAAGGGTTTAGTTCTACAGAGTACGTCGATGTATGTAAGGGGTTAGTTCTACAGAGTACGTCGATGTACCTCAGGTACCACTTGCTTCCATTCTTATAATTTCAAAATATTGAAGAGCTTTCCTGTTTGTTTGTCCTGAGATTGAGGTACATGTAATTTCTGGGTGAAAGGGTTAATGTATGTCTTCAAGCTGTATACGAATGTATGGCATATTTCAGATATGTCAATTAAAGGAATACTACTCCCACCTCCAATGGTATATTGTACTGATAGATTAAGGTATCTAGATTACAAATAATTCACATCTCAGCGCGTGCATTTATTTCGCCGTAATGTGGATCTGTGATCGCGGCCATTTTGTCTCATCAAGCCATAGTGTGCGTGATGGCACGACGATGCTTATTAAACACAATACTTATTATTTTATAAATTTCTTGTTGAATATTTTTTAAACCAATTTAACTGGAAGTTGCCGCTGCGAAAAATTAATTAGTTAATCTATTTTGCTTCTTAATGGCTATTATCAAACCAAAGGAGGTAAGACAGTGAACGGGGCGGGTGTGTCGAGGGGAGAATCCAGTGTAGCTATGCCCCGCCCATCTTTAACTAAGCTCCACCCACACTTCGCCGTGTTTGGATCGCTCGATCCAAAACTGCCTGATTAGTAATTTCCAGAAAACTATACAGGTAAGGTGTTGAATATTTTGAAACTAATTTGACTGGGTTCTGTTGTTGCCTATGGCATATGGCAGCAACAGTGCCCAGTCAAATTAGATTCAAAATAGTCAACAGCATCTTTATCAAATAGTTAAGACATACAATTCGTTACAACGCTTAGTCCGTCATCAATTAAGCGTGTGTGACGAACTTATTTACGGCATTCGTGACGTCATCGATTATGTCATCATCCTACTCGTCACGTGGTTGATTATGACGTCATATGATTGATGGATAAACTGAAAAGGTCTATTATCAAAGCTGTAGACACCTCCCCGCCCCGGTTACCGTCTTAATCCCTTTTGGTCGATAGTAAACTTTACTGAACAAAAATGTAATACCTAATCAGCTAATAACTTTCATGTATATTGTCAATCACTGTTATTTCCCCATTCTTTACCCGCAACGACTTGATCAGCTCCGGCTCGAATATTTTGAATAAACGCCTTGTATATATTCCACTTGTCTCACAGGATAAATTGAAACGACTATTAAAAGTACCGAGCCTTTACAGTGTCAGCAGTATTGTGATTTAATGAATCAATACACCGTAACAAGAAAATGATGGAATAATATAGAAGCAATAGGAAATGAAAAATATAAGAGTATAGGGCTTATAGCAACGCTCGCAGTTAATGGCATCAAACATGACTTAGACAATCAGAGTGCTGAGTTACTGGCCAATGCATTTGCAAATGCTGGTAGTAATTAGATCCATCTATGAGTCTATATACGAGAACTAAAAGCTGATGCAGAGGCTCAAATTAACAACTTAGATTTTCATGATAGAGAATAGTTAAACATCAATAGGGAAATCTTCAAACTAGAACTAAAAGTAGTTGTAGGAGAAGTAAAAGGTTGCTCACCTGAAAAAAGATTGCATTTCGTATGACATGTTGCGAAAACGACAAGAGGGAAGAATATTAATGCAATGCGACTCGATCTAAATAACCTTATTTGGTTGACCTACACCTGCTAAACTAGCGAAGTGCTGTGAAAAGGCCAGCGTTATAAGCACGACCAGGCAAAGCAAAATTCTTTAATCGATTAGAATGGGATTAAGAACACACAAAACTGTTGCACAGGCAAAGTCATCGTCCTATTGCACGGTCTCGCCCTCTCGCTCTGCATTCGCATCGTGTATCGCGCTTGTGGGCTTTTGATATCTGCGCTAAGTTAACGAAACATCGTAAATATAAATGAGTTGCGGGTCACAGCCAATGAAATTGCTCATGTTACTTAACAATAGATCAAAGGTCTGCAAGTACGGCCACATACAGCGGAGAGATGTGGATGGGCGTATGTTAGTACGATGGGGCAATGTGGATTCCGCAAATGCAGACGGATCACTAACCATGTGCTGCGACTAAGATAGAAAGGAAAGCAATAGACTCCGGAAAGGTATCTAGATGTGTATCCCTCGACGTCGAAAAAGCATTGTCTATGATGCGTAAAACAGAGCAGTGTCGTGTGGATACTGTACGACTTTGGATATCGTGGTGGGAATTTACACTGGATTCAAGATGTGTTTATCTGTAACGGACCTTTCCCGTTTTTGCTACGCCCCGCCCATCTCTAGCAAAGCTCCACCCATACCTCGATCATGATTGGATCGATCGATCACTGAAATCCCTGACTGTCAATTATCCAGAAAACTATACAGATAAGCTGTGAAATATTTTGAAACTAATCTGACTGAGTGCCCAGTCAAATTAGTTTCAAAATATTCAACAGAATATGTATTAAATAATAGACATACAATTCGTACAACAACACATAGTCCGTCTTCAATTATGCGTTAGTGACGTACTTATCCACGTCATTCATGACGACATAATGACATCATTGATTATGATGTCATTCTACACGTCACGTAGTTAATTTTGACGCCAGGTGATAGATGGATACTCTGGAAAGGTGTATTCTATGTAATGATGAACGATCTGCCCAAAGACATCGAAATACAACAGAAACTGCGAGGTGGGATAATCTGTAAGTCTACTTTTGCTGACGATGCAGCACTTTGAACAAACCAGCTTCGCTGCAATGAGACCTGCATATGAATTCATGCAAAATGTGGTCGATGTACTAAGCTTATGTTGTCGCAAGTTTGGCTTTAACCTGCCGCGGCAAAAGACAGTAGAGGTAAACGTTTCGTAATCAAGACACAATTCAAATGTGATTCATCCCTATACATAAATGGGGAAAAGATCAAAACCGAAAACCAAAGACAAATTGTTTAGGCATACCTTTGGCCGACAATTGAGCTGGTGTGTGGATTTCAATTGACGGGTTGCTAGATGCACCAAGCAGATTAATACCATGCTAATTCTGTTTAGGGGGACAGATAAATTCGAAGATTCACTATGGATGTGAGGCTTATGTAACGGCCTCCAGCACAAAACTAAAGAAGCGCGACTACAGGTTAAGGCTCTACGAAAACTGTTGTGAGTAACAAAATCATCGCCGACACCAGCCCGTCCTCTGTAGTGTGGAGACGCCCGACTCCACACACGGAGAGGGGTGTGTGTGTGGTGGGGTGGGGGGGGGGGGGGGTTACTCGTGAAATTGTAGGTATACTGATTTACAAACATCAAATATAACCCATCCAACTAGAGGTATATTAAACCCGTCTACAGATCACACACAATACATAGAGTACAATATATGGAAATGGAAAAGGACCACACACACACACACACACACACACACACACACACACACACACACACACACACACACACACACACACACACACACACACACACACACACACACACACACACACACACACACACACACACACACACACACACACACACACACACACACACACACACACACACACACACACACACACACACACACACACACACACACACACACACACACACACACACACACACACACACACACACACACACACACACACACACACACACACACACACACACACACACACACACACACACACACACACACACACACACACACACACACACACACACACACACACACACACACACACACACACACACACACACACACACACACACACACACACACACACATCCCCCAGCCCCCCCCCCCCCCACGCCACCCCGTGTTTGATTATGAAGACATTGGTCGAAGACATTGAGCTAGAGAGTGTTCAATTTTATGTTCACACACTGCCCTATAGGCCATAGCTATGAGTCGCCATGGCTCCTTGCACACGTTAATGCGCATTGCGAACATACCAAAGAGATAACCAAACAGGATATATCTGAGCTAATAAGAAATTGTGCGCTGGAAGATATTGATTAAACAATGGACAGATTACGGCAAAATCAATACAGATGCTTCCAAACTTCCGGAAACAGGTAAATATGATGTCGTGAAACATAGGTATATCTATAGACTCCCAGAACATCTTTTGGCATATAGTACTGAAATGATAACTATCAAGAAAGCGATGTAATGGAGAATACCCAGCCCAATGGCAGATATGTTATACTGAGTGACTCAGCGTGGGCAGTAAGCAGTCTAAAACGGTGTTTATATAGAAACCGAGAGTCACTCAAAAGGAAGTTGCACCTGCTATGACAAACGGCAGGACAGTTGAAATAGACTGTTTATCAAACCACGTACATATATATGTCATGGAATTTGCAGATGAAGCTGAACAAAGTATATACTAAGTGGTACGAAACTCCACGTTAGCATAACCCGGTACGAAGCGTTTAAGTGGCACAAATGAAAAATGGTAAAAAATATTGGAACATGCACGCTAAGCGTAGAGATCTATACACAATTACTTCTATGGTTAGTAGCAATTCTCGACACCACTTGGACGATTGCAAGAGCGACATGATCCTGAGATGCATCAGAATCTAGTACATTAATGTCAATATTGTAATGCATAGGATAAAGGGCGAGTGCATAGTAAGAACTCTGATATCTGCGAAGTAGAAGAACCACCAGACCATTTCTTAATACACTGTTCTGATTATGAAAATAACAGAATAGAGCTTAATGAGATTATCATAAATTTGATTCTGCAGGGACTCGCTGACATACAGAAATGTAGGGATATGTGTCTAAATCTGGCACTGATAGGAGTCATCATAAATATTGCAAACAGCAAACAATATATACCAGGTGGAACTTCTTACCTGGCCTGTAGCCGACACGCATCAGGTGATGGACTGGAATTACAACGCTATACCTGGTCATATGGTTACGTCAGTGCGAACAAGAAGTAAATCCACCTGCCCCATGACTTATAGACAATATGTCAATGGGCTACTCCAATTACTGCTCAATAGGTGAAATATGTGGCTGTGTTTCTTAAATAAATCTGATAGACAACCAATATAGGTAAGAACGAACTCGGCAGTGATTCCGGTTAGATAATGTCTGCCTTTCACTGCCGATTTTTTTTTTGTAAGCACTAAGAGACGCTAGCGTAGATTCTGTTTGGATTCAGAATCCGGTACAAATATGGCTAAATCTATCTAGGTGGCCTTTCCGATGAGATACCTCGCTGCTTTCCATAGCCGTAGTTTTGTGGTAAGCATGATGCACAACTACGGTTGAAAAAGAGACTCCTGTAGCCAAAAACGCAGAAGACAACAATAAATATACACCAACACCGGACGTCTGTATAGTAGTACACAGAATGATAAATATTGGTAAGAAACAATATGACTACATAGCGTCTATATCACATATCACGCGCATGGGGGCTATACCGAACGGTATAAGACACATGGAGCTATTACTCTACTTCTACGCTGTGAATCATCTTATAGACATCTTATCTACGGCTGAAATTACAACACTGTACATTGACTTAGACAAATAGCCACGTACTAGGCGCAGCAGCTTGTGACCATGAGTGTAGGCGGCATACAGCAGTTGATGCTGGGAGCATCTATCTCATAGGCTGCACCCCGTCACTTCCCAAATACATTTTTATCATCCTCACGAAACCACGCCTCCATTTCCGTAATAGCCAAAGTATGTAACCAAGTAAAAAATCTAAACCCATTTTAAGCTGTGGTGAATGGAACCTGTTTCAGTGGTACCAGAACTATACGCTATCCAAACCAATCGACCTTTCCGGTTTTAGCTATGTCCCGCCCATCTCTAGCTAAGCTTCACCCACACCTCGCTTGTGTTGGGATCGATCGATCTCTGAACACCCTGACTATCAATTTCCAAAAAAACTACACAGGTTCGCTGTTGAATATTTGAAACTAATTCATACGTGTCGGACCATTTGAGATTTGGTGACGGTCGATATGGAACTCTTTGTGACGTAATGATTATAACGTCATCATACACGCGCTGAGGTGATTATGACGTCATACGAGGTCTGATGATGGATGGATACTCTGGAAAGGTGAATTAGCCATCGTCGCTACACCAATTGAAACCAGAGACGGAAACAAAATGAAAAAGTAATTAAGTTCCATAATTTATCCATTTTATATGATGCATCTTACAAAATAAAAATGTTTCAGCGTGGCGTAACTTTGATCTAGAATTAGGGACCCGATAAATGTCAACCAAACATATCAATAACAAACTATTATCAGCTGATGAAACACATGCATAAATAAGCTTAGTGTTAAAAGGTACTAGCTTTGAATTCTGGTATTACAACGACCGTGGACATCGATCACAACTTCCCTTTCAGGATAATAGCATGCCGATTATTAATCAAAGCACATGTGTGCTTCGAAAGATCGTGTAGGTGTTCATGTGCACAGACATCTTATGGTAAAACTTCAGAGGGCAGCATATGTTTGCAGAGACGGTGTAATTCTGACCAGGTAGCATCTGTGGGCATATCCCCTTGATAGTCGTTGCCAGGACATATAGGATCAAGGCAGCTGGTTCAGCGTAAGCTCTCCGGTTGCCGACCTCATCACACTCCAGTTATTCTTGGAACTCGTGAAGAAAATGTATGTATATGTGTCATCGGCCATGTTGTCAGCAATACTTTGAAGAAATAACAGTAATAACAACCTTTTTCCATGAGGCATGGATGTAGGATTTACCTTCCATTATTTTTGGAGAGAGTTAGCTGACACTCACCATGAACCTTTCGAGTTATAGCTATGCCCCGCCCATCTCTAGTTAAACTCCGCCCACGCTTCGCTCGTTTTGGGATCGACCAATCCCGAACTATCAATTTGCAGAAAACTATACGGGTAAACTGTTAAATATTTTGAAATTAATTTGACTGGGTGTTGTTGCTATGGCAGCAACAGCGCCTAGTCAAATTAGTTTCAAAATATTCATCAGCATCTTTATTAAATAGTAGACATTCAATTCGTACAACAACGGTTAGTCCGCCTTCAATTATGCATTCGTGGCGTGCTTATCTTCGCCATTCATGACATCATTGTTTTGACGTCATCCTACACGGCACGTTGTTAATTATGACGTCATATTATGGATGGATTAACCGGACAGGGGTCCATTACCAACGCATATCGTCTTGTCTACTTCTCGGTATGAGCATGGAATCTAATCTACGCCCAACGAAGACGTGAGTTGATGCAGACCACCAACATATAGGTACCTGTTCACAAACTGTGGCGTATACATTACATCATGGATCTTTATTTTGACTAATAAACATTACTAATGACAGATTTTCAACCTTAGCCCTTTCACTAGATTTATAATGTGATCCAAGTCATGATCAGCACAAACAATTACAAATCATTGTTTACGGGACTAAACAGTATTTTTCTTTTTACAAATTAGATAAAACAGGCCTAGTACCATGGAAATCTGTAAATCCACAATTTGGTTTAAACAGAATTTATTTCTGTTAAAATGGGATCACAATAAAGATAGTTGTATACCTGTGGCTCACATACACATACAAATATTGTGACCAAATGCATTATAATGGAGGAGGATAAAAAAATCGTTATATTAGTTTAAATTGGCGTGCTAGTTCAAATCCAGAATTTGATCCAGATCCGGACCTATGTCTGGATGTGAACGAAAGATGGAGAACATAGTAGTTTCAGGCAAATCTGATAAGTAGTTTATGAGAAATGTGGATATCCATATCTACAGTACCTTAATCTTTGCCCGATCTTAACCAAAATATCCGGCGCACCCCGGGATTATTTTCTTGTTGACTTCTACTGGCCTATACTGCATCCATTTCAGTACATCTCAACACCGCAATTTCAAAACAAATATACACACGAGCGGTTTTATGTGTGGTAGAGATGTACCGTTATCTAGTCTGCTTAGCCGTTAACGGAGTATCCTTCCTTCACCGCTGCGTCAGTATGAACAACCTCTCCAGTGTATCCGTTAGAGATACCTGAATTTCTCATAGAAACTTCATGGCGCTATGTAATCGCAAGTAATTCCACGAATTTTACAACATCTTACTATTAGGCGAGATTAAACAGTGTCCTTGTAGCTTTATAGCTTATCATAATTATGATGACGTTGAAGCCAACGCGTTCTATGTGTATTTCCACACACCATGCTGGTAAGCTGAGAGATATTCATAGCCTGATTTAACGCAAGACGTTGAGGCAGAGCTCCATTGGAAGGATCCATTTCCAGCTACGCGCCATTTCTAGCTAACCACCGCCGACTTTGAACACGGGTTGAAATCTCGTATAAATTCGTAAGTTAAAGGTAATTCTACAGGTAAGCTGTTGAATATTTTTTAACTAATTTTACTGGGAGCTGTTGTTGTATAAAACAGTAACAGCTCCCAGTCATATTGGTTTCAAAATATTCAACAGAATGCTTATTAAATTGTAAATACACCAAAGACATAGAATTCACACACTTTCGTGACTGACTTTTCCAGTTTGGTAACGGAGTTACGTCATTTTGATTGTGACGTCAGCTAACTCGTGACGTGATTGATTACGGTGTGAGCTACCAGAGTAATAGATTCAATCTCGCTATGAGGTTATTACACTGGTCATAATTTTTTGTAGGCGTGTCTGATCCCATGCGCTCACAGGGTTATACGTAAATATTTGCTGCGTATGGCAAAGACGAAAGGGACAACTTTTACAGATCCATATATTATGCAAAAAATTATGCGTGTTCACAGCGTGACAATTTCACGTCTGGTTTATGTTGCATGTCACACGTACGCACAGCTTATATGGCACTTGTCCGCGATTAATCGGTGTCCAAAACTCTATTTTCAAGTTGATTACGGGGATTAGCGATTTTACTGTCAAATAATCTTATTTGCAATCTTCAATTCATTTTGCGCTTTATTGTAGCAAATATTAACCCTTTAACACTCATATCAGCCAAAAACGGCGTCTGCAGTGGTCTTTAGAAATGCCCATTTGCAGACCAAGAGAAGACAATCTTAACCGAACCAGTCATTCCAGTAGTAAATTTTCAAAAATAATCTCTTGGTCTGCAAAAAAGACATTTTCTAGGAGAAAACTGAGATTTTCTTGAACAAATTCGAAGGTTAAAGGGTTAATTTCTATAACTCTTGTGATATATAAATGTCTGCTGCTTCAGAAAGGCGGGGAGTTTGCGCAATATGGTGATAAATATCGCGTCTATAAAATACAGACGAATAAGTTCAAACACAATATTGACTTCCCCATTCTCCGTCGCGCAATAAGTGTCAATTAGCGCCGATTTAAAGCCAGCATAAATTACACAATTATATACCGGTAGTCGGTCTATATGAATAGGTGCGTTTTAAAATCTGGTATTTTAACATTATGCGTAAACAGGCTATCAAAGCACGTACTGAAGTTCACAGGAAGTGCAAACGTGTCCTCGAATCAGTAGGCTACCAACAACTACGCGCATCTTCAGTAAGTGCGTTACCACAAGTTAGGAGCATGTGTAAGGGCGGTGGAACGATTTCGAATTTGGTGAGAACATGGGTGTGGCGGGATTGAGGTCGCGGTAGTGGTGGTTGTAACGGTGGCGGCGGAGGCGATGCGCGGTGGTGGCGGCGGCGATGGCGTATGGTGGTGGCGGTGGCGGTAGCGGTAGCATGGTGGTGGTGGCGGTCGTGGTGGTGGCGGCAGTGGTGGCGGCGGCGGAGGTGGTGGCGGCCGTGGCGGCGGCGGTGTAGGTGAGAAGGCGGTTAGGGTAGAGGGGGGGGGGGGTTACAGGCAACTATGCTTTAAATTTAACGAGGTGTCGAAATCAAATCTTTTAACCGAAATTTCAGTAATATTGTTAGACGTTAGGAAATAGTGATCGACACAAGTTTTAATGTATGCTGCTGACGCTATACTACAATCCACTGTTATTCAAATAGGATAAAAGCAAGCCTTTTTTGCAGAATGTTAACGGGCAATACAGTTCATATAAATGATTTATTCTTGATGATCCGATAATCCGATGATCCGGGTCTTTCTAGCATAGCGAATTAAGTCCTATAGATCGGGTTTCTCTTATCCAATAAGCTAGGATTATGTACGCACGATTGATGGCGCAGTTGAAGGCAATGAAATGTGTATGATTATCACGTGTCATTCATCTACCGTCATTCTCTAATCTGTGTATGTTGGATGAAGCTTTGTTTAACTCCTTCATAAATCTCGCAAATAAGGCCCATATGCTTGCGGGTGGCGGAGGTAGGGTGGGTGTCACGATGCAACCCCCATCCCCATCCAAAGCCCCATTGACCTGTCTGAGTTCCGCGGTTTTCATACAAGACATTAAACTAATCAAAACGAATAGAACAAATAAAAAGGTGGTCTAAACAAAACAAATACTAGAATGTGCAGTCGATGACGAGGCACGGTTTGCGTACCTTTGATCTTTTGACCCAGTTAATATAAATGCCATGTCCCAATCCGCACTCATATGGGTAGATCCACCTCACCTAGCAAACTTGGTTATGACTTTGGGAGGAGATAACGTGCCGGTGGAATCTCTATGATATTTGCCACCCCCACCACACCCTATGCAATAACTCACATAGGCAATTTGGTTGAAGTCCACCAAGAGGTTTCGGAGGGGATAGCGTGACAGATGGAATGTTTTAGCCTATTTGACGTTTTGAACCCACCTTGCCCAACCACAGGGGCCCAGACACAACATAAATGACATCTCACAATCCGCAATCAAATGGATGACCCGGGTTGCCTGGCAAGTAGCAAATTCTCGTGAATTGTACCAACGTGAAACGGTTTTGGACTAAATAACACGAGTCTTAACCCTTACCACACTGATGTCAAAAAATTTTAATTTTCAAATTAAATTAAAAGATCAACTGGGCTTCATTTTTCAACAAATTTGGTGGTAGATGTTGCTGTCGTAGACAGCAACATCATCCACTAAAATTGTTGAAAAATGAACACCAGTTTCTTTGCTATTGGCACAGTAAAATACAGAATATTGACATCAGAGCGATAGGGGTTAGGGATATATATCTATCACGCGGGACTGTCATTTGCCAATATGCTATAGGCCTCTGTACCTTTTTCACCCAAGAGTCATATATTTGCTACATTCGTTGATGTCGTCTAAAACGAGAGTTACGCACATGCTCACATATACACCTGTGCAAAAGTTAAGCACCAGCAAAAACAATAGAACGTAGAAAGATGATGGTACAACTAGGCTGCCATACTTTTTGTCCCCGCGTTAGCTGACATAATTCCAAGTACGAAATGCACATGCATGCATGACTTCACGCCGCTTGATGTCCGTGCGTGGCGGGAAACAGCACACGTGTTCAGTTATGTAAAAGTCCAGTTTGAGGTGTAGAACATTACATACAGATTTAGGCGACAAGATTAGGAATTTTGTGTTCATGACCGTGGTTTATTTGTACAGAGAGAATTAGCTCTTGATTGTGAACCGCTATGGCAAGACGAAGGTTAAGTGATCGTGTGAAATGGCAAATCATAGGCATGCATACCACTGGTATGTCATGCAGAGAGATTGGCAGACAGCTGAACATTAACCATACTGTAATCAGTCGTTTGATTGCAAAACATGGGCAAACTAACGAGGTGAAGGACAGGCCTAGATCTGGAAGACCGAAGAAGACTACTGCCCGTGATGATCGAGCCCTAGTACGCCTTGTTAGGAGATCTCCATTCACCAACAGCAGAGTGCTCAGCCAGCAATGGGAAACGCGCAATAGAGTGTCAATGTCTACCGTCAAAAGGAGACTGTATGCTGCTGGCATGAAAGCTAGGAGACCTGTCAGACGTCCTCTCCTCACTGCACACCACAAAGAGGAGCGTCTGAGGTGGTGCAACGAAAGAAGACACTGGAACATGAGATCCTGGAGACGGGTACATTGGTCCGATGAAAGTCGGTTCCTGCTTCATGCCACATATGGTCGAACTCGTGTATGGAGGTCCAGACGCACGGCGTACGACCAACGTAACATCATGGAAGAAGTTCCATTTGGTGGAGGTTCCGTTATGATATGGGGGTGCATCTCATTTGATTGTAAGCTGGATCTGTTGACTGTACCTGGAACACTAAATGGACAAAGATATCAAGATTCCATACTGGATAGAGTTGTGGTCCCTCATTTTGTAAATCATGCACCTGGAACCCACCCTATATTCATGGATGACAACGCCCGACCACATCGTGCTAGAGCTGTGCATGAATACCTCCGCCAGAATGCCATCGAAACCCTACCATGGCCAGCAAGGAGCCCTGACATGAACCCTATTGAGCATATCTGGGACATTCTGGGAAACATGGTGAGAAGGAGGGATCCTCCTGTGCAGAACCTACAGGAATTAACAGACGCACTCCATCTTGAATGGCAATGAATACCACAATGGCGTATCAGTCGGTTGGTGACCAGCATGAGACGTCGTGTCCAGGCCGTCATCCAGGCACAAGGTGGATATACCCGGTATTAATAATGGCAGTCTCAAACTCGTGCACAGATGTTAAACTTCGTTTTCAGACACCATTAATGACAATCTAGCCACGTGTGTCAACTGTAGGGCAATAGTTGTCAGTTGTGTCAACGTAACCATATTCAGGCCTCGTTTTCAAGTTCAAACAAAAACATACAGTGTTTCCCCACCATCATAATCAGCATTCCTCTAGTTGCATTATTACCTCTTGCACTAAGATGGATGGGTACATAAATGTTTATGCTATTGCTTTCTTCATAGCACATGAATATACCCTCGCATGTGCGGAAAAATAGGGTGGTGCTTAACTTTTGCACAGGTGTATATATTCGCCACGTGAATCAGGTGACGAGTGGTATGGTCTACGCTCTACTAGGGTCTGTAGGGGAGATTGTGGACACAAAGCCAGGTCCACAATGGACCATTCCACTTTTAGTTATGGCCCGCTCATCTCTAGCTAAACTCCACTCACACCTCACCGGTGTTGGGATCGATCGATCTCCGAAGTCTTTGACTATCAATTTCCAGAAAACTATACGGCTAAGCTATTGAATATTTTGGAACTAATTTGATTGGGCGCTGTTGCTGCCTATGGCGTCCAGTCAAATCAGTTTCAAAATATTCAACAGCAGAATATTAAATAGAAGAGACATACAATTCGTACAACGTGCCAGACTTAAAGACGGGCCAAATAGAATCATATATGACGTAATGATTATGATGACATCCTACACGCCACTTAGCTGATTATGACGTCATGCTGGGAGACAGAACGTGTTACGTGTGTCCGGTCTCAAAGAATCTGCGACTGAAGCTTGTCGGCGGGGTGAACGGTTTCTCGCCTGCAAACAGTTACGATAAACATGCAAATAGATGCTTGAGAATCGCGTTTCCAGACCGTTTCCAACACATATATTCTAAAGGAGAGGCTACCGTGATCTTCACTGATCTTCACTGATCACATGGCGCTGGTATAACCACAGCTTTTCTGTTGGTTGGTGTAACGTAACGCTACAACATCAAATGTGTGCCATTGACCAACCGCGGAACGACAATATCGAATTTTATATCGGCGCATTTGTTGGTCAACGGCGCAGATTTAATAGCCAACGGTGCAGGTCCAAAATCGAATTTGATATCGACACGCCCGTTAGTCAACGGCGCAGTGGACCAATAGTAAATTCGGTATCGGGGCGTCCGTTGGTTCCTGCGCCGTTGGGAAAATTCGATATTGGCGTGTTACATTGATATTAACAGAATCCAATGATATAAAATGATACAAGGGATGTGTGCGTGCATGCCTGCGTGCGTGCGTGCGCGGGGTAGTGCGGTGAGAGGGAGAGAGAGAGAGGGGGTGGGGAGAAGAGGGAGAAAGCGGATTGGAGAGAGAGAGAGAGAGAGAGAGAGAGAGAGAGAGAGAGAGAGAGAGAGAGAGAGAGAGAGAGAGAGAGAGAGAGAGAGAGAGAGAGAGAGATAGAGATAGAGAGAGAGAGAGAGAGAGAGAGAGAGAGAGAGAGAGAGAGTAATCTATCTCTCACCTCACAATTGCTGTTAACGACACTACACTGTCATCACCTGGAATATTCTAGATTGAGATGAAATCGGAGTCATCCGGCCTCTCATCTATGACCACACCCTCCTACACGTCCATCCACCCCACCCACACACATGGAGATTTCAAGGACCAGCCCTGTTTACTTACAGCTTACCGACCTTTAGATGCATAGAGATTCCGATCGATGATAATATAGACGCGTTAAATACATTAATAATGAAGTATTATCGTTTCACTTACCTGACAGACTAATCTACGTTTTGCTAATACTGGCACCTTTCACCTGGTATTTAGAGTGTTATAAGTCCACGAAGATTTAATGTTATGCTAACACTGTGAGCGTATGGACCGACAAACCTGTCTATAACGGACACTGTATGGTCCATCAAACTGGTCATTAAACAGAGGTGGTCCCTTGATGAAACTCATTTATCATGGTATCTAGCCTCGGGGCCCAAAATAACGATGGTTCCTTACCACGGGTGGTCTTTTGATCACCTGTCTTAAAGAACCGCCATTATCTGGTCCCTGTAAACAGGTGTCCATTAGCCAGGTTTAACTGTACTTGTTAATAAAGTCATGGTAAGACAGACGTGTGTTTTGTGACTTGTGTTCTGAGCAGGCGACATTAAGGCGGTCTATTGCGCGATGTTTATTGTACGTGATTCGCTACAATAATCCGGCAATACAAATCAGCCCTCTATGTGGACACAGACTTATAGCTTAAATAAATAATTTATTAATATCTTTTAATAAGTTATTCTTTTGACAAAAGTCAGAAACTGTCCCAACATAAATTCATCGTACACATTTAAAACCTCCACTCTAGGGGAGAGAGGGGCACAGTAGATCACGGGGAACTGGCGATCTCAGGATATATCCATATTTACAGAGGGTAGTTCACTAATGATGGTTATCATTTCTTCTTTCAACGTAATTCTTGCAATGGGAATATTTATAGCGGTACTTACAAGGATCAGATAAAGTATGTTTTTCATTACCACAAATTACATTTTCATAGTTGGCATTCCTTGTCATATGCCACACATATTGAAGCATTCAGAATTAATGCCATAACATTTTACTGGATGATAATCAGCGTTTCTCATGGCATCTACTTTTTGAAGGTCCCAGGGTCCCACACCCTGAAATCTGGGGGTCTCCAGCTGAAATCTGTTGTCCCAAGCATGTTGAAACTAGAGAGTAGCATTGACTCACAACTGCGAATATTATTGTGATCACATTCTAGATTTTGTATGTATCTTCGTGCAAAAATCCTATAAAACTACTTATATTAGTATTACACAATCATACAATATTTTCAGGCTCCCATGGAACCCACTGCCTCTACATTTTAGTGGTCTGAAGCTGCATCTAGTGGGTATATGCCCTCAAAAGGACACTCATGAGAATCCCTGAATGGGTAATATCTCACCAGACACATAATATGCAATAATTCATAATTTGTAATATACTAATATTTGAATCACATCGCCAGGCTCGTGGCACAGTAGATCGGGGAAAAGTGGATCAAGTTCAATTGTTTTCTGCAAGAATACTTTTTCACTCAATAGTTTAATGAAAGTCCTGCATTCACTTATGCCTCTCTGTGGACCATACGACATTGTCTGTTTCAATCTGTCACCTGTACTGATCTATACTGTGTCCCGAGTCGGGGTACAGTAGATCACATTGATTTTATTCTATGGATATAAGCTTTCCAAAATGACTTATATGTAACAAATCAGGAATGACTATGCTGCATGAAAACTATGAAATAAAAGCATTCCTTAATGAAACTATACACACGCCTAATGCCCGGTTTTCACGATCAGATTAATCTGATCAGATTTGTCGAATTCGATCAAATCTGACCGTATAAACCAAAAATCTGAAGTCTGAAAATCTCTAAATACGTCATCATGGTTGACGTCATCAGCCAGCAAGCAAAATGGATGCGCCCGTGTCACTTTGAATGTCGGGCGATTTTAATGAGAGGTTCATAATTAAATGGCAAGAAGATTTGTTAAGCCCACTTTATAAAAATTAAACAGAAAGCAGACGGCGATACTGTCCATAGCGGGCGGGTCATATTGTCTGCCTCCACCGTTGGCAACGCTAATGACGTCAGTACCAACTTGGCAATGCTAATGACGTCATATTTCGTCTTCAGAGTCTTTCTTCAGATTTTTCCATCAGATTTTATCGTCAGAATTTTCATCAGATATATCTACAGATTCGCGCTACAGCATCAGAATTTTGCTTCAGATTTGTCTGTCAAATTAATGGCAACGTATGGTAGCCAAGGGCCTGCGACTTTGAAGAACGTACCTACTCCTGAAGCGATGGCTGGTATGCCTTCAGAAATCTTCTCCACCCCATGAAGAGCATGGTTGGTGATCTTGCGGACCGTCTCGCCAGCCTTCGTTGTGAACAGAGTGATCAGAGCCCCAACTGCTGCCAGCGGACCGATAGAACCTTTTACGTAAGTGCGATAGATTCCTTTCGCTCTGTGTACTAGCTTGTGGGGTGCGGTCTCCACTACATCATCATACTCACCCGCGGTCTCCACTACATCGTAGTCGTCTGCATCATCATCCTCATCATAGTCCTCCTCATAGGCCTCGTCATCTATATCCTCGACTGGATCGAGCGTGTTTGCCTTAGTGAACTGGGGACTCACCTTCGCCGACAAGAAGGCGGCAGAGGTCGAACGTGAGCATCATAACCAGGCAATTGAGAAGCTGTCCAAGGAGAAGTTTGAGAACAGCAAAGCCCTCGAGCATATGCGCCGGAGGGAGGCAAGCTGACGACAACTCCGAGCTTAGGCCAACCAGAGCATCAAAGAGGCAGATGAGAGTCTCGATGAGTTCTATGAGGCTGTATCTGAGCCAACGCTCGACTATGAAGCATCGACAGGTCAGAAGACAGCAGAGATTATAGTAGTGGTGGCAGCTGCAGTGGTGACGACAGGAATCGTGCTCTACGCACGCTCAAGCTGAATACATGATGTGTTCGACATGCATACCTTAGCATAGCCAAAGTAAAGTACCATCACATCTAATGAGCGAGTCCCAGCTATGAGGGTTCCAATGTTGAAGCTGAGCCGGTTGCCCTGATTAGGTGGGAAGTCCCTGCCCCCGAGGTGGTGATGGCCCTCGAGTGCCGACTCGAGGTCGGCGCTTCCACTGGTTAGGCGCAGAAGTGCATATGACTTAGTTTTCTGTCTGTAGAGTTGGCAATCAGCCAGCTCGCGTACCTCACCAAGAACATTGGTCCCAGCAACCACAAGCTTGAAGTCATCTAGCTTATCCACCTGCTGGTTGGCTCCTCCCTTCTGAACCAGGACCGCAACAGCGACACAGTCCGATGCACCATGATGCAATGTCAGTTCTACTCGTCGGTTGGCTGTGGCTTGGAGCTGCGGGTGTTCTCGTTCCACATGCACTATCTGCTGTTTGCAACCCGTTTGCTTCAGCTCCTGGTCATTCTCGTCATGCCAGACATGAAGTCTTGGAGCATTCATCGTCGCATCTGCGAGCTGCTCAGTGTACACCCGGAGGAACAGCCTATCCTGCATGGCAGCCGGATTCACGTGTGTGTTGTCGAGGAGGGTTAAGAGTGGAACTGCTACGGGCTTCTCGACACCTGCCCGTAGTTCGAATTCTGTGAACCCCTCATTGCACCCCACAGCATAGCACCCCTTTCCCTTCGCTGGGCCACGAGCCAGCGGACCTAGAACTCGGTACTCATCGTTCACATAGGTGGTGTCCACGGTGCTGTTGCTCTGCATGATCTCCCACTTGTTCAGAACCTGCAGGAGCTCGTGGATCTGTGCCGAGATTGCAAAGTCAATGTACTTCCCAGCAGCAGACAACGGGTTCTCATCGTGTACACTGGGTCAAATGACCGTCATGCAGTCCTTCTGTGGATCAGTGCGATGCGATGTCGTGGGTTCAATGGCCCCATCTGGATGTTGCACATACTGCAGCATGTTTAAGGTTTGGGTATATAGAGGGTTTAAATGGCTGCCATGTTTGGTAAAGTTCTCCAGCAGATTGTCTATAGGCAGCAGGACAAGTCGGCACGACAGCCACGGCGTGCACTGTCCCACTGTGACAGGGTCCGAGCACTGCTTCGTGACATCAACATTATCCACGAGCGAGCCAAGGTCACACCTCCGTCTGATGCAGAGATACTGGCTGCCATAGAGGAAGGAGCGCCAGCTCGTAGTACAAAAGAACTCCTGACTCGGATACTCTACCGGAAGTTTGACAGCACCCAGGGCAGGGTACTACCCAACCTACCTGTGGCCCCAACCAACAGTCCTGTTATTCTAGCTCTCCAAAAGGCGAGGGTCGTTCACATAGGTGGTGTCCACGGTGCTGTTGCTCTAGATCTCCCACCTGTTCAGAACCTGCGGCCAGGAGAGCCCGCAGCAAGATGTTTTTCCCGTGTCCTGATGGGGCAATGATCAGCACCACCTGGCCAGCATCAGCTGGCCTACTGTCGAATGGTACAGATATGTGTGCGGAGGATAGTTAGCACTTGGTCGGCGGGAGCCTCGTCTATATCTGGGAGACTAAACGGCAGTACTTCCTGCACCAGCTCTTTTGCCTGCAGAGCGGGGAATCCTGCACCTCCGGCGGATATGAAGGATGTGATGGAGGCGTCAAGCATGAAATCCCAGCTGCAGCTGAGAAGATAGCGTAGAGGGCCTGTGTCAGCACCCACATTGTCTAGTACATCCAGTATCTGTATGACACATGCACGGGAAGCCATGACTATCCTGTGGTCTTAAACGGCAAATTCAAGAGCCCTGACCCCTTCACCTATGGTAGCCGGAGGATCATCCTGCACCTCCGGCGGATATGAAGGATGCGATGGAGGCATCAAGCATGAAATCCCAGCAGCAGCTGAGAAGATAGCGTAGAGGGCCCGTGTCAGCACCCACAGTGTCTAGTACATCCAGTATCTATATGATACATGCACGGGAAGCCATGACTATCATGTGGGCTTACACGGCAAATTCAAGAGCCCTGACCCCATCACCTCTGGTAGCCGGAGGCTGTCGATAGCACCTGCACCTGCACCTGTTTGGCCATCAACAGTGATACTGTTCAAGCTGAGGGTGCCTACCTTGAGATTCCCTCCACCCTGGATGAATGTGCTCTGTGGTCTCAGGAGATCCTTAACCAGGTCCTATGCATAGGATTCAGCCATAACCTTGATGGCTACAGCCTCATCGACTCCGAGCATACCGAGCATCGTCGCCCTCTCCTCGATGCCCACCCCCTTGTATACAGTCTTGGCCTTGTTAATGGCAGATCGTCCTACCGTATCAGAGATCCCGATGAGATCTCGGGCTGGGATGGTACCTCGGATCTCCCACGGGTCTCCCTTCTCACCGAAGGCTAGGAAAGAGATAGGGGCAACAGTGTCCTCTGAACCGGGGCATGCCTCGCCCAAGTGAGCAAGATCGCCTAGCTCTTTGCTTTCTAGGTCTGTGAGTGACAGAGTCATAGTGCTATATACAGACGGCTTAAACCTACTAGTCATACCCCCAGTGAAATAGTTGGGCATAGGAGGACCACGCAGTCGGCCATGGGAATAGGTAGCAGTGCTCAGGGTACTGGCCCTCTCTGTAGGGGCATGCCTTGTGGGCGGTCCACCATTCCCGGGCATTGGCAATCCTCAGTCCATGTGCTCGACTATGTGCTACACACCGCCCTCCGGCACGCCATGCCTCATATGCTGCAGGGGTCTCGTGATCCATCTCTCACTATTCAGAGGGGTTAAATGTAGGCGATGATGATCTCAGCCATTACACTCGTTGCTAGGCCTAGAACCGCGGCCTCCATTAGTGTAACACATTCACCCATGATCTTGGTGGCAACAGTGTAGGAGGCCACACTGAGGGCGATCTTTGGGATGGGGTGAGTTATTCCGAGACAGTGCCCAGCCACCCCACTCACCACTGTAGCGAGGACAGTCGCAGTGGCGGCAGGAAGAAGCTCACTTCCCCCTGTCATCTTCACCATGGCCACATTCGCCGCCACGTTACTGGCGACATGGATTGCCAGAGGTTTTGCTTTGGTCAGTAACTTCTGTGTCTTGGTTCACAACAGGTTCTCCACCTTCTGAAGACTCGCCTGGCTCTCGGGCAGTTGCCTCACGATCTGTACCGTTGATGTCATTGTGTAAGCATTGAGTATGCAACACGGTTAAACGTCTGCACCACCTGTCGAGAGAGCTAAGAAGATCTTCCCAGTCTGCGTCTGCCAGGTGGCCGAGTTGGTACTCAGGAATATTCATCTCTCTATTGAGATATCTTAAACATGTCCAGGCTCATGCTATGTGAGAAGTACTATGATGTCTTCTGCAGGGAGTTGAAGGACTACAAGAAGAAGACATCAGATGAGCTCGCTCAGCTCTCCGGTGCTGAGCTGACAGAGGAGCTGACAGCTGTGAAGCTCTATTTAGGAGTTGGCAAGGGACAGATCTGCTTCCTCAAATACCTTATCATGGGCGGGAGTATCTTCGAGCAGCTCCTGCGAGCTAAAGGTTTCTACAAGGATCGGGAGTATCTGTCAGATGTGTTCCAGCAGTTGCAGACCGCCATGGCCTCACCGGACTCAGAGCTGAACAAGGCTCTGCAATACTACAAGCTGGAAAAAGGATGCGCTGCTGAACCCTCCACCCCTTGGATGTGCATGTTGGCAGCGGGTATAGGGGCTGTAGGGCATGCCAAGTTAGTTCAGTGTCTCACCGTGGTCCCCACTTCTACTGTAGAGAGTCAGGATAGTCTTATAGCTGATTTGCTAGCGGCGGAGTAGGCTGATACCGAGCGCCACGATAGCTAGGCATGACACCACACGTAGAGCTACCACGGAAAGCAGTGTTGTGTCGACTGGCTGCAGTGTCGGGGTGCCTGCAGCTGCCATGTCGACTGGCTGCCGTGTCAGGGTCGGAACGACTGTATGGCTCGTACTACGCATAGGTGCGTTGATGGTAGTGTTGAAGCCGAAGTGGACAGCGGGGGAACTCCCCTCGACTATCATGTTGTTATATCATGTTGTTATAGCCCCTGACTTGGAGGTCCTCGATGTTCGCGATCATGTTGCTCGGAATCAACCGTAGGTGTGGTGAAATAGCAAAGTCAATTAGCAATAAGACTACTGGATTCGTCGCACCGTGAAGTAAACGTGGAAACTGAGACCGCTGGCGATGAGCACAGCTTCAGGAGTACCAGAATAGGAGTGAAGCAGGGTGGAACTTACTCCACATCCTGCCGTGGCACACCACATGGCAAAGTTCAGCTGCTGATTCCAGTATGAGCGGCTTGGAGCAGCCATCCAAGTATGATCTTGCTTCACATCCTTGATGGTGACAGGGTGGTTGGTCAGCGGTCGTGGGTTGATGGAGAAGCTGATTCGGGACCGTCCATCCACTGTGATGGAGAATGGTGTTAGCTCTGGTATATTATCCAGTATGCCTCTCAGGCCAGTCAAGGGTGTGCCCAGGAGGGGTGGTTGGACTGTCGTGAGGTTCAGTGGGAAGACCATCTATACTGGTGTTCTTAAAGCTACCGCAGCACATAACATCTCGTTTTTTAACTCCTCCATATCAACCCGCCCGCTGGAGCCTTTGAGGTATTGCTGTCGCACTTTAGGTTTCTCCATGCCGTACAGGGCTTGGACCTTCAATATATGGCGGTACTCTTCATCTGTGACCTGGCCATCCTCGAGAGCTTTGCTGACAGACTCGTCGATAGTCCGTAGCATACTCTGTGCCAGTGCCACGTACTTAGCAAGTGTCTCCAGCCTCCTTGTGATCTGCTGCTGCCCCACCCCAAGTCCGTGGCCACGACAGTGGCAGCTAATGCCATGCCACCCAGCGGGATGGCGACGATGGCGCCCACCCCTGTAGCGAGAGTGGGCACAGCTGCCACCCCAGCACTGGCTCCAATCACACCCGCAGCAGTGGGTGTATGCATGAGGACATTGTAGGCTGTCTTATATCGCCTGCGCGTTCTGCTGTACTTTTCTGCCTCATGGACGAGATTCTGTCTGATGGTATCTATCTGCTGGAGTCACCAGCCATGTATTGTACCCCCCCCCCCCCCCATCGTCAGCAGTCACGGAGGGGTATATTTCTGGTTGCTTCCGCCACTCTGATTTTGCCATAGTATACCTGGAGATTAAACCTGCATCACCTGCAGAATCTGCTCATGAGTCCTAGAAGGGTACATTTTGGAGAGCCTGGCGAACCGTGCCAGCTTGCTGGTTTCGAGACAGACGTCTCTTAGACACAGGTCATCCAGCACTATGTCGGGTGCCAGTAGCTTTCTGAGATGTGACATCTGGAACTTCACCTTATCCCCAAGATAGTAGGTCTGCCGCTGGATGGCTTTCTCGGTCTTACACTCCTGCGCCATCTCCTCTTTCCACTGTATGGCATCTGGCTCATCCTCGTCTGAGAAGACACCTGGCTCATCGTCGTCTGTGAAGACATCTGGCTCATCGTCGTCTGTCAAGACTCCTGCATCCCGCTTACTCTCTTCCAGGAGGGCCTGCCATTATCGGAAATTTTCACTGTTCCTTCGCCTCCTTGTAAGGCTCGCGTTCTGTTGATACCAGTTCTCCCACTATAGTCGCTCTCCTTCTTGTTGCAGTGCGAGCCTTTGTTCGTTTAAGGCCTTTATCTGTGCAGGAGTCATGAAGGGGCGAACCTCTTTCTTCATCATCTCGGCAAAGGTCAGATAATGCTGGTATGATATCATGTTGTAATGAGTAATAAGAGTGTAAACTCTAAATGGGCATCCGATATCCCATCCGTGCTGGCATATATGTTAATGGATGGGCTGTCAAACAGGTGATTTACAGGTGTGAACAGGCTAGGACTGATAGCTTTCCATAGGTTGCTGTTGGCACCTGGGAGATATTCTATCACGTCCTGGCCGACTTCTACTAGTGAGCTGCTTTGTGCACTGCCCGGAGGTTGATGTAGCACATCGGCGTGTATGTATGTTGTGCCCCGCTGGGGGCACCTCGAAGAGGACCCATTCTAAACGGTACTGTACCACCCGTCTCCCCTCTAGAGAGGGTGAGATTACGTTCTCACCACCGGAGAGCAGCAGTCGGACAATTGGCATGGTTATATCTCCTGTTTAAACCCCTTATATAGCGTGCTATGGAACCCATATTTGCTCACTCGACTGGTCTTGCTGACCTGGCAGAGGTATACGCAGCTGATGCTGCCAAGGTAGAAGAGAGCGATGGCAAGTCATTCGCCCTACAGTACGAAGCACGCTCAAAGACATTCTCCCTCCACCCCATTGGTAGTGATGGGGTGGAGCTGCTCACAGACCTCAAGAATGTGACAAAGCAGCGCCAGGCTCGCAACATAGATGGCCACAAGATCGTGTTTCGGTACGATTTCCCGAAGAGGAAGTACATCCTCGAGCCATTGATTGAGCTCTCGGATACAGAGGTGGCAGACATCAACACCCTAAATAACGACCTCAGCTTTCATCTGGTCAAACCCTATTTGAGCGGTGCCCCGCCGATGGCCCATGATGGCCTGCTATTGACCCTGGTAAAACCCTGCAGTTCATATTTGAGAAGAATGAAGTGTGGTACAGCGCTGGACCTAGGGGTGACTGGCAAACATGGTTGCCCCTATATAGGCCTCCCGCAGTCATTGACATAGAGGTTACTCCCATCTCCACTGTTGTGAAAAAGGATGGGACAGTTCGAAAGCTCTACAATCGGGGATCATCCTTCCTCACCTACATAGGTGAAGGTGTCTCCCTGACAAGGGTGGGTAACCGGATCGGGGTTACAGGTGGAAAGCTCCTGCTGCATCGTCCATTCGATGGACCAGAAGAAGCTGTTAACCTCCAGGAGGGCACCCTACGGGTAGATGGTGTGTGACATGTCTCCAAAGTCAAGGGTGCTGTTAACTGCTTCAGCGAGTCAGACTCACTAGCCCGCAAACGACTCATATAGTCCTAGAGCTACATTTATTAGCCGGCGGCAGAGTGAAGCAGCTAGCCCCTGCCCCTGAGGGGATGAAGATCACTATCGATCCGGATGGAACAGGGCTCGATCTGGCACAGATATTTCTCGATGGGTTCACTCTGTTCAGTTCAACTCTTCATATATAGTCATGATTCTCATCATACTGCTCGTGCTGGCGTCTACAGCAGTGGCACAGGGCGCTGAGACTACCATGATATTGGATGCCAAGTGGGCCCACTTCCGAGATGCCCCCCAATACAATCCTTGGGTCGACCCCCTGCGGAGAAACATTTACGACCACTTTCACCCACATAAAGAGATCGAGTCTGTCTGCCACTTCTATGGGGTGGAGAGGGTAAGCCGTGGTTGTCTGCTGGAGACCCCTGCTCAGAACCAGATTCTCTGCATAACATGCACTTTAGCCTCCTCCCAGGTGAGCATTGTCAAGGTAGATGGAAGCCCCTATGGGTGGTCCCATCATGCCGATGCGACTCTGGCAGAGACTACATGTTTGTCTGAGCCTACACAGAATAGAGAGAGAGAGGCCCTGTGGTTGATGGCCATCAGTGGTGTATATCACTGTGGAGGCTTGTCTCTAAATGGGCGTTCAGACCCTGGTAGTAGTAGTGTCGGGATGATCCTACCTCCCTGGCAGCCGTTCGGCGATCCATGGTGGCCCCCGCAACCTATACCCCAGGGATTGAGAGGGCGGTGAGGCTCATTTGTCTAAATGGAAATCCAGTTCAGGGAGGTGGGGGACTCATTTGTCTAAATGGAAATCCAGTTCAGGGAGGTGGTATCATTTTGACCCCGACACTACTACTTGACGTCGTATATTTGAGTGACAGAGCGAATCCAGCCATTATCATAGAAAATACTGGTGACGATCTTGTTGACCATATGTGCAAATTTTAGGGTATTGGCCCGATATGTCAGGTTCTACCAGTACACGGAGCTAATAATATAGGATATATAGAGAGATTTTCACATTATTATAATAAATATTTTGTAGTAAAATTGTGCAATATTTCGCACAAAGCGCGAGAACATAGTGAGTTCTACATGGCCTTATGTTCCAAAACTGACTACAAGGCAAGTACAGAGATTGTGGTACCGAATATAGTAAATTATTGGAATTTGACAACTGTCGGTCGGTTGATACTAAATTTCATATAATGAAATTACTGTACAGTACAATTTTTAAAACCTTTGATAGTTTATTAGCGTATTCATATACGTATCTAACCGTATGGGTCAAATTCTGAGGCCGAACCTATTGCAGACAGTATGGTACAGATCTTCCAGAATTTGAGCCAATTTTCGGTATGGAATTGTGTACTATTACTTCACGGTAGAATTTGTTTAAATTCTGAATATCACTCGCATATTCAAACTCCTATTAGTTTTTGCGGTAAAATTCTGGGGGTGACCATACTGCAACGAAAACCGTGAATCGGTCTAAATTTGAGCCGAAATTATTCCATGGTAGATAGTTTTAAATCTCACTACTCCGTAAGCGTATGCCTATAACTATCTAAACATATGGGTGACATTCTGGGGCTGAACCCATTATGAGCGATATGCCAGGACATACCGACACATATCTGAATGTGGTGAATGTGAACCAACCATCTTACAATGGGGGCCATAAGGCGAATATGTAACTACCTACGAGGAGATTACTTGATGGTAGAATTGTGCAAAAGCACTAGCTCATATTGAGTTATATACATCCATACATAAAAAAATTATTACAAATCGAGAACATACATTCTGATACCGAATATAGTAAATTGTTGGCATTTGACAACTGTCCGTGGCTACTAAATTGAATATTACGAAATTACTACGTGATAGAAAACTCAAGATTCATTAGCGTGTTCATATCGCTATCTAAACCATATCAGTGAAATTATGTGACCAAACCTATTGCAGACAGCTAATAGTAGGGCATTTAAAACGCGCAGATCTGCCAAAATTGGAACGAATTTACGCGATGAAATCGCATACTACGAAATTACTTCACGGTCGAATTTTTTTAAATTCCCAATATAACTATCATATTCAAATGCATCTATGTGAGCGAAGTTCTGGAGCCGACCATATTACATACAGACAGTAGGGCACCGAAAAGCACGAAAACCCCAACATTTAAGCCAATTTTTGCCTAATAAAATTATTTCATCTAGAATGTGTTAGATTCGGAATATACCTAGTATATTAAGGCTCAAGTCTATGTAGGTGAAGTTATGGGGCTAAACATACTACAGACAATAGGGCACTGAAAACTGTGAATCACCGGAGATTTAGCAAATTTTCTGTATGAAATTGTGGACTACGAAATTCCTTCATGGTAAAAATTTTTTAACCTCAATCCATTACTTCACTAGCGTATTGATATACCTATCTAACTATATGGTTGAAACTTAAAAGGGCACGAGTGCTACTCTCTTTGTAGCAGATAATATTAATTTACGTAAAACGAGCTGATATAAAACTTATAGTAGTCTATATGACAAGTAGTTAACGGAAAATAGCCCCTCTGAATTCGTCGTAAAATTCAAATCTGTCGCGCACAAATCAAATGAGGTCAAGAATTTGGTGACGTTGCGTAGAGGTTAAGACGATCGCAAAATCAACACGATCCACAGTGTTGCTTTTACAGTCCGCTATGGAGATATGCTGGGTCCCGGTCTGTCTGGTATACGAAGTTGAGTCTGTGTAACAGTCTAGTCGTTGTGATAACGCAAGAAGATGACCGGTCATTACATTTGAGGTGTAGTTTCGAAGAAGCCAAGCCTTTATTTTCAGATGGATCCATTATTGTTAGCGAACTTTGTCTACTTTTTCGCCCTCTACAATATTATTATGCATGTTTTTCTTTTGAAATTTACCACACACATAGTACGCCTCAAGACTGTCCGTAACAAGTCTGTAATTTTTACCCTATCTCGAATGCAACGAATGTGAATCATACTATAATACAATACGGGAAAGGTTAAATAGGCATGGTACATCATCGTCGTCCTCATAATTTATTAACCCTGTATTACCTAAATTGAGTCAAGAATATGAAAAATATATTTGCTTATTGAGTGCCTATTTGCAGGCCAATAGACGACTGTCTTGAGGAGTTACTATTGGAATGACTGGCTCAATTATCGAGCCAGTCATTTCAGTGGTGAATTTTCAAAAACTATCTTCTCTTGACCTGCAAATTAACATCCTCAAGATCACGGTTTTGGCGGCCTCCTCATGAAAGGGTTAAAATACAATAAGAGAAGATGATAGGCTTACATGGACTGTCGTTGTCGTTGCAATACTTAATACAGGTCTATGATAGCAACAAGTAGGTGGGTAGGGTGGGGTGGGCTATCCGTCAAAGTATTAAAAAGATATTCGTATAGTTGTCTTTATCTGAGATATTGAAATTTCGGTGTTAAACATTCTAAAGGATTTTGTTAGAAAAACACACAATTGTGCCCAAGTAAGTCACATCTTGGTGGCGGTTGCTTGAAATGACTTCCATAGGCCTAACGTTAGTCAATCGGTCACTGAATCCGGATGGTATATTAATACATTAATACCGCGCTCGTGTTGATATCGATGGATCGCTGAGCTTCCTGACTATCAATTTCCAGAAAACTATACAGGTAAGGTGTTGGCTATTTTGAAACCAATTTGACTGGATGCAGCTGCTGCTTGTGGCAGTACCATCGCCCAGTCAAATTAGTTTCAAAATATTCACCAGCATGTTTTGTAAATAGCAAAGACATACAATTCGTACAACGTGTCGGACTATTAAGCATTTAAGACGGACTAAATCGAGTCAGTCATGATTATGGCGTCATCCTATACGTCACATCGTTGATTAAGACATCATATGACGTAATATGATGGGTAGACAACATGAAAATGCCCATTAACAAGTGGTATTAATTATCCTCCCTCCGTCAGAGGACTAGTATATTGTATTCAGGGCAACAATCTGTGATTGGCCTTGTTAAAATGTGTGACCTATAAATATGGATGGTCTCTTAATACAAGTGGTCCATATTGTGTGGGTCACGCATTACAAAGTGGTATTAGCCCTGTAATGCTCAATTTGCTCATGACAATTTCAATAGAGAGATCCATTTCTAGGTATGCCACGCTTATTTCTAGCTAAGCTCCACCCCTTTTGCGTGTTGGAATCGATGTATATATATATATATATATATATATATATATATATATATATATATATATATATATATATATATATATATACACGCTGAATAATGAATTCCCAGACTTCCAATGTGCTTTTAAAAGTTTGCTGCCTCTGGCCGCAACAACGCCAGGCCAAATTAGTTTCAAAATATTCAACACGATGTTGATTAAACAGTAAAGACATACAATTCGTACACTTGCCGGACTATTCAATGTTCATGACTGAGATCGATACGCCATTCATTTACACATTTTGGACTGTGACGTCAGCCTGTATATGACGTAATTGATTATGACGTCATATCCTTCAGTTACAGATCGAATCCAGCCATTATCATAGAAAATTACCGTTGAATAAATAGCAAAGACATACAATTCGAACGGCGTCTAGTCAAATTAGTTTCTAAATATTCAACAGCATGTTGAATGATGTTTTGATTAAATAGTAAAGACGTGCAATTCGCATACTTGACTGGCTATTCAATGTTCCTGGTGGAGCTAGATACGTCATTCATTACACATTTTGATTGTGACGTCCAGCTACATCTGACATAAATAATTATGACGTCATATACTTCAGAAACAGATCAGAAAAATCCATTATCATAGAAAATGTCCTATGTCTAATTGCTGTCCAAGAGACCATTGTGGTTTTTCTTTTGCAATTTACTACTGGAATTATAGGATCGGTTATCCAACCAGTCATTCTAGTGGTAAACTTTCCAAACAAGTTTTCCGGTGAGTAGCTAATGCAAATGGACATTTCTCACGATCACCGCCACCGTCTTATGTAGTTTCGAGTATGCTGAATTAGTAGTTGCCGCTTTTATTTATGCGGGCCTTCTTCTATGCCTAACCTAACATTTAGTTTTTAGAGACAAGAACTATTTTAGGCCACAAATGGCGGGCGCCTACCTAGCTTTAGATACGGCTGTCATTGAGAACGGATGTCCTGGAGACGGCGTGCATACATGTTATCTCGCCCGCCACCAGGTCCTATGGAGCTAACCTTTTTAACCTGATGTTAGGTTTAAACGCAAGTTGCCCAGTTATGCACTGTGGTGCGGGGGAATTGGCTAGCAGATGAGAAAGAAAATAATAATTAAAATATGTTTTCGCAGTACTTCCTACATTGGCAAGGATAACTAACTACTAGGTATCCGAAGATACACGGGAAATGTATGTGACACCACACCCTGGCCATCACCGCTAGGAAACCCCAGTAGTTTCCCATGGTCGGATCAGTCCATGGTGCAGATAGGGGCATCCAAACAATTAAGAAGTCATAAGGCTTAGTGGAACATGAAGAGAGACAATAACTTATAAATATGAGGCCCAATAGGTATGTTGGCCAATTTTACACAACCTTGCCGGAGTGCGGTGCTAAATTATCGCAACTACCGGAAAAGAGTCGTACACTATGTGTCCCTTGACGAAGAGATTGTCTCTAATCATATTAAACCTATCCTATCGAGCTGAATAGAAAGGCTTTAACAGAGTTATAGCGCGATGCATATATAAATGTTGCTGTATAATGTTTCCTACGTGCACTGCAATCCTACGTTTTCTACAAATAAACAAAACATATGAACGGATGGCTGCTCGCCATATATAAAACTAACCAATACAAGTAATACAATGTGAAATGATCAGAATAATACATATAGTACAGGTTGTTGGACCTACTACGGTGCGGTTAGTAAAAACACCTTACAGTAAAATAAGAATAACTAGAACACATTTACTGAAGTAACTGTAAATCTGCGATGACTGGGTATTAAGGAGTATTGGACATTGAACATGTCTGATGCTGATCTGATAAAAAGTTTGCGTTGTCACAGTTCCAAGATCCATAGTTGAAATTCCCATACTTTTACACAGGGTATGGAAAAGCTGATTTCTTGAAAACCGATAGCCTAGACCCTAAAGTATAAAATAATGTGTCCTGATTTGCTGAAGTAAAATTTTTACCAAAATCAAGGAAAATGCCATTAAATCTCAAATAAAGGATAGATTAATGAATTAACGGTAAAGGGGAGGCAATTCATGCAGAAAGCTCATAAATTTTTTTGTCGTGAATTACCTCCCTTTACCTGTTGAAGATGATGAAGTGCAGGTAACTTATGGCAAACATGAAAACTGGCAAGCTTTACTCATGAATGACCTTGACCCCAATGGCGATATTAACATTTTTATTGGAAACGTTTTAGATCTCTTAATGTTCTAGAATCTGGCCAGGTTTGAAGAGAATCGGAAGAAAACTATAAGAGATAACGCTGTTCCAATATTGCTCCCATAGCTTTACTATGGGGATATGCAGCAACGAAAAGCTGATTTTCTCGAAAACTGTGGGTCGGATCATCTTTATATTTGATACCAAATCAAGTCAATATGAGAGATAGAAGTTCAGCAAATTTCAAGTCGATCGGAGCAAAAGTCATTTTGGCGGCCATTTTGAAAAAAAAAATTTGAAAAAGATTTTTTTTTTCAACCGCGAGGTCATTTCTGCCAAAAAAAATTTGGTAATTTTCACCCCAAAAAGTTGGCCTGGCCGTCATTTTTAAAAAAAAAAAATTTTCGAAAAAAATTTTTCAAAATATTTTTTCAAAATTTTTTATTTTAATTGTCATCCTGAGCTCATTTCTGCAAGAAACGAAAACTGGTATATTTGCCCAAAATTTTTTCATGGCGGCCATTTTGAAAATAATATTTTTTTCAAAAATAATCATCAGTGCCAACATCCTACCCAAGTATGGGAGTGCTCCGATCAAAACTCTAGGTGTAGTAGCACTTCAAACATTCATTTGAAATCCCCATACATTTCCTATGGGAGTTTTTGCCATGCATTGTGGGGTCAAAGGTCTGGCGGCCATTTTGAAAAAAATTAATTTTTCAAAAACAAATGGCTAGTAGTAACATCCTCAGCAAGTATGGTAGTGATCCGTTCAAAACTCTGGCTGTAGGCCCACTTCAAAGATCAATTTTGAACATCCCCATACATTTCCTATGGGAGTTTTTGCCCACTCAAGGGCAGATAACTCAACAACTAGTGGGCGGAGCCAAAATAAAAGTAATAGCCATCGATTGTGGCATGGGCCCTTGAGGTTGACCAAGTTTGGAGTTGATCGGATGAAAACTCTAGGAGGAGATGCGGTCTAAACTTTTTAGGCAGAATAAGTTTAATAATAATAATAATAATAATATGTATAATAAGAAAGATCCTGAGTAAAAATAACAATCTGCGATTGCATCGCAGATTAATAATAATAATAATAATAATAATAAGAAAGATCCTGAGTAAAAATAACAATCTGCGATTGCATCGCAGATTAATAAGAAAGATCCTGAGTAAAAATAACAATCTGCGATTGCATCGCAGATTAATAATAATAATAATAATAATAATAATAATAATAATAATAATAATAATAATAAGAAAGATCCTGAGTAAAAATAACAATCTGCGATTGCATCGCAGATTAATAACAAAGATCCCGAGTAAAAATAACAATCTGCGATTGCATCGCAGATTAATAATAATAAGAAGAAGAAAGATCCTGAGTAAAAATAACAATCTGCGATTGCATCGCAGATTAATAACAAAGATCCCGAGTAAAAATAACAATCTGCGATTGCATCGCAGATTAATAATAATAATAATAATAATAATAATAATAAGAAAGATCCTGAGTAAAAATAACAACCTGCGATTGCATCGCAGATTAATAAGAAAGATCCTGAGTAAAAATAACAATCTGCGATTGCATCGCAGATTAACTACGAGTATAAACAGATAAAGAAATTATAACTAGCGGTCCTAAGACTGTTACGGTTCCTTTTAGTCATCGGGACCGTTTACACAAATAAAGTATAATAACTACAAATGTAACTAACGGAATAATTAAGATGTTAAGTATAGTTACTTGAATAGTCGGTACCCATTCTTAATGACGGGCTATCGTGTTACTGAAATTGATACGTCATCATTGGTGTGACGTGAGTTGACGCATTCTCTGGAAGCTGGAAAGTTCCCGCATGTCGGTTTCCGCAAACAGGATCCCCGTATGCAGTCCAGGACGGGAGCGGATCGAACTCAGGACGGTAATCACAATATAAGAATGTCTAACGAGCAGTCAGTAAGTGATACAATAACATTACTGCTAGGAAGAAAGTTCTCATACACCGATGGTAAGGATGGAAGTTAAGAACAACCCGTTCATAAGCGGGGGTTGTTGAAGACGGATGAAAATACATAACTAAGCTGACGGTTCGGGGTACGTCAATTAGCTCTAGAGACGTATCGGGCAAAGTTTACTTGCTGCGGTCAAAAAGTTTAAATAAACCTGCACGACATCAGTGCTGAGAAGGTTGGATAACCACTTTTTGGCATGGCCGGCAGATCCGGCGAGTCATCCACCAAAGAACATCGCTGCCTCTACATCTGTAGACTCACATATTTATGCCGGGAAAGGCCTCACCGCAAGTTTGTGTTCCGAGTTAGTTCTTGATTTATTCGTGAACAATATTCAAAGGTTTCAAAAATGCTCCCGAACATAGGGAGATACAAAATTGTTTTTAGGTGCGGTGGGTTGGGTTGCTGCTGTTGGCTACGGGAGAGAAACTTCCGGAGACAGAAGTAATCTGCCTGTCTCGCTGATAGTAGCTGTCACAGATTCAACCTATTCGGCCCCTGGCCGAGGATGCTCTCGAGTTCTGGATTTCATCTCCTTTTATACTACTCGTGACGTCATAGGCGCAGGCTTCAACCAATCATCGGTCCAGCAATAGCCAATCAGGGCGTAGCTAATAATGACGCAGTCGAATGTTCTAGAACATTCTAGAATTTCTGCGTACATGCGGTTACGACGTCACGGCAATATTTTGAAGATAATCAAAGGGGTTTTCCGTGGATAACTCAGCCATCTCTTAACCGATTTTAAAATGGTCTACAGATTCGGAGAGTCCGTCGAATTCTGGTCTTGATTGATGCCAGATTCGGCGGGAACAAACAATTATAAAGAATTACAATGTACCTACTCGGTACACTAAAATCGCCATCCTATCTTGGTCGTGAAATACGCGCTCTGTCAAAACAGTGTTAAGCGCGCGCATGCGCGCTACATGCTTTAACGAACTTCCCATATGCTCATATACGCTTATAGCTCTACCCAGGGGGGCAGGCTCAGGGAACGAATCCAGGACGGGCGGCACGTACCCAGCTTAGCTGGTACGGCCGGCACCTGACCGGTCGATCCGAACTACAATATTGCTTTTGGTGCTGTGTGTGTGCGTGCGTACGTGCGTGCGTGTCAGTCTTTTTATCCGAAGCATATCTCTGGAATCCTATGAGGTAGAATCACCAGGTTTGGTACATACATTGATATTATGAGTGGCTAGGAAAACCTTTAGTTTGGGGTCAAAAGGTCAAAAATCGAGGTCACCGGATCACTTAGTGCATCCCAAAATACACATCGTCAGCCATAAATCGCGAACACAAGTAGCTAGAATCGCCAAATTTGCCACATGCATTATTATGAGTGACTAGAAATTTTTCAAGTTGTACTCAAAAGATCAAAGATTGAAGTCACTAGGTCACTTAGTGGATACCGTAATACAGATTTCAGTCAATAACTCTGAAATGCAAGAAGGTAGAATCACCAAATCGACAACATGTATTCATCTTGCGGTTGGCTAGAAGGAAAACTTTGTTTCAGGTCAAAAGCTCAAATACCTAGGTCACGGAGTCACCAAGTGCATCTCCAAATAAACATGTTTAGCCGTAAATCTGAACACAAGTAGGTAGATTTTAGCTCATCCCTTCATATTACAGGTGGCCAGAAGTATCATGAGATTCAGGACAAAGCATCACATATCTAGGTCACGGGGTCACAAAGTACATACCGGAATACATCTTTTTGGCCATAACTCTGGAATACAAGATGGCCGAATCACCAGATTTAGCACACGTGACAGCTTATGATTGTTTTTTAGTTTGATCACTGATCTAGGCCATTGGGGTGGGGTGGGGTGGGGGGGTTACTAAGAGCATTGTCAAGACAGAGTGCAAAGGCGTGAGTCAGCATCTCCCTCGAGTGCATTCTAGTTAATAAATGTGTTAGCGTCTTAGCGAGTTTTGGCTGTGGCATGGTCATTTCCATCGACGTTTGCCCAGTTTTGGTAGAAAATTGTTCAGATCATATTTCCATCGCCCCTCTCTATAACTCGGTATCTGGATTTACTTTGCTTAAATCACTTGCTGATAATCACCTCCCTATAGATCGAACTTCTTGAAACAGGCTGTCTTATCAACATTTATACATACATATGGATCTACGTAATATATTAGTTTAGGGGTAGAATTTCATGAGCAATGTTGCCAATGACACTATCAGCCCAGAGTCGATCTATCAGGCTATCATCAGTTAGACGCCAAGTCTGTGACAGATCTCGTGTTATTCGTGATGATGAGGTAGCCTACACAGTACGATGCAGTAGTTACATAATGCATACTGCATAGTTACAATCATCCAAAATTCAAAGAATTAAAACACAACAGAGTATGAATCCAAAATCGGGCTCCGTACTGATGTCGAGAGTGGCACATATACAACACCATTTACACTTTCATCAAGATCCGTTTATCAATAACGGAGGAGAGGCGATTTAAAAATGTACGGGTGTGACGCCCTTCTAAAAGTAATGGAGACAGTGGATTGAAACTCGGGCTCCGTAATGATGTCAACAGTTACCCAATAGAATATCCCTCTCAAGTTTTATCGAGATCTGTTCATTAAATAACGTTGAAATAACGCTTTGCAAATTTCATGGTGGGTGCCCTACTAAAACCAATCAGGGCAGTAAATCGAAAATTTGGTTCCGTAATAATGTCAAGAGATACCCATAGAAAGTCAGCAGATCAATTGATTGAAAATATGGCCCGATAATGTTCCATGATGTTAAGTGGTACCAATATAATTACCCTCTCAACTTTTATCGAAATCCGCTCATCAATAACAGAGGAGTAGAAAATTTTAAAAATTAAGGCTGGTCCCCTATTCAACAGGGCAGTGAATTTAAAACAGGGCAGTGAATTTAAAACAGGGCTCCCTACTCAACAGGGCGGTGAATTTAAAACAGGGCTCCGAAATGATTTCAAGAGTTACCCATAGAATATCCCTCTCAAGTTTGTTTCGAGATCCTATCATTAATAACGGGTGAGAAGCGATTTTAATATTTACGGGTGAGGCGGGGGGGGGGGGGGGGGCCTTATAAACCCATCAGGATGAAGAATCGGAAATTCTGCACCGTGATGATATCGATAGTTACTTACCCCTAAAATATTGCCCTCAAGCTTTAGCGAGTTACATTCATCATTATAACGGAGGCTTAGCGATTTAAATATTTATTGGCGGGGCATCCTACTAACACCCAGCTGGGAAGTGGGATGAGAACTGAACGAGGACGACGACGGCGGCGACGACGACGACGACATGAGAAAGCTTTAGAGATCCGTTCTGTATCTAAAAGGGGAATCTTTTTTTCTAATAGGTAATAGTTTTTATTTAAAAGGGGAATCGATTTTTTTTTCAAACATGGAATCGTTTCTTATTTTAGAATCGTTTCTTACAAATACATCATAATCTCTAGACCGCTCACGATGCCTTCAAATGTGTAACATCGCAGTTTAGTACTTTTTCGCGCGAGTGCGCATGTCACACGGCGCAGAGATTTCCGTATCCAGTTGTATTTTCTAAGCTGATCTCGTTTTATAAGAGAATATTAGAACGCTACCAAAATCTATTTTAGATCCGGAACGGATGTTGTTGTTGTTGTTGTTGTTGTTGTTGTTGTTGTTGTTGTTGTTGTTGTTGTTGTTGTTAATATATTGTTTCTTTATACTACTCATCATTCAGTGTTCATCAAATCTCGCTGAAACTTGACACACCTATTCTAGGGAAAATCCCGACATCACCAATGAGCCCGATTTTTTACTCACTGCTCTACTGGGCTTTGGTGCCCCACCCTTAAATTTTTTTTATCACCACCTCTCCGTTAATGATGAATATAACATGAAAAAACTTTTGAGAGGGTATTTCTGGAGGTAACTCTCTACATCATGGCGGGGCTCAATTTTTATATTCATCACGTTGCTGGGTATTATAAGGGCACCATCCACCACCCAGCTTCACTCTGGGATTAAATTTTTAAATCGCCACTCCACTGTTATTTGACGGATGTCGATAAAACGTGGCAGGTGTATTCTATTATAGCGTGTTGGAGAAAGTGTTTCGGAAAATAATTCTCAGGACCACTAATTTCCAAAAAAAAATGGCTGAAGCTATTTACTAAATACCCTAAACCTGTACAGAATAAAGGGGAATGTTTTCACTGTTTGTTCCCACTGGAAAAGATGTGCGTGTGTGATAAGAAGCACCATTGTCATGTGACAACGTAAATCAGCGTTAAATTTCAGAATGGCCTATGGCTACTGGTAGGCGCGTTGGGTGAGAGATAGTTGTAGAGACAACAGCATTCGGGTCAGAAAAACTCCATACTGAATTTGTTTCATTCTAAATATTCACGTATTGAGTTCTGTCGTCCCTCAACATCAAATCCAAAACATTCACATAGGTAACTCGTTGAATATTGGTGGGGGGGGGGGGGTGGAACTAATTTGACAGGCATGAAGTTGAAGACAAACAATGCGTTGTTGTACGAATTGTATGTCTTTCCACGGGTAACTCAAATCTGGCGGACATTGTACGATAGATATTCTTGAAAATTTCGCTCTGAGTAATTGTGTAACTTTCATAAGTCTTGACTTTGTATTCTGTTATTAACGTCATACAGCAGTATTGCTTTGTTATCAACGTTTCAGTTGTGATAGTTTTAAGTGTCCTTCGTTATTCAAAATATAGTTTCTAGTAACTTTTAAAAAGTGCATTGTGTTAGCATAGGAGTGATTAGATTGAGTACACAGATCGCCATAACGTGTTAACACGCATCACATGTCAAATAGCATGTTAGCCAACAACAGTTGGTCAAATGGACTACTAATCAATGGAGCGAATGGAGGGCCAAGCGTGAGTACAGCAAATTTCACATACCCGCCTAATGTTATACACCCGACCAACAATCAGGCATACATGTCAGAATACATATTAAACCCAGCGCGGCGAGCCCCACAAAAGCGTGCACGCATAGGTAATGACGATTCAACAGGAGAGACGCCTATTCAGAACAGCGCGCAGTATAACAATGTTAACGGTACTTCACAGTATGACAGCGGTAGCAACATAGGCATACAGAATATGAATGCTAATTTTGTCAATGCCAACTTTGCTAATGTATCAATAGACCAGAAATTAAACATGATTATGAATAGGTTAAAAACTCTGGATACCATCCAGGATGGAGTGTGCGCCATCGGTCTAAAAGTAGAGGAGAATTCGGCATGTATATCCCAAATAAATACAATGAAGTATCTTGAATACAAGTGCATTGACCTCGAAGCTAGAAGCAGGAGACAAAATCTAGTTTTCTTCGGATTGAATGAACGGACGGATGAGGATCCTGTAGATACCATTGCGTCGTTTCTTATCAATAAACTCGAAATTGACAATGCAGACGAGATGGTAATCCAAAGAGTACACCGGTTGGGTGCCCCGCGCAGGAATAGTGTTAAACCCAGACCGCTGATCGCATTGTTTCGTGACTCTGCCGATATTGACAGTATTTTCAGAGCGACTCCTAAATTACGCGGCAGCACATTCTCTGTGAGTAGAGACCTTCCTCCACAAATAGTGCAGGCTCGTAGCAAATTGTGGGCCGACCTACGACAAGCGAAACAAAGCGGCAGGACAGCATCCATAAAATATCCCGCCAAACTTATGGTCGGCCACGAAATTGTAAGAGACATGTTCCCGGATTGGGATAGAGTTCTATTTCAGCGTGACATCGCGACTGGCACAAATCGAGATACATCCAAGTTGGCAGCACCGCGACACACCGGGCAGTCCTACAATCATGAACAAGCGCGTTCGAGTCGGGTCCATGAATCTGCAAACATCGTGCCACCGAGACTAATCCATGTTGACTTTCCCCCACTAGCGAACAGCCATGTACCAATGCAACCATTCCAAAGTATGCAATCTAATTCAGTTATGAACCCGAATGCTTATATGGGACAATGTACAGCAAATCCTAACAGCCAGCACATCAATGCGTGGCACACGTCGGCTCACTCAAACCACAACGAATTCGCCATGCCAGAAAACATGTCTAACAAAAACTCACCGGTTACACGCGTGGCGATACCAGCAGTGTCACAACACAGTAATGTGACAACCACAGCACCGGGTAGTATAGTGAGACAGCCTAATACGAATGCTGTTAAAGATGTAAGGAGCCCAACCACGAACAGCACTAACTCAGTACAATCCGCAGTTGTAACCGCATTAGCTGTGATAAATGACAGTCAATATGACGATTCGCGCAATGATCAGAACCAACCAGTTACAAACGTCAATGACATTGTGTCTCAACCTGTGACCGACCCCCCGCCAAATATCACAAACCACTAGGGGTGTGTGGAGAAAACGCTAAAACTAGGTTTGTGGAATGCAAACGGATTTGTAACAAAGATGCAGAATAAAATCCGTTCGCACATTTTTGACAATATAAAAAATACATGTGACGTCATATTTTTAACTGAAACATGGGGCTCAGACCTATCCAATATTGAAATAAATGATTACGATTACATTGTTCTTAATAGGAAAAGACATAAAAGGGCAAGGCATGATTCTGGGGGTTTACTTATTTATTTTAAAAATGACATAGCTAGTGGCATATCTTTAGAAAACAAAGATCAAGATGATATAATATGGATCAAATTAGATAAAATATTCTTTGGTTTAGAGAATAATCTATACATATGTTTGTGCTATGTGTTACCGTCCGGTTCACCCAGAGTCGGTCAAGTGGAAGTAGATGTCTTTGACCGACTAAATACGTTTGTAACGAACAAATCGAATGATGATGCTAACCCTACTTTTATAATGTGTGGTGACCTTAATGCCAGAACCAAAACCCTGCCAGACTATGTTGAAGATGATAATATAAGATATATACCAGCTTACGAAGGCTATGTAGAAGATGTTAATACACCCAGATTCTCACAAGATTCCGGAAAGGTTAATGAAAATGGTCACAAACTACTAAATTTTTGTAAAAGTACCGGGATCATGATTCTGAACAGTAGATTTGGCAGCGACCATGGGGTGGGAGAAATTTCCTGCATAACAGCTAATGGTCCCAGTCTAGTCGACTACATTTTGTGTTCCCGGGACAAAGTTAATTTAATAAAACATTTTGAAATTGGGGAAGCAAACGAACTCTCTGATCACAAGGTCATACAGTGTGATCTATTAGTCAATACTAAGTCAGAAAATACAATGCCTGATAATTCTGGGCACGCAATGGTTTACAAATGTAATTGGAATTCAGAACTTATGAATGAATATAGAGAGAAATTAACGTGTGATGAAGTGCAGTGTGTTTTAAATGGTATGAATGACGTTATAAATGAGGCGAATCTGATGGATGAAGCGAGTGTAAATGAAGTGGTCGAATTGTTTACTATAGCTATAAAGAAAGCTGCAGATAATTTATTTTTGAAAACTATTACACCTAACAGCGACCACAAACGAAAAAGACATAGCATCCCTCACTATTCAAATGATTGTGAAATTAAACGAAAACAGTTTTTCAAATCTCTTAATTGGTATAGAAGAGAGAGATCGGATATATCTAGGATTAACATGGTCGCTGCACGGACCGATTTCAAAAAGTCGGTACAGCTGCACCGTAGAGAACAATGCGTCGCAATGACAAAATCACTATTAGAATCTCAATATACGAACACAAATTTGTATTGGAAAATGTTAAAAAAGTCGACACAAAGCAAAATATAAATATTGCTCTCAGCGAATCCAAGAGTTTTTTAAGTCCGTTAGCAACCCTGATACCTATAGTATTATGTAAGCAAAACAAGCGTAGTTGTAAGGTATATTAACATTACTAAAACTACTGACTATGACATAGAATGATACATGGTTTGAATAACGGTTTGTACAGCACGAGAGCTGGGTCAGAACTGACCTTTGATATAGAGCATTGGATATAATGAAGCTGGTGAGAGCGCATGCGCTTGAGAATGTTTTATGAGAGTCCGGGCAACAGCCATCAGAATTAGATAAAGTTTAATTGCTCTAATAGGGCTACGAGTTCACATCAATACACTACATCTCTCCCCTCTTTTGAATAATTGTCTACAGTAAGAAACTGTGCAGTTATATTATAGATAATGAAACAATTGACTATTCCATTGAACTGATATGTGACAGATATATTCGCAATTTCAAAGGGTCAATTTAAACGAACTTACTGGGGATGCGCTGACTACACAGTTCCCCTAGCCAATCAAGGGAATTATTATGTCCCTATCTGCACTGATTGGCCCATAATAATGCTATGAATATAACCTACCGTTCAGTTGCTGTTCTGTAACCTAATAACGATCCAGCACATTTGTCCACAACAAAAAATGTTCCTACCGATATACATGATTTGGATTCTACGGTGGCTTCACATTTTCCGACGATTGGCAATGGGACATTTGATCCATAAACATATAGATGAATGTTTGCGTTGTGTAATTTCAGACGTCTGTTTCGCTTGGCAATGATTGCATAATGTTCAGCATCTATTAGGTTTACTGATGCACCACTGTCTATAATTATAGGTATTTGGACACCAGCTACTGTGATTCTAGTCTTAGGCTGTTTACCATAGACATATCGTACATAGTTATCACGAGATTTGTTTCCATTAACTGCAAATGTAAATTCGTCATCCGAAGTTGAACTTTCTTCGCTGGTGGGTTGTTCATGTACTGTGCGCACCGTTCTGTTTTGACCAGATCTGGTCGTTAATGGTTGTTTTCCTGACCTGCAAACTTTCTGAAAGTGATTCTTTTTCGAACATTTATGACATGTTTGACCAAACGCTGGACACGACATTTGGTTATCGTGAGGCCACTCTCCTCGCAATTGAAACATGAGCGTGATTTAGCAGTTTTATTCCGCATTGAGTTACGCTGCTCTCGGTTTGCTGAGCGTTTTATGGATGTCAGTGAGTTCACTTGATTATCTCGAGACATCGGCTGTTTCATCGAATGCACCTGCGTATCCGCGCGCTCCATTGCGCGACCAATTTGTAGAATGTTGGCTAGCGATGTATCAGTATCGCGCAACACTCTACGCTTGAGGCGATTAGAAGTACATTTTTCTAGCACCTGGTCTGCAATTGCGTCATCTGAATTGATATATTCACACGTCAATGATAGAGTCCGCAACCGCGTGGCAAACTGATCTACCGATTCACATGGTTCTTGCATTGCTTGTTTGAACACGTACCTTTCATAACGAATGTTCATTTTCGGCCAGAAATATTCATCCAGTTTGTCACAGGCAATTTTGTATGATTCTCCCGTGTCCGTTAAGCCCTGGAACACTTTTTGGACCGATTCACCGGATAGGTGAAGCAATAACGCTCGTTTTTGCTTGTCATTTTCTATTCCCGCAGCATCCAAGTATATTGTAAATCTATCCCTCCAAGATTTCCACTTGGAGCCCAATGATGCATGATCTGCATCTGCATCGAATGGAGGTAAAGCCGGTAACCCAAAGTTCATATACATAGCCATGGTGGATATTGTCCAGTAATGGTACACGTGAACTTAGACTATTCAGCCGTACAACTTCAGTAGAAATCAACATTAGCTCCACTGAAATATGTTTTAATTAACTTGAGCTGTTAATTGTTTAAACACTAGATTTACAACACCTTTTCCGTCGTCGCCATTTATAGTATTATGTAAGCAAAACAAGCGTAGTTGTAAGGTATATTAACATTACTAGAACTACTGACTATGACATAGAATGATACATGGTTTGAATAACGGTTTGTACAGCACGAGAGCTGGGTCAGAACTGACCTTTGATATAGAGCATTGGATATAATGAAGCTGGTGAGAGCGCACGCGCTTGAGAATGTTTTATGAGAGTCCGGGCAGCAGCCATCAGAATTAGATAAAGTTTAATTGCTCTAATAGGGCTACGAGTTCACATCAATACACTACAATACCGATTTTTACCAGGCAGATAATGACATAAAGGATTACGTAGATGATTACCTAAAGGACGACTTGCAAATAATTTTTGATGACTTAAACAAAGAAATATCTGAGACGGAAGTAATGAAAGCAATAAAACAACTAAACAACGGTAAAAGCGCTGGCCCAGATTTATTAATAAATGAGTTTTATTTAAAAGCGAGTGATATATTACTCCCGCACATTACAGCGCTTTTCAACTGTGTCTTTAAAAGTGGTATTTTCCCGCGAATTTGCTCAGAAGGAATCATCGTACCTCTACACAAGAAGGGCAGTGTTAACAACGTGCATAATTACAGGGGCATTACACTTCTTAGTACACTGGGTAAATTATTTACTAAAGTTCTTAATAATAGATTGAATGATTGGGCAGAATCCAATGCTGTTTATATAAAAGCACAAGCCGGTTTTAGGGCCGGTCTGAGTACTGTGGATAATATATTTGTTATGAACGGGTTAATATCACATGTACTAAATAAAGGAGGGAGGTTGTTCTGTGCTTTTATAGATTTTACTAAAGCTTTCGACTATGTGGTACATGATTGCTTATGGTACAAACTTTTAAAAGCGGGTGTTAGAGGAAATATTATTAATATTATCATGTCAATGTACAAAGAGGTAAAAACTAGAGTTAGATTAAACTCTAACGTATCAGACTGTTTCGAATGTACTACTGGTGTGCGTCAAGGGGAAAGCTTATCGCCTTTTCTCTTCGCTATGTATCTAAATGACTTAGAAGACGAATTTTTTAGAAAGGGTGGGGAGGGTGTGGGCTTAGAATTTCTTAAATTATTATTAATTTTATATGCTGATGACATAATTATATTAGCCGAAAGTAGAACTGGACTACAAAAAGGGTTAAATATTTCACATGAGTATTGCAACAGGTGGCGATTGACAGTTAATATTGATAAAACTAAAGCAATGGTTTTCAGACGGGGTGGGCGCTTACGGGTAAATGACAAATGGTGGTATGGTAATACTGAAGTAGAAATTGTAAATAACTTAAAGTATTTGGTTATCGTTTTTACAACTTCAGGGTCGTTCACCGAAGCACACAAATGTTTAGCGGGTCAAGCGCAGAAAGCCGTATTCGCTTTACAAAAATATTGTAATAAATTTATAGGCCTATCAATAGACCACTATTGCAAACTATTTGACAAGCTAGTTCTACCTATCCTCTGCTACGGGAGCGAAGTCTGGGGTTTTCACTCAGCGTATGATGTTGAAAAATGCCACCTTCGCTTCTGTAAGCAACTGCTTAATGTAAAACAAAGTACGTCAAATTCTGTTGTTTATGGAGAGTTAGGGAGGATGCCTCTGCGATTAGGGAGAGAAATCAAGTCGATAAAATATTGGTTTAAAATATTAGATATGAAACCAAATAGAATTGCTAAACATGTGTATAATACCTTATATCAAGACTGGCATAGGGATAAAAATTGTAAGAATTGGGTCAAATCGTTAAGAGATAAGCTCTGTACCAATGGGTTTGGGGATGTATGGGAGTCACCGGGAACAACAGTAAATAAAGATCAGTTTATCCCCGAATACAAGCAGAGAATAAGTGACAATTTTTATCAGGAGTGGAGGGGGCATTTGGAAGCCAGCAATAAAACATGGCTCTACAAACACATTTCAACTGATCTAACATATAAATGCTATTTAAATAAAGTAAAAACGAAAAAGCACCGTGATTCATTATGTAGACTAAGAACGGGGTCTCATAGACTAAATATTGAATTAGGCAGATGGCACAAACCAATACCAATACCACGCGCTGAGCGAACATGCCCTTTTTGTGATGATGTAGAGGATGAATATCATTTTTTAATTTTATGTCCTGTCTATAATGATTTACGCAGGAAATGCATAAAACCATACTATTGGAAACGACCGAACGTTCACAAAGTATCAGAATTATTGATGTGTACCAGCGAAAGTAGTTTAAAGAAGTTAGCGGCTTTTGCTTACAATGCTTTTCTATTACGTGACGAACGCACGTAATTGAGTTTTCTCCACTATAATCCATCGCATTTTTTTTCTATGCCAATTTAGGAGGATAATTCTTACTTTTAACAGAATGCATTTTCTCATCACAGGCACGATTTCAGCTCTCAATATACAAACCTTTACTAAACCAGTGGCTATTTCGCCTCCATTGTAAAAGGTATACATTAGAGTTTTCAATTTTTCAACAATTCCGTACGATTGTGTGGGCATACGGATGTATGAGGATGTAGATGTGCGTCTGTATGTATGGGAAGTGGATATGTATGTACGCGTGCGTGCGTGAGTGTGCCTTTGTTGTGTGTGTGCGTGCGTGTGTGTGCGTGCGTGCGTGTGTATGTGGATGACCACGAGAACGCGTGAGCGTATATGGACATGAGCATTAGTAAGTGGATAAGAGGAACCAAGAAAGTTATTTATTAAAATAAATGCCAAACTAGTGCCCTCATGCCATTACATGGGGGAGTCAGTCAAACCATCCCCGTCACGTTGGAGAATGCGGTACTATTCTGATGGTTTATCACTGGAAGGACTGGCTCGATAAACAATCCAGTGGTTCCAGTGATGGAGTGTCAGAGTGGTCCTCTTTCGATGTGAAAGAACCAAATCAACGTTTCAAAACCCAATTTTAATTTATAGACATGACTTTGTGAAGGTGTGCGAGCGAAAGTGATTGTGTGAGCGCGTGCATCCTGGTCTCACTCCTCGCTTTTCTTTCGACCCGCTATTTCGAAAGCGAGGAGTGTTGACCTTGAGTGATTTATATACTTAGACCGGATCCCGCTCTTCGTTTCCCTTTCGACTTAACATATTTGGAAACGAAGGGTGGTGATATTGGAAATGGCATTATACTGTCTGAGTGTGGGTGAGAGAGAGAGAGAGTGAGAGAGAGAGAGAGAGAGAGAGAGAGAGAGAGAGAGAGAGAGAGAGTGTGTGTGTGTGTGTATGTGCGCGCGTGCGTGCGTGCGTGTGAGCGTGTGTGGTGGTGTTGTTTTCGTGTATCAGTATCTTAGTTGCAAATCGGGCTATCGTGTGACCAGCGTCGGTCTGTTGATGGACTACGGTCGATTTCCGCGGACAGCACACCTGAGCATTTTGATAATGTAGCCCCAAATACCTAGGTGTCCTTTTGTCTGCTAAGGAAATCGACCCATGGTTCATTGATGGATCCGCGGCTGGCGCGGTGGTCCAGATGTATATGAACCAAATTAGCCTGCGAACATTACTGATTTAATAACATATAAAATATGAGAATGAATATGTTCTTGCAATTGTAATGCACTTAGTTGATTTGTCCGCCATATCACATTATGTGTAACCATTTGCACTCAAGGGTCAAATGGCCTATTGTGTGAATAAATCTATCTATCTAACTATTTAATAAATATCCTGTTAAATATTTTGAAACTAATTTCACTGGGCGCTGTTGTTGCCATAGGCACCAACAGCACCCAGTGAAATTAGTTACAAAATTTTCAACAACTTAACTGCAGTTTTCAGGAAATTGATAGTCAGGGCATTCGGAGATCGATCAATCCCAACACGGCGAAGTGTGGGTGGAGCTTAGCTAGTGATGGGCGGGGCATAGCTAAAATTGAAAAGGTCCATTACAAAGCATAGCTACATGTATGTCTCACTTTCAGACATCAGCTACCGATAATTTACATAAGAGAATGGATTTTCTTCATTTTTTTACAAAATTTTTTATACTATTCTCTCATGACGTCACTTGGGATTGTGTTTCAGCTCGTCTGTTCCACGCACCCACTTGTAGTAGTCTTCGTTAGAATAGGAACTGTAGATTACATGACCACATTGAATTAATACGGTTAGCCTCTATTTTGAAAGTTTCACGAGTCATAGTTTTTAAAATTTGAGTATTTATATTATTTAAATTATATCCGATTTATACCTCGCTGGCGTCCATTTTTAATGACGTTACCACGCGATAACCTGGGGGGGGGGGGGGGGGGGGAATCAAACACCCGCGTAATTTGTGCATCTTATGGTACGCTTCTGAAACAATGTCCACCCCACATTGACTTGCACGGAAAAACCGGTCAGCTTCAGGACTAATACCTGAACAAACATTTTCGGTAATAATTATGGAATACAAGTAGGTAGAATCTCCCAATTTTTGTATATCCATTCATATTATGGCTGGGTAGGAAGTGATTTGTTAAATAGGTTTCAAGTCAAATGTCACTATCTAGGTCACAGGTCTCTAAGTACATTAGCAAAACACGAGTAGAGATGCGTGTGTCAGCACATCCTCTGAGCGCAGTCTAGTTGTTGTAGTTGGTGGTGATTGTGGCGGCCGCATCATTGTTTTGTTGTTCTCGTCGTCGTCGTTGTCGCGCTCTTCGTCGCCGTCGCCGCCGCCGCCTGTTGTTGTCATCATTTTTGTTGTCGTGGTCGTCGTCGTGGTCGTCGCTGCCGGCGCCGCCGCCACTGTTGTTGTTATTGTTCTTGTTGTCGTCGATGTCGTCGATGTCGTCGTCGTCGTCGTCGTCGTCGTCGTCGTCGTCGTCGTCGTCGTCGTCGTCGTCGCCGCCGCCTCCATCATCATAGTTAGTATTATTATTATTATTATTATTATTATTATTATTATTATTATTATTATTATTTTTATTATTATTATTATTATTATTATTATTATTATTATTATTAATATTATTATTATTAATATTATTATTGTTGTTGTTGTTGTTGTTATTATTATTATTTTTGTTGTTGTTGTTGTTGTTGCTGTTGTTGTTGTTGTTGTTTGGGGTTTTTTGCTGTTAGTTGTGGTGGTCGTTTTGCTTGCAATAATCAATATGTTATGAGTTGACTTACCTATTGCCTTATTGCATTGTTGGTCCTTTGTCCTGTTAGCGGCACTTGTGACTCTGACAGATGAATTATCCAGACGGTCTGTGGAGTGTGTGTCGCTACATGTGATATGATTAATCGCATCTCCGTCAGATGTTTGCATAGTTTTCTCACGCTCTGGTCTCGACACCCTCATTCTATTGTTTGAGATATTTCCATTTCCTGGCAGGACACTGTCTTGGGATCTGTTCTCGGTCGACACTTTCTTAATGGCATCCGGGTCTTTAGGGAAATTGTGAAAATATTCTTCGTCGATCTTCGTAAATAGAACATCATATAGATTTTCTAAATTCTGTTTTAGCTTGTTTTCCACCCTGCTCCCATGCGTATTGGTTTTCGGTTGTTCCACACCAGCAGTCACGCAGAACACCCTACCCTGATTGCTACCACTACCCGCAATACCCGTATCAACAAAATGTTCACCGCTATCATTATATCCGTCCATCTTATCGTCATATCGTTCACCTTTATCATCGCGATTTCGTCCAACATCATCGGGACATCGTTTAGTCACGGCGTCCGCGTTATCATCATATCGACACCTCATATCGCTATATCGTGCAAAATCACCTCGATATCCTTTATTGTTATCGTTATATCGTTTGGTGGTTTCACAATTCTGTTCACTACCACCAGTATATCGTTCACAATCGCCACCGTGCCACGAATCCATGATAAAGGTTAGATTTCTGGCAGACACAGCTGTCTCCGGCAACGCGTCAATAAAGCATTTACAACGGAATTTGTAACAGATTCCGAGCGAATCACTGCTTTGGAAAGAGAAATGCAAAAGCAATTAACTCACACAACAATAACGTATAAACTATTTTGTTCGCTAACCCTGTCTAGTCGTGACGTAATGAACCAAGCAGATGGGCCTATGCCGCTGAAGTGACCCGAAATGTTGACGGCAAACTCATCTAGATTTTGAACAAGATGTTACCGAAAGCTGGTGTTGTCTTGTTACAGCAACATTGTCTTTGACATCAATGTCAGTTAGTCGCTAGAACGAATAAAGGACGTTGTTGTTGTGGTGGTGGTGGCGGTGGTGGTGGTGGTGGTGATGGTGGTGATGGTGGTGGTAATGGTGGTGGTGGTGGTGGTGGTGGTGGTGGTGGTGGTGGTGGTGGTGGTGGTGGTGGTGGTGGTGGTGGTGGTGGTGGTGGTGGTGGTGGTGGTGGTGGTGGAAAGCTATGGAAACATCCACACTATCATGACATAGAGCTCTGTTTATATGGCGACATTTTACACATATGCAAATTTGCACACATATGCAAATTTGCTATGCGTTCATACGAAGTTTTGGTATCATAAGTAAATGTGTAGTAAACTCTCTAAATCACTCATTTCTGTCATTGCCATGGACAGGCTCAGACTGGAAAGCTTCCGTAGGCATAGAAAGTTACCGTATGTCCTTAGTATAGGACTTATTCTGGGTTGTTCAAATGCCAGATATATTAGAAGAAAACCTAGGTCAAAGGAATGGTCAAAGGAATGGTCCGACAATGATGTCCTGCAGCGCTTTAAAGATACAGACTGGTTAGACAACTTTAGAATGAGGAGGGACACATTTAACTTTTTGTGTGGAAGACTCGAAAAATACTGTTGAAGAACCACTGGATGTCCAAAAGAAGGTAGCAATTGCCATTTACTAGCTCGCATCATCGGTAGAATACAGGACATTGGTGATTCCAATATGCCAGTGCTACTACTTGTTGATGCGGCCTACCCTTTGAAGACTTGGCTTTTAAAGTCATTCATCAACAGAGCCAACCTAACTCCAGCTCAGAATATATTCAACTATCGCCTCAGCAGGACAAGGATGACAATAGAGAACTCCTTCGGGCGGTTAAAGGGGCGCTGCCGATGCTTGCAGAAGAGACTGGATGTCGACGTGAAGTTTGCTTGCACTGTGATTGCTTGTTGTGTTGTCCTACATAACATATGTGAGAGTGCCAATGAAACCTACAGGGATAAGTTGGATGAAAACAGAGAAGATGCCACAGATGAAGAACAAATGGGCATACAGGACGGAGGTGACGAACCTGTCCGCTGTGCAAAGACCATCACGATGAGATTGCAGAGGCTTTCTTGAACAACGAACGCTAAACAATTCAGTGACAGTGAAACTTTGAACCTGACATTAGTCGAACTTGCTGGTGATATTTTATTCAAACTAACAGTTCTTTTTCTTTTATAATTTATTTAAAGTTCTCATCTCCCAAAAAATTAAAACCTTTAACTTTAGGCACATTTTTGTATGTATATTATTGTTTTATATGACATAAGCGAAATTTGTTGAACATTTTGAAAACAGTTTGAAAGCTGTTGATCTCTAAGGAAGCAACAACTTTCAGTCAAACTGGTATCAAAATGTTCAACAAATTTCATGTGTCTCATATAAAACAATTATATACATACAAAAATGTGACTGAAGTTAAAGGTTTTAATTTATTGGAGATGAGAACTTTAACTAAATTATAAAAGAAAAAGAACTGTTGGTTTGAATAAAATATCACCACCGCCTTCGACTAAACTTCACGTTTATATTTAGTTAAGGTACCTTAAAGATGGATAGTTGTGAAGCAAAAAGAAGTTGACCAAATTTTCCGTTTTTTTCAAAGAGAATTGGTCAACTTTTTGCTTCACGACTACATATCTTTCAACTTATCAATATAATTATCCAAGTAAAACAAAGAGTTGAACTGTTTCAACATTTTAAATTATACTTGCCTTTGTTTGATTACATACTCATCTCGTGCAGCTTTACACAAGGGAAGAAATTCAAACAAAATAAATGTTTCAAAATAGTTTGATTGAGTAGATTTGCTATTAAGAAGTGATTTTGAATATGAACTGTAAAACACCGTAAATGAGATTTACCTTCTCAAAAAAATAAGAAAATAAAGTTTGTTTCCGCAAAACTTGCACTTTTGTTGAATGTTTTTCCTGTCATAATGTCCATTGTGCCCTTAATTGTTCATTTTCCGTTCAGTCACATCTCTTCACAAGTTGAGAAACGTGGTTTCATCCTGGTTATCCGGGTTTGTAGATGCCCATGAAGGCACAGCTCCAGATGACTGACCATCCTCTGGAGATGATAGTGACGAATGACTTTGACCACTGTACATTTGGCCGTCACCATATGGCGTATAACTGCTGCCCATAGCAAATGATGGCATTGAATGTAATTGTCCAGCCTGTCGGTGGTCTATAGCTCCCATAATCATTTTCATCATGTTGAATTGGTGTACTCTTTCCTCCCGCTTCTGTCATTCTACTCACTCCATCATTGCCTTTTTCAGGTCAAGTCTCTGTTTCTCAAAATCCAGTTTTCGGCTTTCAAGATCAACAATCTTGTCTTCAGCCTTCTCATTTGCTTCACCGAATCCATCCATGACTGATTTGAGCGCTACTTCTAACCTGGTCTTACGCACCCTCTTCTTTTCGCTCTTTACTTTGCCTTTGTCGTCAACTGATTCTTTCTTCTTCTTTTTTTTTCTACAGAACTTTCATCCTTTTTTCCTTCTGTGTTTAATGACTCTTTCTCATTTCTGTGAACAACCTCATTCTCGAGAGGTGTAATGTCACTGGCATCATCATTGATAGAGTGTGGGTTGTCCATTGACTCGTTATCATAATCATCATTTTCAGTTTCATCATTTTCACTTTCATCAGCTACTTCCTTTACAGCTTTCTTACTTAAGCATTTACTCACAGGTTGTAGCAAATTAGCACCTGGTCCCAGGTAGGTGTAAATCCGCATACAGGAGTAAAATCTGCACGTGAGTAAATGCGCCCAAATTTACTCACATAAGCAAATTTACACATATGCTAAAAAATACATATGTGTGCAAATGTCGCGGTATAAACAGAGCTGTAATTACAACGCAAAAGGATGCCAGTTTTCAGCCTCCACGTATGGTATACGCGCATATATAATTCAACTTCACTACTAAACGAAATGAATATGCCCCTACTAATTTATACGGAATGAAATCACCATATGCTAAAATTTATTTCGTTTCATTTCATTGACGTAAGTCTAAACAATTCAACTTTCTAAACGTAGGCTATACAATTTGACTCTCAAGCACTCTGCTGTGAATTTGGGCCAGTAATGAATGCCACATCGTCAGTGACAGCAATACCGCCACGTCGACACCAAGGTTAGAGAGGTCAGTTTGGCAGTTAAAAAGTAGCCTACATTAGGCCCTTTATCGTGAAAAAATGTATGTTTCCAATTACTGATGCTAGAAGTTTTGTTATACAATCTGTAAGATTCTGAACATATATCCTCTGTCAAATACAGACCTTATCAAGAAGCCTTGTACTGAGCGTTGTCTGCGTAAAAGGTTGGCTATTTTAACACGGGTACTTTTGTTGAACAGTATAGACTCTGCAAAGATAATGACCGAGTGTATAAGATTTGAATATTAATAACGGCCAATCCATTTAATTATGCCTATAGTGAAAGCGTGTACCTGACGGGCATTGTAGGAACCACACAGAAGTAGCTATACAGGACAGGTGGTCGCTTAATAAGGTCAAATTAGCACAGTATATGCCCTATGAGACCACAAGATGCACCAGTCTTAATGACGGATGATACGCCATGTGGACCCAGGAACAGGTGTCCGCTATAGAAGATGTAGATGTTGTATATCTTTGTCTTGCAATCTCGGGTAATACAGTTAGATTATGTTGACGCGATATATCTTATCAGGAATGCAGTATAGTCGATTACGTCAGAGATTAACATAATCTTCAAGTATTAACCTTCACACGCTTGACATGTCCGTCATTTCGCTAACATCATGAATATACATCATCCACCATTTAATGGCTAAGCCAGGCAAACACTGTCTCTGCAGTGTTCTTGAGAAATATATATTTTCAGAGAAAGATTAAATTATTTTTGAAAATATCCCACTGGAATGACTGGCTCGATAACGGACCCAGTCATTTCAGTGGTAAATTAACCAAAGGTAGCCTTTTGTTAGTACGCAAATGGACATTCAATAAACAAATATATTGATGTTCCTGACCATGTTTAAACATGAAAGGGTTAATTAGTAGACGTGTGTCTTTAGTAGCACGTTTATACAATCCCAGCTAGCTGGCAACTGTTCGTCTGTGGAAATTTCAACTCCAAGCTGGGTAAACTCGGAATTGCGGACCTTCAGGACTTGGCTTATGCATAGGATCCTATGGAGAGGGCACACGCAACAGCAATGGAGATGCACTGGTGGCATTCCTTAGTTCGAATGGCCTATTTGCCACATATACGGCTTTTAAACACCCATGCCGTCACCGGACAACATTGGCGGGACGCATTGCTGATCGCAAAGCCCCAACAGGTTTTAAGGCTACAACAGCTGTCTTCAACCAAATAAACTTCATACTATGCAAGACAGAAGCAAACCCCTTACTCCGGAACATTCGTTCGTATTGAGGCACATACCTAAATTCTGACCATAAGCCATTCATTACACGCCTTCAGATGAGCGATCTCTACTTAATGTTTAAACACCATACCAAGCAAGAGGGTAGAGTCACCTACAACCTACCCAAGATCATCAGCGACACTGACACTCAAATGTCATACAAAAAAGCCCTCAGGGAGCAGATAGCTAGCATCGACGTCAGCTCCGATCCAAACGAAGCCCTAATCAAAATACTGAAATCTATGGAATCATCAGCTACCTGCACCATAGGTGTTCTTAGAAACAACCAAACTAGGTATATTGACGACCCTCTAGTAGTAAAACTGTCAGCAGATCAGAAAGCATTACGGCTGTGCATCTATCAAAGTGGACAAAGTGAAGACCGCACGAAACTATGCCAGGAGCGCAATAACATTCTGCGCCACATTAGCGAACGCTTAAAAGATCTTGCTATTCAACAAGCAGTTTCCCTAGCAGATGAAACAACCGCCACGGATTACTGTCACAAAATGTTTCTGGTAGCCCGAGCCCTGAGAGTTACTGACTACACACCACCACTCACTATACATAACTCTGAAGGACACTTTATCGGGACTGACCAGGGAAAAGCCGAGGCGATTCGATAATGGTTCAAGGAACAGTTCACTGACAACGATGATTAGCCTTTACACCCGTTCTCAGGAGACCCCAGGCCATTACTAACACCAATTAAAACAGCAGAAGTTGAGATGGCACTTAAAGCCCTGAAAATGGACGTGCATCTAGACATGAGCAATGAACTATTCAAATATGCAAGTGACATTATCTCAAAACCGATCACTCACCTAATCAATTCAGCTTTTTATGCATCACCTTCCCATCGACGCCGTAGGCCAATGTACCCTTATCGCACTACCCAAGCCCAATAAGCCACCTGCCTCCCTGTCAATCTGCCGCCCATTGTGCTCCTCAACAGCATACGGAAAATCCTATCCAATGTTACTCTATGCCGCATCCAAGACAAGGTCGATGACTTCACTGGATCATGTCAAAGTGGCTTCAAACGTGGACGCAGCTGCGCAGACCTTGAAGGGCTCAATGTTTGCTTGTGTCGGTAGTCAGGTCCAAACACTAGGACTTCCACAAAATGGGCATTGACATGTCACGAGCCTTCGACACAATTAAGCGCTCAAAGATCCTAGATGTACTACGCCAGGCCAGTTGCAATGAAAATGAGCCACGACTAGTGAGACTACTGCTTGCAGACACCAAGCTGAGGGTACGAGTCAAGTCAATGAAGTCTGTAGAGTGTGAGATATCAATTGGCTCCCCACAGGGAGATGGTCTATCTCCCGTGCTTTTCGCCTGTTACCTTGCTGCTGCATTGAAATCTGTGCGGGAAAGTTCCACAAGCCCACCCCACCCCCACCCCATCCCAAGTGTCAATACTGGGTTTGCCGCTAGAGATGGAATATGCCGACGATGTGGACTTCATAGATGAGGAAAAGAAATCCCTTGACGAACTTCTCCCAATAGCTGCAAGCAAACTAAAAATTGAGAATCGCTTTATGAATGAATCCAAAGCAGAGTTCGCCCACATATACCTATCTACAAAGCATGAAACTAAAGAAAATGACGACCCACTTCGCGGCGGCGAACCATGGAGGAAAAGTTAAATCCTGGGTTCACTGCTTTGCAGCACTGCTGACATTGCTGCACGCTGCGTCATGGGGAACATAGCTTTCCAGTCTTTCTGGAAGCTATGGATTCGTAGATCAAACATGCCCTTGATAAAAAGGTTACGTTTATACAATGCAACCAGCGTACCCTTGATGCTGTATAACTGTAACAGCTTGGCAGCTCCAAAGGCAGCTCTAGACAAACTCGATGCCTGCCACGCCACCGCAAACACCTACGGACCATCACTGGACACCAATGGTCAGACAGCATAATCTCCAATGATGCACTATACAAGATATGTAATACGTCGCCGCTGTCTGTAAAAGTCGCCCAGCAAAGATGGTCCATGCTTGGCCAAGTGCTAAGGATGCCAGAAGAGACACCAGTACAGAGAGCCTTGGAATTCGCCCCACTCGGAGCCAACAAATACAAAGCCAGGAGAGGACGCCATTGCTTAAATCTGCTAAGCGTGCTACGAGGTGATCTCAACAAAGCAGGACTCGGTACACTCAAGTCAAGAATGGACCTGAGGAAGCTAAAGATTTTGGCTGAGGACAAGATACAGTGGGCAAAAGCGAAGAAGAACTGATTGCAGCTGTAGTATGTTTCTACAACTACAGCCGCAGAATACAGTAAGCATACATTACACAGGAAAATGCACGCGATGGTTTTGTGTGATCTGATCTTGAAAGCCTTTAAGATGCGCAATTCACAAAAATTATTTTACAAATTTCATACCGGTACTCTCGTATCATAGCTTTGTAAGAGGAGACGCCATATTGCTTCTGTTACTTTGAACTCCTTTAGTTATTTTCATATGTTGGTACTTGTCACTACACGGCGATGACTCGCTCCACCTCGGTGACACCAAGGTGACGTGCCCATCTCTCCCATCACCAACATGTGACATATATAGGTGTATTTACAAGGAGCCTATATTTTGTAGCAACATATCCCAGTCAGATTTGTTTTAAAATATTCACCAGAATTTTCCTCATAAAGAATGTGGCACTTGTGGGTTGTCAGGGTTAGTTAAGTCGCTTTGTTTAGGCATAAATAAATCATAGATAGGCCTAAACACCTACAAGAAATCCAATTTATAGAACCGGCCTCATCAGCTTTAAACAGTTATACATGAATTAAGACTTGAAATAGAATTAACACAAGGGACCTTTCCAGTTTATCCATCCATCATTTGATGTCATATGACGTCATGATCAACTACGTGACGTGTGTGATGACGTCATAATTAAGTATGGCATGAATGACTCGATTTAGTCCATCTTTAACACTTAATAGTATGACACGTTGTACGAATTGCACGTCTGCTATTTAACAAACATGTGTTGAATATGTTGAAACTAATTTGACTGGGCGCTGTTGCTGTCAAAGTAGTTTCAGAATATTTAACAGCTTACCTGTATAGGTTTCTGGAAATTGATAGTCAGTGAGGTCAGGGATCGATCGATCCCAACACGAGCGATGTGTGGGTGGAGCTTAGCTAGAGATGGGCGGGGCATAGCTAAAACTGGAAAGGTCCATTATGCTACTAGCTTCTGGACTTTGATTTGCACGTGCGCGTAGTACTAGGCCTACTCACCAAAGCCAATCCGCAACTTATCATATTATATCGGCACTATTTTACAAATGGTGATTATGGCTACTTCTGAAAGACCTGTTAAATGAAATAGGCCTACATTGTTTCAGTCAAAACACAGAAAACCGGAATAATCCATTTTAGTCGGTCCTTCGGTTGCATATAAACACGTGGCGCCATCACAGAAACAATAAGACTAATATCGATGGAAACATTTTAATTCCTGTTAAATTGTCAATATTTGAAGACTTGTTTCATTATATATTGCTAGTCAGACTGCTGGGAAGAGACCAATAACTAGCGTGTGAATCAAAGCAGGAAGTGTAACGCGTCAATTAGACCAAACTGAATAACGACTTTTAGAATCAAATGGAAAAACTTTCTCAAAACGATAACAGTTATGTTGAAACCGTTAAAGGTGGAATGACACAAGCACTGCCATGAACCTAATCAAAGCCTATATTAGCAAACCCTGGTTTTCATAATTAAGACATGGAAACCTGAGCTATCATCGTGTTGGAGCTATGTGATTGAGCCTACATCTGGCCTTTGATCTCATTGACCTTAAAACTCCAGTATGTGTATAGGCCGCCTAGGCTTTACACACATAGTAGACCGGGATCTGACATTCGAACGTTATTTTATTTTAAATATATTGTAAACATTTTCAAATTTGAGCCTAATTCTCAGATGGACAGTGCCAATTAACGTACAGATCGTCTTTACAAAAGGTAGCTCGGTGCACCTTTAACTGTCCTGTCGTACTAATGAGCTGTTATTTGACGAGAATTTGAACCTTCTCCGATAAACGTCTCTATTGCGATTGCGCAACAGGACACCGCTATTGCTCCGTTGTATTCCTGTCAATCATTTCAGTTAATTGGTTGTTTGTGCCAGAAAGAGGTATCTTATCAATAGAAAGCAGTTACATACGGGTTTTGTTGATCCTGTAGTGTTGTATGGAAGAGGAGATCGGACATGGATCATTATTGTAATACAGGGGTCCTATCTGTTCAACACGACATTAATGGCTGGATCCGATCTGTCAATCAAGTATTTGACGTCATAATCAAATACGTCACTTGTTGGCTGCCGTCACAATCCAAAATGACCTAGAGCTGTAAAGATCCACCACGCATGTGTCTGAATTGTACGTATTTGGTGAATTTATAAATTAGTAAACATTCATAGACAGCAACAGTTTCCGGTTAAAATAGTTTTAAAATATTCCACAAATTACTTGTATATTTAGCTTGAAATTGACATTCTGGAAATTCAGCTTCAAACTGCTAAATCGATTCAAACACGCACGCAGAGTGGGCGGAGCTTGGCTAGAAATGAGCGGAGATTTGATAGAAATGGGTGGAGCTTTGCTAGAAATGGGCGGAGCTTTGTTAGAAATGGGCGGAGCTTTGCTAGAAATGAGCGGAGATTTGCTAGAAATGGGCCCCTCAATTTGCCAGTTCTGTCTCAGTTTATTCATGTCTCGCGAGATCATCTGCGATACGAGATCGAGCAGCACGAAGCCAAGGATCTATTCTTAGATTGTAACTCGGCCCTATGGACCTTTTCAGTTTATCCATCCATCTTATGACGTCATAATCAACTATGTGACATGTAGGTTGACGTCATCATCAATTATAACATGAATGACGTAGTTAAGTTTGTTAAATTAATGCTTAATTGATGACGGACTAAGCGGTGTTGTACGAAGTGCATGTCTTTACTATTTAATAAACATGTTGTCAAAAAATCCAACAGCTTACCTGTATAATTTTCTGGATAGTGATAGTCAGGGAATTCAGAGATCGATCGATCCCAACACGGGCGAAGTATGCGTAGAGCTTAGCTAGAAATGGGCGAGGCTTAGCTAAAACTGGCTCCCTCCATTGTGGTTGCAGTGCAGCCGTGCAGCTCGTCTGTTTTATATCCGTGGACATATGAACCTTGTTGATAGAAGAATGACTAATGGCGTGTATGGACTAAGTCAAGCTAAACGTAAAGCTTAACCAGAAATAACAAAGTGCCTGATTTAAAATATATATGGATGAACGAGATAGATGCATTGTAGCATTGCTATGTATGCAGTAATAGAGCTTTAGATGAAGTGTGGCTACCATAAGCCTGATAGTCTATAGCTGTAGATGAAGTGTGGTTACCATAAGCCTGATAGTCTATAGCTGTAGATGAAGTGTGGTAACCATAAACATGATAGTCTATAGCTGTAGATGAAGTGTGGTTACCATAAGCCTGATAGTCTATAGCTGTAGATGAAGTGTGGCTACCATAAGCCTGATAGTATATAGCTGTAGATGAAGTGTGGCTACCATAGGCCTGATAGTCTATAGCTGTAGATGAAGTGTGGCTACCATAAGCCTGATAGTCTATAGCTGTAGATGAAGTGTGGCTACCATAAGCCTGATAGTCTATAGCTGTAGATGAAGTGTGGCTACCATAAGCCTGATAGTATATAGCTGTAGATGAAGTGTGGCTACCATAGGCCTGATAGTCTATAGCTGTAGATGAAGTGTGGTTACCATAAGCCTGATAGTCTATAGCTGTAGATGAAGTGTGGCTACCATAAGCCTGATAGTATATAGCTGTAGATGAAGTGTGGCTACCATAGGCCTGATAGTCTATAGCTGTAGATGAAGTGTGGCTACCATAAGCCTGATAGTCTATAGCTGTAGATGAAGTGTGGCTACCATAAGCCTGATAGTCTATAGCTGTAGATGAAGTGTGGCTACCATAGGCCTGATAGTCTATAGCTGTAGATGAAGTGTGGCTACCATAAGCCTGATAGTCTATAGCTGTAGATGAAGTGTGGCTACCATAAGCCTGATAGTCTATAGCTGTAGATGAAGTGTGGCTACCATAAGCATGATAGTCTATAGCTGTAGATGAAGTGTGGCTACCATAGGCCTGATAGTCTATAGCTGTAGATGAAGTGTGGCTACCATAAGCATGATAGTCTATAGCTGTAGATGAAGTGTGGCTACCATAAGCCTGATAGTCTATAGCTGTAGATGAAGTGTGGCTACCATAAGCCTGATAGTCTATAGCTGTAGATGAAGTGTGGCTACCATAAGCCTGATAGTCTATAGCTGTAGATGAAGTGTGGCTACCATAAGCCTGATAGTCTATAGCTGTAGATGAAGTGTGGCTACCATAAGCCTGATAGTCTATAGCTGTAGATGAAGTGTGGCTACCATAAGCCTGATAGTCTATAGCTGTAGATGAAGTGTGGCTACCATAAGCCTGATAGTATATAGCTGTAGATGAAGTGTGGCTACCATAGGCCTGATAGTCTATAGCTGTAGATGAAGTGTGGCTACCATAAGCCTGATAGTCTATAGCTGTAGATGAAGTGTGGCTACCATAAGCCTGATAGTCTATAGCTGTAGATGAAGTGTGGCTACCATAGGCCTGATAGTCTATAGCTGTAGATGAAGTGTGGCTACCATAAGCCTGATAGTCTATAGCTGTAGATGAAGTGTGGCTACCATAAGCCTGATAGTCTATAGCTGTAGATGAAGTGTGGCTACCATAAGCATGATAGTCTATAGCTGTAGATGAAGTGTGGCTACCATAGGCCTGATAGTCTATAGCTGTAGATGAAGTGTGGCTACCATAAGCATGATAGTCTATAGCTGTAGATGAAGTGTGGCTACCATAAGCCTGATAGTCTATAGCTGTAGATGAAGTGTGGCTACCATAAGCCTGATAGTCTATAGCTGTAGATGAAGTGTGGCTACCATAAGCCTGATAGTCTATAGCTGTAGATGAAGTGTGGCTACCATAAGCCTGATAGTCTATAGCTGTAGATGAAGTGTGGCTACCATAAGCCTGATAGTCTATAGCTGTAGATGAAGTGTGGCTACCATAAGCCTGATAGTCTATAGCTGTAGATGAAGTGTGGCTACCATAAGCCTGATAGTATATAGCTGTAGATGAAGTGTGGCTACCATAAGCCTGATAGTATATAGCTGTAGATGAAGTGTGGCTACCATAAGCATGATAGTCTATAGCTGTAGATGAAGTGTGGCTACCATAAGCCTGATAGTATATAGCTGTAGATGAAGTGTGGCTACCATAGGCCTGATAGTCTATAGCTGTAGATGAAGTGTGGTTACCATAAGCCTGATAGTATATAGCTGTAGATGAAGTGTGGCTACCATAAGCCTGATAGTCTATAGCTGTAGATGAAGTGTGGCTACCATAAGCCTGATAGTCTATAGCTGTAGATGAAGTGTGGCTACCATAAGCCTGATAGTCTATAGCTGTAGATGAAGTGTGGCTACCATAAGCCTGATAGTCTATAGCTGTAGATGAAGTGTGGCTACCATAAGCCTGATAGTATATAGCTGTAGATGAAGTGTGGCTACCATAAGCCTGATAGTCTATAGCTGTAGATGAAGTGTGGCTACCATAAGCCTGATAGTCTATAGCTGTAGATGAAGTGTGGCTACCATAAGCCTGATAGTCTATAGCTGTAGATGAAGTGTGGCTACCATAGGCCTGATAGTCTATAGCTGTAGATGAAGTGTGGCTACCATAAGCCTGATAGTCTATAGCTGTAGATGAAGTGTGGCTACCATAGGCCTGATAGTCTATAGCTGTAGATGAAGTGTGGCTACCATAAGCCTGATAGTCTATAGCTGTAGATGAAGTGTGGCTACCATAAGCCTGATAGTCTATAGCTGTAGATGAAGTGTGGCTACCATAGGCCTGATAGTCTATAGCTGTAGATGAAGTGTGGCTACCATAAGCCTGAGTCTATAACTGTAGATGAAGTGTGGCTACCATAGGCCTGATAGTCTATAGCTGTAGATGAAGTGTGGCTACCATAAGCCTGATAGTCTATAGCTGTAGATGAAGTGTGGCTACCATAGGCCTGATAGTCTATAGCTGTAGATGAAGTGTGGCTACCATAAGCCTGATAGTCTATAGCTGTAGATGAAGTGTGGCTACCATAAGCCTGATAGTCTATAGCTGTAGATGAAGTGTGGCTACCATAAGCCTGATAGTATATAGCTGTAGATGAAGTGTGGCTACCATAAGCCTGATAGTCTATAGCTGTAGATGAAGTGTGGCTACCATAGGCCTGATAGTCTATAGCTGTAGATGAAGTGTGGCTACCATAAGCCTGATAGTCTATAGCTGTAGATGAAGTGTGGCTACCATAGGCCTGATAGTCTATAGCTGTAGATGAAGTGTGGCTACCATAAGCCTGATAGTCTATAGCTGTATATGAAGTGTGGCTACCATAGGCCTGATAGTCTATAGCTGTAGATGAAGTGTGGCTACCATAAGCCTGATAGTCTATAGCTGTAGATGAAGTGTGGCTACCATAGGCCTGATAGTCTATAGCTGTAGATGAAGTGTGGCTACCATAAGCCTGATAGTCTATAGCTGTAGATGAAGTGTGGCTACCATAGGCCTGATAGTCTATAGCTGTAGATGAAGTGTGGCTACCATAAGCCTGATAGTCTATAGCTGTAGATGAAGTGTGGCTACCATAAGCCTGATAGTATATAGCTGTAGATGAAGTGTGGCTACCATAAGCCTGATAGTCTATAGCTGTAGATGAAGTGTGGCTACCATAGGCCTGATAGTCTATAGCTGTAGATGAAGTGTGGCTACCATAGGCCTGATAGTCTATAGCTGTAGATGAAGTGTGGCTACCATAGGCCTGATAGTCTATAGCTGTAGATGAAGTGTGGCTACCATAGGCCTGATAGTCTATAGCTGTAGATGAAGTGTGGCTACCATAAGCCTGATAGTCTATAGCTGTAGATGAAGTGTGGCTACCATAGGCCTGATAGTCTATAGCTGTAGATGAAGTGTGGCTACCATAGGCCTGATAGTCTATAGCTGTAGATGAAGTGTGGCTACCATAGGCCTGATAGTCTATAGCTGTAGATGAAGTGTGGCTACCATAAGCCTGATAGTCTATAGCTGTAGATGAAGTGTGGCTACCATAGGCCTGATAGTCTATAGCTGTAGATGAAGTGTGGCTACCATAGGCCTGATAGTCTATAGCTGTAGATGAAGTGTGGCTACCATAAGCCTGATAGTCTATAGCTGTAGATGAAGTGTGGCTACCATAAGCCTGATAGTCTATAGCTGTAGATGAAGTGTGGCTACCATAGGCCTGATAGTCTATAGCTGTAGATGAAGTGTGGCTACCATAAGCCTGATAGTGTATAGCTGTAGATGAAGTGTGGCTACCATAAGCCTGATAGTCTATAGCTGTAGATGAAGTGTGGCTACCATAGGCCTGATAGTCTATAGCTGTAGATGAAGTGTGGCTACCATAAGCCTGATAGTCTATAGCTGTAGATGAGATAAACAGAAAGGTAAGCCAAAACTGCCAATGATGCGGACGACGAAGACAATGAGGACGACGCAGACGGCTACGACGCCGACTACGCCGTGGTGATGACATAAGCTCCTCTATTTTTCGAACAGGCGAGCTAAAAGTTCCGGAATTCTTATCCGGCGGAGTCAGAGAACTCAAACTAGGCACCAATGTACTCTTAGTCGCGTAATTAGATATTACCATTAAAGGTGCATATTCACACCAGAATGATTGAACATAAAAATGCTAAAATTGCATACTTTTATTCATATAATTTTTTACGTTGCGAAATTGAAATAGAGGCCCGTGCCTCTTTTTCAATTTCGCAACTTAAAAAATTATAGTAATTTATACGGAATGGAGTCATCATATGCTAAGATTTATTTCGTTTCATTACACAGTTTAAGCCTCTAAAAGCGTATAATTTAAACAATTTTATTTTCAGAAATTTTACTGTGAATATGCACCTTTAATCCGTTCATTTCTTAGAATATCTCTACACCCCGCCACCCCACCCCCACCCCACCCACCCCCTTACTCCCGAACATCGATGCCCGCTAGCCCACCCGCCCTCCCACCTGCCCGCTAATCTCAATTGTAGTTTACTGCTTCGTAACATTATATACAACCATGTGTCAAAGTTTACTTCCAATGGAATTAACCAATGTCGAAAGATTCGAAGTTTTACCTGCATACCGAGATGGCTGAGTTTAGGTCACAAAGCTGGATCATGACGTATGAAGAGCCCTGCATTATACTTGGACAGATAATAAATATAGTGGCGCATAGTTGTATAGCTTTGCGGAAGAAAGATAGCGGTGTGTGCCTTTGTGGCTTAATTACGTAAAGATAAGAGTTCATAGTTTAATAGCCCCAGCGTAAGAACGATCAGCATGAAACCAAGGATCTATTTTTAGATTGTAACTCGGCCCTATAAGCAGAATGGACATTTACAGTTTATCCATCCTTCATTCGTTCGTGGTATAATATGCTTGCATGTGAAAGGTTTAATATCCGTACATAAGAGAGATAACGGTTCATGCAGCCTAGTGGCTTAAAATCCATAATCTTTTAGATATACAAGATGGCCACAAAACGAAGTGACCAATTAAAATCCTCGTTTGATATGTTGAAGCCTATTGGCATAAATCTTTCACCTAAATTCTCTTTGAAATTGGGCCATTGATTAAGGAGAATCCTTCAAAATGGTTCAGGAAAATGACCGCCTAAAAAACGAGAATTAAAATTCTGATTAGAGGCTCTAAAGGGTACCATCATAGTACACTTCCAATCAAATTTGGTTAAAATCCAGCAAGCGATATAGATCTCTGGATACTTTTCGGAAAATCCAAGATGGCTGGCCAAAAAATGACAAATCAAAATTCTTGTTTGATATGTTGACGCATTGCCGCTATAAGATCGTTCCACCTTGGTTCCATTGAAATCGGGCGATTGATTAAAGAGTAGCGTTTTTTAATGTTTCCTGAAAACTTTCGGAAAATCTAATATGCTCGCCAAACAAATAGACCAATCAAACTTCTGACCAGAAGTTCTTTAACCTATCACCGTCGGATCTGTCCAGGCAAATTTGGTTCAAATCCACTAAACGGTTAAGGAGATGCGTGTTTTTTTAATTTCCGGAAATTCTTTTATAGAATCTCAGATTTTTACTCAAAACAAGAACGTGAACGCCTGATATCTCTCACCCCTATGGCGATGGCTGTAATTAGTCTTTGGACCCCAAATCAATTTGACATGTTTTAGACACGAAATTCTTATCATTCTTCAATTACCATCCATATAACCCTTTTAGCACACACAATAATAACAAGACCTGCGCAAATGGCGCATAGCACCCCGTCATAATGGCAAACCAATGAATGAGAGCTATGAGAAAATAGCGATTTCCTGCTCAGACATAGACCAGTCATCCTATGAAGTTTCAAAGCGATGCGCTAAATGGTCATGTAGTTATGATCAGGAAACCAATTGTCAAAATGGCCGCCGTAGCTGGTAACTATATTGCCTTTCTGATCATCTAAATTTCGATAAGTTTCTTAATTAGACCGTAAGTCCTGTCATCCTATGAAGATTCAAAGTGATCCGCTAAACAGAAATGCACTTATCGCGCGGAAACCAATATTCAAGATTGCCGCCCATGACTGGTGGCCATCTTTGATTTAGGATCATCGTCGATGTTAATAATCTTCTTCACCAGATCCAGTGCAACCGCCCTATGAAGTTTCAAAGCGACCTGATAAACGGTAACAGAGTTATCAATCAGAAACCAATTATCAAGATGGCCGTGGTGGCAGCATGGGGACCATCTTGGATTTCGGATCATCGTCATTTTCGAGAGCTTTCTTCCCCAAACCTACTTCAACACCCCCACCCCACCCCACCCACCCCCTCCCCCTATGAAGTTTCTGGTAATAGATATCATCCGGAAACCACTCTCCTGCCTGACCGCCTATCCGCCTACCCAACCGCCCGCTAGCACACCCACAAGCCCGCCTGGATGTCACCATCACATAATACCCCGCAAATCTTTTGGCAGGGCATAAAAATGTTAACACAAAAAAAATGAAAAAAATTCAACGTTTAAACCGTGGAACACCTCTGTAAAGTTTCCGTATAATCGGAATCTGCACTGTTGACTAAAAAGGACATTAAAGAACTAATGCAAAACGAGTAAACAAGTGGGAGAAGAGTAACTATACAATGGCCAAAACAATGAAAAAGAGGGCAAATCAAAAATGAATTCTCAGGAATTATGTAGCTTGCATCGTTGCATTGCTGTAAACTGCAAAGTAAATTGCAAATGGTTTATTATTCCTACATAAGAAAGATAACAGGTCATGGTTTAAAATTTCTACATAAGAAAGATAATAGTTCATGGTGTAATATTCCTACATAAGGAAGATAACCGTTCATGGTTTAATATCCCTACACAAGAAAGATAACAGTTCATAGTTTAATATTCCTACATAAGAAAGATAACAGTTCACAGTTTAATATTCCTACATAAGAAAAATAACAGCTTGTGGTTTAATATTCCTACATAAGAAAGATAACAATTCATGGTTTAATATTCCTACATAAGAAAAATAACAGCTCATAGTTTAATATTCCTACATAAGAAAAATAACAGCTCATAGTTTAATATTCCTACATAAGAAAGATAACAGTTCATAGTTTAATATTCCTACATAAGAAAAATAACAGTTCATAGTTTAATATTCCCACATAAGAAAAATAACAGCTTATGGTTTAATATTCCCACATAAGAAAGATAACAGTTCATGGTTTAATATTCCTACATAAGAAAAATAACAGCTCATAGTTTAATATTCCTACATAAGAAAAATAACAGCTTATGGTTTAATATTCCCACATAAGAAAGATAACAGTTCATGGTTTAATATTCCTACATAAGAAAAATAACAGTTCATAGTTTAATATTCCCACATAAGAAAGATAACAGTTCATGGTTTAATATTCCCACATAAGAAAGATAACAGTTCATGGTTTAATATTCCTACATAAGAAAAATAACAGTTCATAGTTTAATATTCCTACATAAGAAAGATAACAGTTCATGGTTTAATATTCCTACATAAGAAAGATAACAGTTCATGGTTTAATATTCCTACATAAGAAAGATAACCGTTCATGGTTTAATATTCCTACATAAGAAAAATAACAGCTCATAGTTTAATATTCCTACATAAGAAAAATAACAGTTCATGGTTTAATATTCCACATAAGAAAGATAACAGCTCATAGTTTAATATTCCTACATAAGAAAGATAACAGTTCATGGTTTAATATTCCTACATAAGAAAGATAACAGTTCATGGTTTAATATTCCACATAAGAAAGATAACAGCTCATAGTTTAATATTCCTACATAAGAAAGATAACAGTTCATGGTTTAATATTCCTACATAAGAAAGATAACAGTTCATGGTTTAATATTCCTACATAAGAAAGATAACAGTTCATGGTTTAATATTCCTACATAAGAAAAATAACAGTTCATAGTTTAATATTCCTACATAAGAAAGATAACAGTTCATGGTTTAATATTCCTACATAAGAAAGATAACAGTTCATGGTTTAATATTCCTACATAAGAAAGATAACAGTTCATGGTTTAATATTCCTACATAAGAAAAATAACCGCTCATAGTTTAATATTCCTACATAAGAAAGATAACAGTTCATGGTTTAATATTCCTACATAAGAAAAATAACCGCTCATAGTTTAATATTCCTACATAAGAAAGATAACAATTCATGGTTTAATATTCCTACATAAGAAAAATAACAGCTCATAGTTTAATATTCCTACATAAGAAAGACAACAGTTCATGGTTTAATATTCCTACATAAGAAAGATAACAGTTCATAGTTTAATATTCCTACATAGGAAAGATAACAGTTCATGGTGTAATATCCCTACATAAGAAAGATAACAGCTCATATTTTAATATTCCTACATAAGAAAGATAACAGTTCATGGTTTAATATTCCTACATAAGAAAGATAACAATTCATGGTTTAATATTCCTACATAAGAAAGATAACAGTTCATGGTTTAATATTCCTACATAAGAAAGATAACAGTTCATGGTTTAATATTCCTACATAAGAAAAATAACAGTTCATAGTTTAATATTCCTACATAAGAAAAATAACAGTTCATAGTTTAATATTCCTACATAAGAAAGATAACAGCTCATGGTTGAATATTCCTACATAAGAAAGATAACAGCTCATGGTTGAATATTCCTACATAATAAAGATTACAGATCGGCGTTTAATATTCCTACATAAGAAAGATAACAGTTCATGGGGTAATATTCCTACATAAGAATGATAACAGTTCATGGGGTAATATTCCTACATAAGAAAGATAACAGTTCATGGGGTAATATTCCTACATAAGAATGATAACAGGTCATGGCGTAATATTCCTACATAAGAAAGATAACAGCTCATAGTTTAATATTCCTACATAAGAAAGATAACAGCTCATAGTTTAATATTCCTACATAAGAAAGATAACAGTTCATAGTTTAATATTCCTACATAAGAAAGATAACAGCTCATGGTTGAATATTCCTACATAAGAAAAATAACAGCTTGTGGTTTAATATTCCTACATAAGAAAGATAACAGTTCATAGTTTAATATTCCTACATAAGAAAGATAACAGTTCATCGGGTAATATTCCTACATAAGAAAGATAACAGTTCATGGGGTAATATTCCTACATAAGAATGATAACAGGTCATGGCGTAATATTCCTACATAAGAAAGATAACAGTTCATAGTTTAATATTCCTACATAAGAAAGATAACAGCTCATAGTTTAATATTCCTACATAAGAAAGATAACAGTTCATAGTTTAATATTCCTACATAAGAATGATAACAGTTCATGGGGTAATATTCCTACATAAGAAAGATAACAGTTCATGGGGTACTATTCCTACATAAGAATGATAACAGGTCATGGCGTAATATTCCTACATAAGAAAGATAACAGTTCATAGTTTAATATTCCTACATAAGAAAGATAACAGCTCATAGTTTAATATTCCTACATAAGAAAGATAATAGTTCATAGTTTAATATTCCTACATAAGAAAGATAACAGCTCATAGTTTAATATTCCTCCATAAGAAAGATAACAGTTCATAGTTTAATATTCCTACATAAGAAAAATAACAGTTCATGGTGTAATATTCCTACATAAGAAAGATAACAGCTCATAGTTTAATATTCCTACATAAGAAAGATAACAGTTCATGGTTGAATATTCCTACATAAGAAAAATAACAGCTTGTGGTTTAATATTCCTACATAATAAAGATTACAGATCGGCGTTTAATATTCCTACATAAGAAAGATAACAGTTCATGGGGTAATATTCCTACATAAGAAAGATAACAGTTCATGGGGTAATATTCCTACATAAGAATGATAACAGGTCATGGCGTAATATTCCTACATAAGAATGATATCTGTTTATGGTTTAGTCCTAAGCATCTTATAGAACAATTCTGTCAAGATTTATTCAAATCGGACAACCCCTTGTGGGGGTAAATGTCGTTTGTAAAAAAGCTTATCGCAGCCAAAAACCTATACCTGTGTATATAACCTGCATACAAAGCCCTAAAATAATCAATGTTGAAATCTGTGAAAAAATTGAAAGTCAATTTCATTTTGCTGTGGACTAGTTCTAAGCATCGTATAAAAATGAGTTTTTTGTTCAAATCTCTCAACCCCTTGTGGGACAAGAACCACGACCTGGACATATAGCCTGCATACAAATCAGCAATAAAATAATCCATGTTCAGATGCCGAAATTTGAAAGTCGATTTCTTTTTTAAGGGGACTAGTCCTAAGCAAGCATCGGATAGAACAAAATGGGTTTTTTAATTGGATAATCCCCTGTGGGTGTAAATGTCGTTTTAAAAAAGCTTAACGCAGCCAAGAAAGGTAACCCTTGATCCAGAAAACATTCTAAGTTCAATCAAAAAAGTATGGAAAAATTTTAAAATTCGATATTATTGAGGTGCAGACTAGTCCTAAGCATCGTATGGAACACATCTGTGAACGGCTTTTTTTTTAAATCGGATATCCCCTTGTGGTGCAAATGTCATTTAAAAAAGCTTAACATGACGGACTCCGACGCCAACTCGGCCATCTCCCACACCCACACCCCCACCCTCTCCCAAAACCTCTTTTTCACTTCATGAAAGGCGAGACAAAGACGGAGGGAGATACGGTTCCTGAGAAGACTGGCAGTGATAAGTCACCAAACAAGGAGTCTGATAATTCAGACAGTAGTGATAATGACTGAGGCGCAGTGTGTGTGTCAGATCATGAGGAAACGGCCGCCGAATTTGAAGACATTTCAGCAAAAATAGCTAACCTAAATGAGTCTTTTATCGTTGGACGGCAGTTATGGTCCTAAAATGTCGGAAGCTATAGCAATCCTTATCAAAAAGGGTTGTCAATAATATTGCCGAGGTAAAAGTGAAGACCGTATCTGCAAAATATTAAATGCCAGGGAGTTATGAACAGATTTTAACACCTGAGGTATTTCCTCTATTGTTTCGTGTGATTGGTCCATCAGCTAGGTCAATGGACATAACAATGACAAAAATCGGAATTTCCTTGGTAAGGGCATGATGCCTGCACCATATTGCATGGATTCTTTTTTATAAGGACATAAGAAAAATTGGACATAAAGTAAAATTTCCTGAAAATGGGAGATAGTCTACGATTACTGACTAGTGCATATCGCGATATAAGCCATTGAAGGAAGGATGTAATGAGAAAGTTTATCAACCGCTGTGCAAGTCTAACAATTCTGTTTGTAATGAATCTTTGGTGAGGATGTACCAAAACAGATGAAGGAACTAGAGGAAAACCAAAAATGGCAATTTCAGGCCAACAATATGTATCTAGTTATTCTGGAAATAGATCCAGTTATCGTGTTGCTTCATTTTATTCAAATGCTTACGAGAAGGCAAAAACTACCAGAACACCGGCAAGAGGTTTGCCAAGCCATGGGGCGGAAACCCCTTGTCAGTACTTGCGATCACAATCGGGGGTACAACCGACACATTTCAAAAGCCGAGGGAAAATGTGAGAAATGTATGGCTGCTACAGATGGACATAATAAGGTTAGTCTATATCAAACATTTAATCTTTTAAATAAAATTGGCATTTTCCAAGCTGGAAAAACAAAGGATTGCATTGACAATTGGGGAAAATTGACCACAGACAGGTTTAAATTAATAATTTAAACGGCGTAGTTTGAATTTTCCCATCTGCCATGCCAGAATTGTTTACTGAAAGGTATCACCTTTAATGATGATTAACAGAATATCATAGCCGGTGAAATAAACTCAATGATACAAATGTCTGTTATTGAGATTGTTGATCGTGAAAAACATGAATTTATATCTAACATATTTATTAGACAGAAGAAATATCATTCCTTTAGCATGATAATAAATTTGAAAAGAATTGAATAAAGGCATTGATCAGTACCATTTTAAAATGGATTCGCTGAAGATGGCAACACAGTTAATGAAACGAGATTGTTATATCTGTAGATCTCAAGGATGCATATTATTCTATATCTGTTCATCATCAGCATAGAAAATATCTGAGGTTTATTTGGAATGGAAGATTATATCAATATTGCTGTCTAGCAAATGGCTTGACACTTGCACCAAGATTCTTTATCGATATACTGAAGCCAGTTTTTATTCCAATTTATGCAAACAGGCCTTTTCTTTCATTGGTTATATTGATCATTCTCTGTTGCAAGGAGACAAATATACAAGGCATCAAGGTAAACAGTATTTATCTTTGAAACATATTTCTATACAACAATTGTCAGAAATTATTGGAATTGTATTTGCGACAGAATTGGGTGTATTTTTCGCACCGTTGCATTATAAATAATTGGAAATAGAACGAAACCGATTGCTAAAACAAAATTACGGAAACTGTGAAGCAAATTATATCAGTATCAGATGGTATGAGAATTGAGTTTAGCTGGTGGATGAGCAATGTAACGCACATATTTAAACACATTTCACAACAAACGCCGGATGTTACTATTAACACTTTAACACTAGTTTCAGCCAAAAACGGCTTCGCCAGTGGTCTTGAGAAATGTCCATTTGCAGACCAAAAGAAGACTATTTTTTAAATTTTACCACTGGAATGATTGGCTCAATAACAGAACCAGTCATTCCAGTTGTAAATTTAAAAAAATAGTCTTATCTTGGTCTGCAAATGAACATGTTCTATGAGAAAATGTAAATCTTATTGAACAAATTCGAGTTAAAGGGTTAAGACTGATACATCTAATGCTGGCTGCGGTGGCATTTATGACACAGTTAAAACCGGTGGGGCGCTGGGGTGGGGTGGTGGTTATAGTTGGAGGCGGAAACATCATATCATTATCTTGAGTTAGTCAGCTTTTCTCTCTTTAAAATCAATTGGTAAATATCACCACAATAATCATATCCGTATTATGATCGATAACACAACAGCAGTCGCATGCATAAATAATATGGGCAGCACTAAGCAGCGGCGTAATTCAATAACTAAGGACATGTGGGAGTGGTTTATAGCCAGACACACATGGTCTCGAGAACATAGACGATAGCGTTAGTGTGGTGGAAGCGTTTGTCGGATAGAATGCGAGCATCCAGATGCCAAAATTATGATCAGAATGGATGTTGAATACTGAAATATTTGAAAGGATTCAACAAAGTTTTGGGCTGTCGGATGTAGATTTATTTGCACCTCGCCTAAATAATCAACTAAAACCCTATGTATCATGGAAACCAGGCCCACATGCTTTTGCCTTTGTTTTTATGACAAGAACGACTACTAAAACATCCACAACAGCCATCCATTCATTTGCAAAAGAATATGAAGATGTGTGCATACAAGTTATCAGGAAATCCTTGCAACGCCGTAGTTTCATCGAAAGTTGCAGCGCTCATTCTCAAAGCGTGGAGGAGCAGCGCAAAGTTACAAAAGGCGTTGTTTACGATGATATCCGGAATGCGGATCCAATTTGTTCATCTGTAGCAAGCGTATTAGACATAATTGCTGAATTTTGGGGAAATTACCTTACAGTTCGATTAATATGGCTAGATCGGCCCTTTCTTTGTTTGTTTCATTGAAAGATCAATCTTGACAAACAGTCACAATTGGTAACCATAATTTAGTAAAATGTTTAATGAGAGGTGTGTTTATTGACAGACCTTCGTTTCCCAGATACTCTGTAATTTAGGATATCAATGTTGTATTGTTTTCTCAAGAAATTGTAACCCGTCAGGTTATTAACGCTTAGATTATTAATAATGAAATTTGAATGATTTTGTTGATTCTTTCTGGTCAAGCGTTAAATTTATTGGACATCAGAAATATGATTGTGACCAGTAATAAGGTTGTGTTTAGATTTGTAGATATGCTTAACACTGACCACTCTGATGTCAATATTCTATTTTGTACTGCGTCAATAGCAAAGAATCTGGTGCACATTTTTCAAACAATTTTGGTGGACGATGTTGCTGTCTTCGACAGCGCCATCTTCCACCAAATTTGTTGAAAAATGAACACCAGTTTATCGTTTAATTTAATTTGAAAATTAAAGTTTTTGACATCAGAGTGCTAAGGGTTAAAACAGTCCACGCCCGGGCGATCACTTCCGGAAACAGTTATTCCAGCATATGATTCAGATCGGAGATTATGCAGTAACAATTTTGAAAGGATATTTGAGGCGTACAGAAAGTGATAGGAAAAATGTTACAAGTTCATGTGTCTAAATTAAACAAGAGACATCCCCACCCCTCCCCGGATACAAACATTTCAGATAAACATACATCGTAGCTAAACTGTAGTTGTGTTGACGTCTTGAAATGATTGCCAGAGATGGACGGACCGACAGACTGACACACATACATTCTATGCAGACGCATGGATGTACAGGCATACTAATAGCACATGCACATCTTCAAGTGGTAATGAGAATCCTTACTAAGTTTCAATAGAATCACAGCTAAATTGTAGAAGTTGTGTTGACAAGAAATGATTGGTACTGAAGTTTATGTATCGGCTTAAAGGTATTTAAAGGAAGATGTAATGTAAAATTTTCTGGCCGCGAAAAAAGCACATGCACATCTTCGGATGGTCCATCAACATAAGCAGCAATCAGAACCAAACTATCCATAACTTCTATCCTCGCTGGAGTGGTGATAAAGTATTCGCGAAATAGTTCAACAAACCATTAACAAACAGCAAGGGACAAGAACCCGAGAGAAATTCTGGAAAGCTCAGAGGCCATGTAGGTGAGCGGCGCGCGTGTGCGTGCGTGATTGCGTGTGCGTGTGCATGCGTGCGTTTGTATAAGATTAAGCGAGGCTTACCTGCAAGGTGAAGGTTAATCTTGATTTTACAAAATGGACTAAGTACGGAGGGATCACATGCTCTCCCTAGGTTAACTACCCACCCCTAATGTGATCTCTCATTCATTTGACACTAATATATTATGTCATCAACTCCACGCGCATCTCATATCCCTCCGTGCTTACTCTATTCTGTAAAATCCAGATTAAAATTCCCCTTCCAGGGAAGCCTTTCTAATCTCGTCCATGGCTAATGACTACCAAAAGGTGGTGGTGGCTGGTGGTGGAGTTGGTAGTGGCGGCGGTGGTGGCATGATGATGATGATGATGATGATGATGATGATGATGATGATATAGAAAATATTAATTTGCAGGCCAAGGGATTATTTTTTTAGATTTACCATTGGAATGATTGGCTAGGTTAACGAGCCAGTCATTAGTGGTAAATTTTCAAAAATAGTCTTCTCTTGGTCTACAATTGGGCATTTCTCAACACCACTTCAGAAGCTGTATTTGCCGTGTTAAGTATTAAATACTTAAATAAGAATAACTAGAAAGGTGAATATTTGAAATTAAACATTTTATTAACAATACTTATACAGTTAATCTCTAATCAATGATCATATTTATACACCCAACTACATAATAAGCAACAACTTAAAAATTGCTTTGCAAAATGTAAAAGAAATACTGAATAGTGTACGTCTGTTTGTGATGTGTAGTTCAAATTGATTTTTACCAATACACTTTACAGAGTACAACAAAGGGGGACCAGTTTAAGCAATTTCTTCATGAGAAAATGGTTTCAAAGATAACTAAACATTAAACACGACAGTTAGTCCACAGGATACCACAGGATACCATGGGGTACTTCAGCATCAATAAGTGAAACATGGAAACAAGAAAAACAATAACGACAACCAGAGATTGCTCAAGTATATGCCCCTCCCCATTCTGGCAAGTAAACGCCCATCAAGGACAAGCTCCCACGCCAGACTGATAATGATACCTTCAATAGAATTCCAGTTATCATCCGGAAACGCAATATTACGTAATTAATTAGGTCACCGTGACCTTAATCTTTGATGCCAAAATAGATAGGGTTCTTCGGACCACCAAGGACAAGCTCCCACGCCAGATTGGTAATGATCCCTTCAATAGAACTCGAGTTATCATCTGGAAATGAAAGCCAAACAGATGGACGGACAGCCGGAAGGGCCCATATATTTATAATAATTAAAGATCGTCAGCTTTTTTAGTATATTGTTTTATTTTTACCATGTCACTAAACGAAAGGGTTAATATGAGAATCTAGTGTTTCTTGTTGTTCTCAAGACATTTTTCAATAACTACTTCTACAGGAGGGATCGCCCCTTAATTTCAGTGGAAGCTTGCCCGTGGGGTCTTAATATTTTATGCAATTGTTTGGGTCAAAAAACATGAAAGGCAACAACAACAGCTTTCAAGAATCTTATTTTCAAAATAGACACTTGATCTCATGATGCAGCGATTGAAAAATATAATGCCACGGGTATTGGAGAAATTTGTTTCAGCTAATTTACGACTTTACCGCCGTTTTTGTCTGGATAAAGACCAAAATTAAGTTGGGGAATACTCATTTCCCCAAAAATTGTTTTATTTTAATGTTAAAATCGGTCAGCGGTTACTGAGATGTCCATAGATCTGGAAATTGGCCCATTCAGAAATCTGGTTTTTTAAAACTTTTTATGACATTTCAAAGATAGAGAAGTGAGACTAATTAGTAATGCTTAGTTGGAGGCAGTGTTAGGACTGAACAATAGGTATGGGTTGCTGTTCCTAATCAATGAATGAGAACAGGACACACTAAGAGATCTCTCAATGCACACCATTTCTTCCAAGAATATCACAAACGTCACATTGGCTAGAGGATTAAACAATGATATATTGGAAAATTTTGATATGTTTATGTATATTCTTGTTATTGTGTGTGCGTGCGTGCGAGCGTGTCTGATCACCAAGGTTGTCAGCCTTAACAGTCATGAGAGGTCAAAAGAATCCTAATTTTTGCCACCAATTTGCAACACAAGGGAAAAGTATTTTTGAGAATTTATTCTTGGAATGGCTGGCTCAGACTAGTGTTGAAGCAATTTTTTGCTAGCTAATGGGATAGATCTGATGACAGAAGGAAACTGGAACTCTCTTGAATTCTATAGCGAAAGACATTGTACATCTATAGAATTACAACAGAATAGAGTTTCTCTCTGCCTCTGCAGTGGTCTTGGGGAATGTTCATTTACAGGCTAAGACTAATTATTAAAATAATTTCCGCTTTCCGAGTGAGTCATTCCAATGGTAAATTTTTAACAATAGGCTTACCTTAGAGTGAACATTTACGGATTTTGCGGGCCAATGTAGACTACTAAATCTTAACCCTTTAAGGACTAAATTTAAAATATTTACTTATTGAATGTCCATTTGCAGGTCAAGACGACTATTTTTTTTCAATCTATCACTGGAATGACTGGCTGAGTCATCGAGCCAGTCAATCCAGTGCTAAATTTTCAAAAATAGTCTTCTCTTGACCTGCAAATGGACATTCATCAAGACCACCAGAGGCCTGCTTCGCAGTGAATGGGTTCAAACACAGATACGTTCTCATTGTTTGTGATTTATAATTCAAGTAATTATATATAATGCTGGATTTATTTCATAGGACAGAGTTCATCTCTTACAAATTATTTAGAGATTATATTAAAATCATAATATTAAACTCAAATAATAGTTCCATTTTTAGATCACTAAATTTGTGAAAATGCACACTGTTTATTGCACCTAGACACATAACACTAATAATCACGTGGAATGTTGTGATAGGACATTTGATTTTTTTATGCAGGTAATTCCTGACATGTTTATAAAATCTCAGATCAGTAAAAACATGGCATAAATCTTATCAAAAAGGATTCAATCAATATCTGTGTCTTCACAATACAACCTATATAACATTAACACTGGCTCTGCAGTGGTCGTAAGGAATACACATTTGGAGGGCAAGAGAAATCTATTTTTAGAAATTTATAACTGGAATGACTGAATCAATAAATCAGTAAATTTTCAAAACTAGTTTTCTCTTAGTCTGTAAATGGTCATTCGCTGAGCAAACAATCAGACACATGACCAATAACCATCTAAGGACACATGAGGAACGTATACAATGCAGATAGAGGAATATCTTTGACCGCTTTCTACCAGGATGTCTGACATTAGAGCAGGAGTTATCTCACACTAAAGTATCTGTCAAGGGGTTGATACAAATTTGGTAAAATGATATTCAAGCAGTAGTTAAGCATGTTACAGAGACCCTGTCTATCAAGCTGAATGACTACTGCTTTTAACCTTGTAACCCTCGAATTTGTTCAAGAAAATGTGAATTTTCCCATAGAAAGTGTCCATTTGCAGAACAAGACTATTTTTGAAAATTTACAAGCGGTAAATTTTCAAAAATAGTCTTCTCTTGGTCTGTAACTAGACATTTCTCAAGACCACTGCAGAAGCCATTTTTGGCTGATATGAATGTTAAAGAGTTAACATACACTGATTAACTTCTCCCAACACTGTCACTACTAGTGTCACTATACTGTCACCACATTGTCACTACACTGTGACTACATTATTACTACACTGTGACTACATTGTCACTACAACTTCATTGTCACTACAACTTCATTGTCACTACATTGTCACTACAACTTCATTGTCACTACATTGTGACTACACTGTCACTACATTGTGACTACACTGTCACTACATTGTCACTTCAGTTTTAAGGCAGGATGATGTTGGGAGAATTTAATTGTTTTGAGGAAAAGGTAGACTGTTTAGTTCTTGGTTAATTTTTAAAAACCAATGGAATTTAAAATTTAGATACACTAAGTTCTTTTCGATGAGTCACTGATGCATTGCAGATCATTTACACGGGTCATCAAGGGGAGGGGGGGTTATTTACTTTGACCAATTTAAAAATTTTCTACTCTTTTTTAAGGTCACTTCACAACCGTCTATTTATAAATTTATAAATTACAGGAGTGTTATCTATTGATGTAGGCGACCAGGAACCAAATAGTTTCTACATTGTACATTAAATAAAATACCAACAATAACCAACTGAAACAATTATTCACATTTTATCCCAGATTATGTAAACATTTATTTGCACAATTCGAAGGCAAAGTGGTAGACTTCATGGTATGTAACATACTTTTAATTAAATTACAAATTGAAACAATATAATGGATGAATCCAGTTTTGGCTACGCCACGCCCCTTTCTAGTTAAGCTCCACCCATGCTTTGAATGTGTTGGGATCGATCAATCTTGGCACTCCTTGAATCTCAATTTCCAGACAACTATACAGGTAAGCTGTTGAATATTTTGAGCCTAATTTGAGTGGGCCCTGCTGCTGCCATATGTTGCAACAGCGCCCAATAAAATTAGTTTCAAGACTATAAAGCAGTTGTGACAGACTATATCACGTCATTCATTAATTATGACATCAGCCTACATGTGATGTAGTTGATTATGAAGCCATATGATTGACTGACAAACTGGATTCCTCCATTGTGCTACAATCCTTTTCATACAAATTCTAACAAAAATTACATCAAATAACACGATCTTAGATTTTGTATTATTACAATTTTTAATATAACCATTTAATTAACAATCTAAACTATTAATTACATAATTAGTTAACTAGCTAAAAAACTATTGTACCTAATTTACGACTTAAATAATTAATTAAATTGTTAATTAACTAATTAAGAATTAATATATTGATTACAGAATTAATGCATAATTAAATTTATACACAAATTATAGCAATTTTATGTTTATGATTGAGTGCGTTTTATATGCAAACTGTATTCCTTGATGTAACAATTATTTCTAAATTTAGTAATCATTTCAAATTATTTACTGATATCAGTCATTTGAAGTCATTGTATAGAACAAGCCTGTTAAGTGATAACGGTCACCTGGAGTCATTATATAGACCAAGGATACCGGTCATCTGGAGTCATTATAGACCAAGCTTGTTAGGTGATACCGGTCATCTGGAGACATTGTATAGAACATGTCCGTTAGGTGATATCAGTCATCTGGAGTCATTATATAGAACAAGTCGTTTGGTGACACTGGTCAGCAGGAGTCATCATATAGACCAAGCTTAATAGGTGATACCGGTCATCTGGAGTCATTGTATAGAACAAGTCTGTTAGGTGATACCGGCCATCTGGAGACATTGTATAGAACAAGTCTGTTAGGTGATATCGGTCATCTGGAGTGATTATATAGAACAGGTCGTTTGGTGACACTGGTCAGCAGGAGTCATCATATAGACCAAGCTTAATAGGTGATACCGGTCATCTGGAGTCATTGTATAGAACAAGTCTGCTAGGTGATACCGGCCATCTGGAGACATTGTATAGAACAAGTCTGTTAGGTGATATCGGTCATCTGGAGTGATTATATATAGCAGGTCGTTTGGTGACACTGGTCAGCAGGAGTCATCATATAGACCAAGCTTATTAGGTGATACCGGTCATCTAGTCATTATATAGAACAAGTCCGTTAGGTGATACCGGTTGTTCAGAAGGACTATTTTATAATTTGTAAATGTTCCGGGTGGAACTTTTAATAAACTTGCTCAGCCAGAATTTGTTCATGCACAGTCACATGGTCGCGAAATATGAAGCAAGAAGCATGTGCAATGTCTTAGTTTTATTAAAATAATAGTTTTACGGGACAGTATTGTAGGCCAAACTTGATATTTATTCGGGAAAACAAGACATATATTTGGATAGGCCTGTCATTTTAGTCCCAAGATTCATAACAAAAATTCAGTACACTCGGGACCAGTTTTCGAATTTCAACAACTCGTCACATTATCATCTGTCGGGCTAAACGCGAACCATCCGGCATGGAACAAGTATTTATAATCGAATTGCATTAAACATTGACTTCATCCGTTAAGTAAATCATCACTCGGTATTCATTTAATAAATTACATCGGGAATTAGCACATTCCTCGCTCAGCAATCGGCAACTTCGTATCATCAATCGGCAAATTTGTATCATCGATCGGCAACTTTGTATCATCAATCGGCAAATTCATGTCACCAATCAGCAAGAATGCTTCCACAACAAATGGTGGTTTTTTTTACTTATTCATTTCACTGTTTTTCATCGCCCCACCGGTCATCTTGAGTCATTGTATAGAACAAGTCTGTTAGGTGATACCGGCCATCTGGAGTCATTGTAAAGAACAAGTCTGTTAGGTGATACCGGTCATCTGGAGGCATTGTATAGAACAAGTCTGTTAGGTGATACCATCCATCTGGAGTCATTATATAGACCAAGCTTGTTAGGTGATACCGGTCATCTGGAGTCATTGTATAGAACAAGTCTGTTAGGTGATACCGGTCATCTGGAGTCATTGTATAGAACAAGTCTGTTAGGTGATACCGGTCATCTGGAGTCATTATATAGACCAAACTTGTTAGGTGATACCAGTCATCTGGAGTCATATAGACCAAGCTTATTAGGTGATACCGGTCATCTGGAGTCATTGTATAGAACAAGTCGTTAGTTGACACTGGTCAGCAGGGGTCATTATATAGACCAAGCTTGTTAGGTGATACCATTCATCTGGAGTCATTGTATAGAACAAGTCTGTTAGGTGATACCGGCAGCAGGAGTCATTATATAGACCAAGCTTGTTAGGTGATACCATTCATCTGGAGTCATTGTATAGAACAAGTCTGTTAGGTGATACCGGCAGCAGGAGTCATTATATAGACCAAGCTTGTTAGGTGATACCGGTCATCTGGAGTCATTGTATAGAACAAGTCTGTTAGGTGATACCGGTCATCTGTCATTGTATAGAACGTCTGTTAGGTGACACTGGTCAGCAGGGGTCATTATATAGACCAAGCTGGTTAGGTAATAACGGTAATCTAGTCATTATATAGAACAAGCTTGTTAGGTGATACCGGTCATCTGGAGTCATTGTATAGAACAAGTCTGTTAGGTGATACCGGTCATCTGTCATTGTATAGAACGTCTGTTAGGTGACACTGGTCAGCAGGGGTCATTATATAGACCAAGCTGGTTAGGTAATAAAGGTAATCTAGTCATTATATAGAACAAGCCTGTTAGGTGATACCGGTCATCTGGAGTCATTGCATAGACTAAACTGTAAAATATTATCTTTAGTAATTGCTGCCTAATTTATCCACCTACAATCTGGTGACAGAAAAGAGAGGTGGACTGACTAACAACTGGGTATGGAGAAAGCTGAGACAGTCTTGCTTAAACCTTTAATGGTCAAGCTGGCCAAATCCGCCCTCTGGAGGGGTCTTGAGCGATGATGTCTATTTGCAGGCCAAGACTCCAAGAGATGACTATTTTGGAAAATTTACAACTGGAATGCCTGACTCGATAATCGAGTGAATCATTCCAGTGGTAAGTTTTCACAAATAGTCCTCTCTTGGCCTACAAATGGGCATTCAGTAAGTAAATATTTAGATTTTGTTGACCAAATTTGACCATGAAAGGGTTGACAGGTGGTCTTAAAGGCTGATCAACTTGTGGTCTCTACATGGATGATCAGAGCTGGGAACCACCTATTCACAGACTACCATTTAGTTCCTGTGACACTGTCTCCATAGTGACTACCATTCAGTTCCCGTGTCACAGTCTCTATAGTGACTACTATTTAGTTCCTGTGACACAGTCTCCATAGTGACTACCATTTAGTTCCTGTGACACAGTCTCCATAGTGACGACCATTTAGTTCCTATGACACAGTCTCCATAGTGACTACCATTTAGTTCTTGTGACAGTCTGAAGTGACTACCATTTAGTTCCTGTGATACAGTCGCCATAGTGCCTATCATTTAGTTCCTGTGACACAGTCCCCATAGTGACTACCATTTAGTTCCTGTGACACAGTCTTAAACCTTATCACTCTGGTTAAAATTTAAAATTTTCAAATTAAATTACGAGATTAACTGTTCATTTTTCAAAAACTTTCTGCAAGACGTTGCTGTCATAGACAGCAACATCGTACACCAAAATTGTTGAAAAATTAACACCAGTTTCTTTGTTATTGACACAGCCAAAGATAAAATATTGACATCACAGTGGTACGGGTTAAGACAGGCATTGCATTATATGTATTGCCGACATTTCCCAATATCAGTGTGCGTGTGTGCGTGTGTGCGTGTGTGCGCGTGTGTGTAATGAGTATTATGCCCACAGAAAGGGATTTTCCATATCTTTACTATGAAATTGATTATGAATAACTGATTGTGTGTCTCAAAGATCTTGATTTGTGACTCTGCCTTCTAGAATATTAATTGAGCAATGTGCTAAATTTTCAAAAATATACTTCTCTTGACCTGCAAAATGGACATCCAAACAGTAAATATTTTGATTTTCTGACAAATCTTGACCATTAACAAGTCAATATTACATCTTAAATACTGACCATACACTTTGTTGACTGATTTACACACTAAATACTGACCATACACTTTGTTGATTGATTTACACACTAAATACTGACCACACACACCTTGTTGATTGATTTATACATCATTAAAATAGTGAGATGGATGTCTATATGCCATTTTGAGGAAAACATGTTCTCACCAGGGGGACACAGTCCTGCATTATAGAGACATGGCTTCTGCGTGAAAATATTTACATGTAGATGGTATTTTCAGACTATTTCCTGCACAGGATTCAAAAACATCTTCAACATGAGTGCGAGACTTTCTGACAAAACAGCTTCAACATGAGTGCGAGACTTTCTGACAAAAACATTATCTCGCTCATGTCACTCCACAGCGTAGTAAATAAACTTAGTGTTCTATCCCTGGGCTACTCGCTCAATGATTACTATGAATTGTTTGCAGAGAATACAGATATGGAAAGATTGTAACGTGTTTATAATGATATATATATATTATATTATATTATATTTATATATATATATATTTATATATATATATATATATATATATATATATATATATATATATTTACAAAAGATCCATGTACAACATTAAACTATAACTTTGCCCTAACTTGTCAAAACAAGAGCAAGTGAAAACTCTTGACCATTCCATTCTAAAATATGTTTGTTTAATTTTATAGATTTATTTTTCGGTGGAAAATTCTAGTTTGTCTATTTTTTCTAAACACCATTTGTTGTGCTAAAATTTTAACACTCATATCAGCCAAAAATGGCTTCTGTAGTGGTCTTGACAAATGTCCATTTGCAGACCAAGAAAGACTATTTTTGAAAATTTACCACTCGAATGACTGGCTCAATAAGGCTCGCTTATTGAGCCAGTCATTTCCGTGATAAATCTTCAAAAATAGTCTTCTCTTGACCTGTAAATGGGCATTTAACCATTAAAGGGTTAAACAGAGACGTCCGCCATTGTTGATTGTGTAAATGAGTATAACACTAAAGGACCATCCACCCCCCCCCCCCCCACCAGCACCACCACTCCTCTCCACTTCTTCATGCTCAAGGTCATACTCCACACGAATCTTATTTTGACCCGTGAAGTGTTTTATTTGAAGCACATTAGATTCATAATTCCCACCCTACCCCACCCTTCTGCGAATCTGTGTATGACTATATGTCTTCAGATCATAAACGGCTAGATACAGAAAAACTAATGCCTAAAACATGTAAGTATAATCATTACTTAATAAAACTGAAATGTACACATTGTTAAATAACTAAATAAAGGAGTCTCCCACTCGATGGTGTGAATGTTAGCTTTAAACAGTCTCTAGTAATGAAGCCATTCATGAGCATGATAGTCATTACATACATCGCTAGTAATGAAGCCATTCATGATCATGATAGTTATTACATACATCTCTAGTAATGAAGCCATTCATGAGCATGATAGTCATTACATACATCTCTAGTAATGAAGCCATTCATGATCATGATAGTCATTACATACATCTCTAGTAATGAAGCCATTCATGATCATGATAGTCATTACATACATCTCTAGTAATGAAGCCATTCATGATCATGATAGTCATTACATACATCTCTAGTAATGAAGCCATTCATGATCATGATAGTCATTACATACATCTCTAGTAATGAAGCCATTCATGATCATGATAGTCATTACATACATCTCTAGTAATGAAGCCATTCATGATCATGATAGTCATTACATACATCTCTAGTAATGAAGCCATTCATGATCATGATAGTCATTACATACATCTCTAGTAATGAAGCCATTCATGATCATGATAGTCATTACATACATCTCTAGTAAGTATGAAACTTAAACCCTTTAATGCTCATATTTGTTCAAGAAAATTAAAATATTTGCTCAATGAATGTCCATTTGCAGGTCAAGAGAGGACTATTTTTGAAAATTTACCACTGAAATGACTGGCTCGGTTATCGAGCCAGGCATTCCAGTGGTAAATTTTCAAAAATCATTTTCTCTTCACCCGCATATGGATATTCCACAAGACCACTGCAGAGGCCGGTTTTAACCGGCTTGACCATTAAAGGGTTAAAATATACAAGAATATATATGTATATATAGTTAACCTTATTGTGGTCAAGCCGGCCAAAACTGGCCTCTGTACTGGTCAATGTAATTTTGCAGGATAAAATCAATACACTAGCAGGAGTTTGTTTTGGTGAACATACATTCTAACGTACAACACAAATGTCTTTAATATCACAACATCTATGATAAAATGTCTTTAAAATTTTATTTTATTTTAACATCGTTGCATTTTACTTTCTCCGACATAGAAAACTAGATCCTTTTAACCCTTTAGCAGTCATATCAGCCAAAAACGGCTTCTGCAGAGGTCTTGGGAAATTTCCATTTGCAGACCAAGAGAAGACTACGTTTGAAAATTCATCACTGGAATGACTGCCTCGATAACCGAGCCAGTCATTCCAGTGTTACATCTTCAAAAATAGTCTTCTCTTGGTCTGCAAATGGAAATTTTTTTATGGGAAATTTGAATTTTTTAAAACAAATTCGACGGTTAAAGGGTTAAGAGGAGTACACTATATATTATACTGAGATTCAATAAACTAGAAAATTAGATATTTTTCTGATTGTATTCACGATAAAATACAGCTTATAATTTACAACAGAAATACTCACTGTTCTACAAATCAACCTTTTACTTATTTAGCAGTGTCATTACACATGAGGAAAATGAGCAAAAACTGAACTCTGAGTATGATTTTCAAAGTGATGTTTATGGAAGGAAGAACAATGCATAATATCCATATCAAATAAGAATAGATTGTCAACAGTCTACGTGATTATGGGACCACAAGTTTTAGTAACATTGGTTTCTAAATTATACACCTGTCTATTTTGTACTTTGTTGCAATTTTACACTTTTTGGCATTGACTGAATTTGCAGTTATTTGATAGATTGTGGAAAAAATGCTACCATGGCTGTGTTTATATTGTAATTTGTGTCATGGATCATAAAATCACAGCTTAGGATCCAGTAAATAGCCGTCATTAAAACTTCAACACTCAAGACAGGCACACGCCTTCTGGAGGGTTTTTAGCAAATGTCCATTTGCAGGCCAACAGACGACTATTTTCGGAAAATTACCAATATAATGACTGGCTTTATTATCGACACTCATTCAAGCGATACATTTTCAAAAATAATCCTCTTTTGGTCTGCAGTGGACATTTTCTATGAGAATATTGAAATTTTCTTGAACAAGTTTGAGGGTTAAAGACAGGTGGTCTCTGGATACAGGTCATCCACAACAAGAAATGCATTGTGGGCCAAATAAGGATCCCTTAATTGCACGAATGAAATGGAGAAATCTGGTGTATCCATCAATCATATGATGCTATAATCAACAACTACGTGACATGTAGGCTGTCATAATCAATTTCATCATGGATGACACGATTTAATCCATCACAAACGCTTAATAGTCCGTAAGGTTGCATGAATTGTATGTCTTTACTAGTTAATAAACAAGCAGTTGAATATTTTGAAACAAATTTGACTTGGTGCTGGTCAAATTAGTTTCAAAATATTCAACAGCTTACCTCTATTGCTTTCTGGAAATTGAAATTCAGAGTGCTCGGGATTGATTGATCCCAACACGGACGAAGCGTGGGTGGAGCTTAGCTAGATATGGACTGGGCATAGCTAAAACTGGATTCCTCCATTACTCTACATCATATCTACTATTCATTGTAAAGTAGGTAGAGGATCTCACAGGAGTTGCTATTTGACATCAGACTTATCACACTAGTTTAGTAAGATCTCTTTTGGAAGCAGCTTTACAGACTTCTAGATGAGATCTTCCTAATCAAGTGTGATAAATGTCATATGAAATGGCAATGAGTTTATATTAATCACATGTATAGTTTCAAACCTTCACATAGATTTTTATCATTTTCTAACCATTATTCAGTAGTTGGTTTTCGCTGTAATATTTCATTATTACAGACCTTTCAATGATGATGACTGTGTTCTGACCAATGCGCAACAAAACATATTGAGAAACACAACATATTATTTCAGAATTAAAATTATTAATGATTAATCGATTCACTGAGATTTATCATCAGATGTCATGATTAGTATTACATTTCACAACAGTTTGTCATATGTTACAGCCATCATTCTTACATCCTTTTCACTCAGCAACGTGACTGGTAAGGTCATCATTATTTTATAAACCTTTTAACGCTCCTATCAGCCACAAACGTCTTCTGCAGCAGTTTTGAGAAATGGTCATTTTTAATTTACCACTGGAAGGACTGCCTTGATAACCGATCCAGTAACCGAGTCAGACAGTCTAGTGCTAAATTAAAAAAATAGTCTTCTCTTGGTCTACAAATGGACATTTTCTATAAGAAAATTGACCTTTTCTTGAACAAATTCGAAGGTTAACGCGTTATGAAAACATGCGGCAGTGTGCATGTGGTGATGCAGTGTTTTCAATTAGCATCACTAATTACGCATGATTATTAAAGGATAACTAATCTCATCTCGTGATAGCTATTCAGGTGATCTAATGCCGCTCATAAACTATGCAAGTAATTTTAAGCTTTTTATCATGCAGCTAAAGAAAGATATTCAGGCTTTAGTAGCTAAATGTTGGTACATTTCTACACCCTATGATGGCTGCCATAATTTACTTTTAAGCCAATCAGAAAAATTCTAATGTGTCTGCCTCGGTATATACGCTCAGTCATAGAGGTGCCATCTATAGTTTGACAACGTAGTGTAAAAGCCACCATACAGGTACGCTGTTGAATATTTTGAAACTAATTTGACTGGAAGTTGTTGCTGCCTTAGGCAGCAACAACTTCCAGTCAAATTAGTTCCAAAATATTCAACAAGATGAGTATTATATAACAAATTCTGCAATGCATTGGCACTTACATAACATCACACACTATAGCTTGAGGAGACAAAATGGCGGCGATCACGGTTCAACATTTACGCGATATTGCAAAGCAGATAATTCTGACAGATAAGGGAATGTGACAGGATATGAGCTAAAACAATGTGTAATTATTCAATGAATGTTATGCAATGGCAACCAAGCTTGATAACATGAGAAACATAGATATACAGACAATAGTAGTGTTGTAGTGACCAGTGGTTAAAGTGTAATGACAAGTCTTAGAGAACCACCATCTTGTGGGTCTCAAATGTCAGATGTACTCTCAGGAGGATTTGACAAGAAAACAAATGACAGTCTATATGAATTGTAGGCAAACCTGTCTATAAGGAACACGGCGGGGGCCATCAAAAGGTGGTCACTAGTGACAGGTGATCTGTTAACCCTTAAATGGTCTAGATTGCTGAGGAAAAGCTTTGATTAGTTCAACATTTAACCCGTAAATTTGTTCCAGAGAATTTCAATTTTCTCAAAGAAAAAGTCTGTTTGCAGACCAAGATGATTTATTTTGAAAATTTACCACTCGAATGACTGCCTCTGTTATCAAGCCAGTCACTCCTGTGCTAAATTTTTGACAAATCCTCTTCTCATGGCCTGCAAATGCAGATTACTCAAGACCACTGCAGAAGCCATTATAGCCCCATCGAGGGTTGGAGGGTTAATGCCTATTTGCAGATAAGACTTTTTAAAAAATCCCCCACCAGAATGACTGGCTCGATACATGCACCAGTCATTCCAGTGGTAAATTGTTACAAATAATCTTCCTTTGACCTGTAAATGGGACATTCCTCATGAGCATTGCAGAGGCCGGTTCTGGCCATTAAAGGGTTAAAATGCATTACTTGTAGAAGATGAAATATAGTAAATGTGGTCACTTGATGGTGGTTCAATAATACATGTGATATTTGCAAAAACATGATGTTCATATAAGACAGAATATCTTCATAGAAAAATACATTCACATTAATATGAGAAACAGCTTGTGTATAAAAATTGAAGAGGAAAAATATCATCGGAAATGCCCCATGTACTTTACCCAAAAACAAATAAAGCGGAAATAAAACAGTTTTTATTGCACCGAAAAAGGAAAAACAGTATTGCAAATTATTTAATTTTAAAAATAACAAAATTTAAGTTCAATTAATTGTTGAAATTTGATTCTCTATAATTAGCATAAAACAAGGTAGTGAATCCATAATTAGCAAAACACAAGGTAGTGAATATGAATACCTGTACACAGTTTCTAGCCTCTCCAGTAATTTATTGTACATAAGTCTTACTCTACTATGGAAAGTGCTGTATCTTAACAACAAAGTTTGGTGTGACAATCTACGATTCTAACCCCGTAAACCTTTAACACTCAAACCCACCAAAAACGCCTTCTGCGGTGCTCTTGAGAAATGTCAATTTACAGACCAAGACTATTTTTGAAAATTTACCATTGAAATGACTGGCTCGATTCCAGCTGTAAATTTTCAAAAACTAGTACTCTATTGGTCTGCAATTTTTTATAAGAAAATTTTAATTTCTTTAAAATATTTGAGAGTTAAAGGGTTATTGGGAAAGAATTGTCCAGAAACTTTTAACTTAATACTCATTGAATGTACATTTGCAGGTTCAGAGACAAGAATTTCAGAAAACTCACCACTGGAATCTCTGACTCAGGCATCAATCCAGACATTCAAGCGATACATTTTCTAAAAGTCTTCTCTTGGTCTGCACATGCTCATTCAATGAATAATAAGTTATATTTTGAACACTATTTGACCATTAAATAGCTAAACATCACAGAAAGAACACTACCCTGCACTTTCCTACATAAAATAAAACATTACAAACACTTCACGTGGCAATAGGCGATACAAACTGATAATCTCCAGAGAATAAGTTAATAAGATTTGCAAATTATAGACGGCTTCAATACAACAGGAGATTTACATTCCATGATTATAGCAGTTGTCAGTGTGGACAGTGGAAATAAAAGGTTGTCAGTGTGGACAGTGGAAATAAAAGGTTGTTAATGTGGACAGTGGAGATAAAAGGTTGTCAATGTGGACAGTGGAGATAAAAGGTTGTCAGTGTGGACAGTGGAGATAAAAGGTTGTCAGTGTGGACAGTGGAGATAAAAGGTTGTCAGTGTGGACAGTGGAAATAAAAGGTTGTCAGTGTGGACAGTGGAGATAAAAGGTTGTCAGTGTGGACAGTGGAAATAAAAGGTTGTCAGTGTGGACAGTGGAAATAAAAGGTTGTCAGTGTGGACAGTGGAAATAAAAGGTTGTCAGTGTGGACAGTGGAAATAAAAGGTTGTCAGTGTGGACAGTGGAAATAAAAGGTTGTCAGTGTGGACAGTGGAAATAAAAGGTTGTAAGTGTGGACAGTGGAAATAAAAGGTTGTTAATGGGGACAGTGGAAATAAAAGGTTGTTAATGGGGACAGTGGAGATAAAAGGTTGTTAATGGGGACAGTGGAGATAAAAGGTTGTCAGTGTGGACAGTGGAGATAAAAGGTTGTCAGTGTGGACAGTGGAGATAAAAGGTTGTCAGTGTGGACAGTGGAAATAAAAGGTTGTCAGTGTGGACAGTGGAAATAAAAGGTTGTCAGTGTGGACAGTGGAAATAAAAGGTTGTCAGTGTGGACAGTGGAGATAAAAGGTTGTCAGTGTGGACAGTGGAAATAAAAGGTTGTCAGTGTGGACAGTGGAAATAAAAGGTTGTCAGTGTAGACAGTGGAAATAAAAGGTTGTCAGTGTGGACAGTGGAAATAAAAGGTTGTCAGTGTGGACAGTGGAAATAAAAGGTTGTCAGTGTGGACAGTGGAGATAAAAGGTTGTCAGTGTGGACAGTGGAGATAAAAGGTTGTCAATGTGGACAGTGGAGATAAAAGGTTGTCAGTGTGGACAGTGGAGATAAAAGGTTGTCAGTGTGGACAGTGGAGATAAAAGGTTGTCAGTGTGGACAGTGGAGATAAAAGGTTGTCAGTGTGGACAGTGGAGATAAAAGGTTGTCAATGTGGACAGTGGAGATAAAAGGTTGTCAGTGTGGACAGTGGAGATAAAAGGTTGTCAGTGTGGACAGTGGAAATACAATGTTGTCAAAGTGGACAGTGGAGATAAAAGGTTGTCAGTGTGGACAGTGGAGATAAAAGTGATACATAACACAGATAGTCGCTTAATGTATGACATCATTGTCATGATATCATCGAGTGTGAGAATAAGTTCAACTCCGCCACAAATAGGTCATCACAATTTATTTTTTTTGTTTTTCCAAATCTTCCTAACTTAATGCTTCCATATGTAGAAAGCATAACATTGGAATTTTCAGGCATTATTTTCAACATTCTTTCCATCTATCCATTCTTCACAGCCAAATCAATATCACTCGGAATTCCTCGGGGTTTCTGTAACTCTTTTTGTTCTCTGTAGCTTTGTTAACCCTTTAATGGTCAAGCCGCTCAAAATGGCTTATCAACGATCACGAGGAAAGCCCATTTGCTGGCCAAGAGAAGACTAATTTTGAAAATTTACCACTGGAATGGCTGGCTCATTAATGAGCCAGACATTCCAGTGGTAAATTTTCAAAAATAATCTTTTTACCTGCAAATGGACACTCACTTGAGAAAACCAATTTTCTTGATCAATCGTGACAATTAACATGATGAAAAGATCAATACTGCAGTAGCTTATAACTTCTGAGCTTCAAATCGTGCATTTTTTTCTACCCATCTCTCATCATGTGTTTTGAGCTGGGAATTTTCATAAAACAAAGCATTAAATTGGTCTGGCCTTCTAGAGAAAGTTGTGCTTTTCCACACCCTTGACAATATTTGACAAAAAAGCGTAGTACTCCTCCACCGCCCTGACAAGATGTGGTTACCATTTACTGGTCAAACCAGCCCAAAAAATGACTGCCTCAGTGTTACCAATGGAATTCTTGGCTGGATAACCAAGAGCCATTTCAGTTTTACATATTCAAAAATACTCTCCTCATGGTCTGCAAATGTACATTAAATGGTACTTGACCACAAGAGTGGACACAATGTATGTGCTGACACAACATGACAGTATGATAAACACGCAGAGAATGTTGTCTGTATATAAGGCAACTAAATATGAGTTAGCCAAATGAAAGCCCTTCTTCATTGACCCAGTATCAGCCAGGAATAACTCGCTAGCCATTGGTCTCTCTCAACCAGGATTCTCACATGATAATATTGGTCACACATTTATTTCAATAAAATCAATAATGTAGTACAAGTAGTGGACTGGTCAATGATTGAGCTTGCACATCACATTGGACACTAGCATTTACGTCGCACACATCTCATGGTCAGTAGAGCCGCTTCTCATAACTGCTCAATAAAAACAAAACAGATTATAATACCACGGTTACTAGTCTTGCTGCTGCAAGTCACCAGACAATAAATTCAATGAGGAAAACTCTTGACATGCTGAATATTTTGAAAACAATTTTACTGAAAGTTATTGGTGGCTTAGCCATCAACTACTTACAGTTAATTTGTTTTCAAAATATCTAGCCAGTCCAGTGATAGAACTCTTGGAATATATCGCCTATAAACATGCATAGGGCTAAGAAAACAGCCTTGATAAACCACTAGTCAACGACACTTGCTAGTGATGACAGTGTTCTACTAATGACGTTTATATTATATGCTATCTCTTAAGAAGCAGAATATGCCACTTGTGTTAACCAAATAATGCAGAATGTATCCCTTTCCCTTTTGAGCTATAACTGTTTTAATTTTTGAAAACAACGCTATTGAAACGCTGCAACAACATTCAACAACTATTTTCAAAATTACATCAGATTTTTACATTCTACTATATTCTGCAGAACGTTTTCGGATGCAAATTATTACTTGCCCATCAATACACAAGTCATATAGTACTAGCCTAGCCTTTCTGCAGGTGTTTAAGGACCTCAGAATAGACATAATCTTATGCTTTGACATGGCACACAAACTACACACAGATCTCGCTAACGATTAACCATTTAACCCTTCCCACGCTGATATCAATATTTATATATTTTATTGTGTCAATAGCAAAGAAACTGGTGTACATTTTTCAAAAAATTTGGTGGACGATGTTGCTGTCGCACGACAGCAACATCTTCCACCAAATTTGTTGAAAAATGAACACCAGTTTATCTTTCAATTTAATTTGAAAATTGAAAATTTTGACATCAGAGTGGTAAGGGTTAATGTCCTGTAACTGGTTACAAAAATAAGAACCTGTGCTTAGTAAATGTTCATTTGCAGAATAAGTGGTTACCGGTATGTTTGAAACTTGACAATTGGAATGACTCGCTTGTTAATGTATTTATCAAGATTTCAAACATTGAATATACACGTTCTTATATATCATTTTCTGCGCAGTGAATATACAACGATAATAACAAGGAATATCTTTGCTCTTTGGAATTTTCTTATCCCATCATAACACACATGAAATAGTACATTTATTGTGCAAAATTTGCATGATTTCAAGGGGGAGGGAGTGGGGGTGGGTGGGGAGGATTTGTGGCATGGGTTCACAAACTAACCAGATATTTCATGATCCTCAAATTTATTCGCGGAAAATATCAATTTGCAGACCAAGAGATTATTTTTTGATAATTTGCCACTGAGATAGCTGGCAGTCATTCAGGTGATTAATTTCCAAAAATAGTATTCACTTTGTCTGCAAATGGACATTCCTCAAGAAAAATGCATACGCAATATTTGGCCGGATGGGTTAATCTACTTTTCAACAAATCTTAAGACATATTTTGCTGAAACACAATACCAAGGGATCATTACAAAATATTGTTAGATTCATAACAGATTTAGCATGACTCCGTTTAAGGAATTCTGAAATTATGCTGCAGAAATGAAACTTGGTTGATGGATGGACAAATGGACAAACACAAATATAATAGAGTATCTGTGAGTTAGGAATGTAGACAGTTGGAATGAGAATGAGAGTATAATGAGACAGAAAGAGGGGGGGATGTTGAGGGAGGGGTGGGGGGGAAGAAAGGGAGGGAGGGAGAGAGGGGGAGTGGTATCTGTGACTTACGAATGTAGACTGTGTACATTGCCTTCCATCTGTGCTGACGTTGTTCTTCTCTCAAATCTCAGTTCGCCGGAATACATCATTGATCTACAAATCAAATCAAGATTTCTAGATAACCGTTGCACACGTTTTACACGCATTTGAATCAATTTATAATCTGTACACTTTGAAGATTAAATTCACAGAATAAGGTATAATAATGAAGGTAATTATACAGGTAAATTGTTGAATATTTTGAAACTAATTGGACTGGGGGCTGTCACTGCCTAAAGAAGCAACAGTTCCTGGTCAAATTGGTTTCAAAATATAAAACATTATAAAGAAAAGTTCAGCTCATCTTATACTAACTATTCAGGTGATACAATACATGATATATGTATGGTATTTCCATTAGATGTCTATCATGCCATCAAAGATTTTCAGTTTTCAATAGAGAAATGTTGATTTCACTAGTCTAGATCTATATGAAGGTTTCCATAATCCACTTTCCGACCAATCAGAACAAATCTCAGCCACCCACCTCGGTATATGCATTCTGTCATATCTATAGTTAAAATCTAGTTTGGCAGTGTAATGAAACTAATTTGACTGGAAGCTGTTGCTACCTTATGCCGCAACAGGAACCTGTTGCTACCTTATATACTGCAACAGCTTCCTGGCAAAGTAGTTTCCAAATATTCATCAGGATAGTTACTATATCTGAAAGAATTTGTTATAACACACTATCGCTCAAGGAAACAAAATGGTGACACAACACAACAGTTCAACATTAATCCCTTCACTGACAAATCCCTGAAAAAAGTAAATTCTTAACGATATATATATACACTGCTGGGCAAAAAAAATGAGGCAAACATGATTTATCTTATTTTTTATGATTTCCCTTTCATGTTAATAAATACAGGTGAAATAAGTGACAATTTTACATAATATTGTATGCATTGTCTGTGTGCAGGGTACCTTTTATTATGGGATAGCCTTTCCCTTATTTTTGGTCTCATAACTCACCCATTTGGGCAAGCTGTCTGAAAGCTTTTTGCATTGTGCTGCGTCAATGCTGTTCCATTCATGTCTGACTGCCTTCTACTACTGAGTGAGCTAATTTGCATATCAAAAGCCATCTACTGAATGGATTCTTGTTCTATATTAGACCTACACGCATACACAAAAGACAAATTGTGCGTCTCTGTGTTCAGGATTTAAAGTGAATTAACTAACCAAACTAGCAAGCTAGTTGAGTTACTCTGACCGAGGTGACAAGACATTAGCCATTTCTGTAATCTCTGTGTATTACCACACTGTGCCTGAAGAGTGAAGTTGTTATTTTTTATTCAAAATGTACCTGTTGAAGTCAAAAGCCGGATCGCAGGTCTTCGTCAAGCTGGAAAGTCATATCCTGAGATTAAGAAAATTCTCAAGTCTGAGGATATTCAGATTCCACTGTCTACAATACAGAGAATTGGCCACACATTTCAAGTGACAGGTTCTGTTGCCCGGAAAGCAGGTTCTGGACGAGCTAAAGTGCCAACGTGTTGAAATGAAAGAAGGCTGAAAATGACTGTTCTGAAGAATTGTAAGAAGACTCACCAAATTAGCAGAAGAATTCAGAAATTCACAAAATACGGCTGTTTCAAGAAGAACAATTGCAAGGAGGCTCAAGGAAGCTGGTTTTTCATCAAAGCGGTGTGCTAAGAACCCATTGTTGTCCACAAAGAACATTGCAGACAGACTCAGATTTTTAGCACTTTATCGTGACCATGACTCTGTGGTTTGAGCGTGTTCTCTGGAGTGATGAGTCACGTTTTGAGCTGTGTACAGATGCTCCAGAGCGCTGTCTTCGTAGGTCAGGTGAAAAATATAACCCAGAATGCCACTCTACCACTGTGAAACATGGAGGTGGAATTATGGTATGGGGTGTGTTTTCTGCATCTGGTTTTGGCGAGCTTGTACAATGTGAAAAGTCCATTAATGCAAAGGAGTATCAAAACATATTAGAAAAGGGGGTTTCTTCCAAGCCTGAACAAGTTGTGCAGTGGAAATAAGACAAAAAGTTATTTTTCAACAAGATAATGCCCCGGCACACACAGCAAAAACAACAAAGTCATGGTTTGAGCGGCATTCTCTGTCGGTGATGTTTTGGCCTGGACAGTCACCAGATCTTAACCCTATAGAGAATATATGGGCGCATATCAAGGCCAAGCTGGTTGGCAGAAAATTTGGGAGCACTGACCAGTTGTGGGAAGCAGTCAGACACGAATGGAACAGCATTGATGCAGCACACTGTAAAAGGCTTTCAGACAGCTTGCTCAAACGGCTGAGATTTCTGAAGAAAAACAAGGGAAAAGCTATCCCATACTTAAAGTACTACCGAGCCAGTCATTCCAGTGGTCAAATTAAAAAAATAGTCTTCTCTTGATTGGCAAATGGACTTGAGTGTTAAAGGGTTAACATAATATAAACAAGCAAATAATGGTCAAGGCTTTTAAACTTTGTCCTTCAAACCACATGGCATCCAACTTCATTTCTGCCCTACCATGAGAACCGTGAGCGTTCTTCAGCAAGAAGGACTGTAGTACAGTGTTTACAGACTATCATGATTACGTACTCACTACCACAGCTGAGAAGAATTCACCAAGACCAATATAATGCCGGCCGGCGATTACAGCCGGGCATAGACATACTAGCCAGTCTTCGCAGATATGGTATTGGCTTTGAAACACCAACACGACGTGGCTGTCGAGCTGGGAGAGGCAAGCAGCGAACGATCTCCACGCTAGTTACGCCACTCCATGGCAGACGTATAGCGAGCGGACAATCTAAAAATAATGCTTCTTTCACTAACCTCATCCAAATTCCTCTTATACCAACAAATGCTGAAATTCATACTCCTATCAGTTCATACCCGCAAATTAAATGTAACGCTGGCTTACTAAACGCTAGATCAGCATGAAACAAAGCCGTTAGCATAGTGGACTACGTTCTCGAGAAAGACCTTGATATAATAGCATTAACGGAAACTTGGCTGAAGGCCGATGGTGACAATGTCGTGATAGGGGACCTGACCCCTGAAGGTTATAAACTGAAACAAATCCCGAGACCATCTAGAAAAGGTGGTGGTATAGGCCTTTTGTACAAAGAAAATCTTGGTATCAAACTAATTAAATCGCCTTCATACCACACCCTCGAGACCATTGAATTCGAGATTATTCAGAACTTTGTTTTAATTAGAGTCGTAGTCGTATATCGCCCGACGCCATCAAAGAAGCATAATCCTCCAATTGCTCAAGTTTTCAATGAACTATCGTTGTTATTTGATCGGTACGCACTAAGTAATGGCAACTTACTAATATTTGGTGATTTTAATTTTCACATGGAAGATAATGACGATCACAATGCATCAGTTCTACGAACACTCCTGGAATCATCTAATCTTGAACACCACGTCAGAAGCCCCACACACAGGAAAGGACACATATTGGATCTTATAATAACACGATCAAGCGAATCACTCGTCAGCAATGTCAATATTGACAATGGCGCCACAGATTCTGATCATGCATTTATAACATTCGATCTGATGCTTGCTAAACCACCTCGACCTAGTTAGGTAATTACATACAGGAACTCATATTCGCCATCTCTCCAGTCGATCAAATGTGATATTAAATCGTCTAGTTTATATTCGGCGCCGGCCGATGACTTATCACAATTAGTCGAGCAGTATAACAACGACCTTAGCTGCATCCTTGACAAACATACCCCACTGAAGAGAAAGGTCATTGTAGTTCGGCCTCAATCTCCCTGGTACAATAGTGAGATTAAACAAGCCAAAACATTGTGTCGTAAACTAGAACGCTGGGCTCGAAAAACTCAGTTGTACGTTCATAGGCAAGCGTATGTTGATCAGCGCAAAATCATCGCCGACAAAATCACCACAGCTAAGCAGGCTTATTATTCAGAACTTGTGTCCGAAAATGCAACAGATCAACGAAAGTTGTTTTCAATCTTTAATGAACTACTTCATAAAGACACCAGAACCAACAATCTTCCACAGCACTCTGACCCATCCGAACTTGCGGACAGATTCGCCAAATTCTTCAGACAAAATTGAACTAATTCGCAGTAACATTGTGACACATCCAGATTACGTACCACATATCTGCGATGTTCTCCGTCCATCAGACTACTCATTGACGCAGTTCACACCAGCATCTGATGAAGAGGTGTCCAAAATAATCCGCAATTCGCCGACTAAGTCATGTGCACTAGACCCATTTCCTACACATCTGTTTAAGGAGTGCAGCCATGAACTGCTGCCTGTCGTAAATATAATCATCAACATTTCATTGATAACTGGAACTGTGCCTGATGACTTTAAATCTGCAAATGTAATGCCACTACTGAAGAAACCATCTGTAGACTCTGATGTGCTTACAAACTACCGTCCAGTGTCCAATCTATCATATATCTCAAAAATGTTAGAAAGGATTGTCGCTGATCGTCTAAATAGTTACCTGGAAGCTAACAATCTTCTCGAACCTTACCAGAGTGCATACCGGAAGTTACATAGTACAGAAACAGCACTACTGCGAGTGCAGAATAACATACTATGTGCCATGGATGATCGTAAGTGCGTTTTACTTGTGTTGCTAGACTTGTCTGCTGCATTCGATACCATCGACCATAATCTCATGCTGTCACATCTGCAGGAACTATGCATAACTGCCACCGCGCTGTCCTGGTTCAAATCCTATCTCACTGGTCGCTATCAGACTATCATCGTAAAAGACAACAAATCATCTTATCGTGAACTATTGTCTGGTGTGCCACAGGGGTTGGTTTTGGGCCCTCTGCTTTTTACGATCTACACAGCACCTCTCGGTTGCTTATTATGAAGTCAGGAAATTGATTATCATCTATATGCTGATGATACCCAATTGTATTTGGCCTTCCATCATAGCAATCAAACAAACGCTCGTGAGATCTTAGAACATAGCATTCGCGAGGTAAAGCTCTGGATGCTCGACAATCTCCTACAGCTCAACGACAATAAGACTGAAATCCTGCTAATTTCGTCACGTCAACTCAGGTCAAAAATTGACATCGAGCAACTTCAAATTGGACAGAATAACATCAAATTTAATTCTAATGCTCGCAACATCGGGGTAATCTTCGATGATGCGATGTCAATGGACAAGCACATAACATCAGTTTGTCAATCACTATTTCGGAACTTTAGAGACATTAATAGAATACGGAAATTACTTAGCGGGGATGCAATTAGGTCACTTGTCCATACCACCATCACATCTAAACTAGATTACGGCAACTCACTGCTAGCTGGCATCACCAACGAACAACTACACAGACTTCAGAGAGCACAAAACATAGCAGCTAGACTAGTAACACATTCTCACCATCATGACCACATAACCCTGTACTTAAACAGCTTCACTGGCTACCCGTTAAAGAGCGAATCAACTACAAAATTGCACTTCTAGTCTTTAAATGCCTGCATGGACTTGCACCACTATACCTCTGTTCGTTGATAATGAAGAGAATAGCATCAAGATCCCTGCAATCAAGCGAGCAACTGTTGTGTGTAGTTCCACCCGGTAATTTAATGGCTGGACAACGAGCCTTTTCAAAAGCTGGCCCAAAACTCTGGAACAACCTCCCGGCACACATTCGGAACTGTGATAAACTTGAACCTTTTAAGTCTCTTCTAAAAACGCATCTTTTTTCTTAAAATTTTAATTTTGTAAAGCGCCCTTGAGCGATTAATTTCGGAATCAGCGCTATAGAAATACCTACATACATACATACCAGTATTCTGATGCAGCAACACTGTATATAACCAATGAAATGACACGTTACACTTTTAAGTCTTACGTGTACTCACAATTGTTCAATAAAATCTAGAATTTCTTGTAGTAGTAGTACATGTGTACATGTCCATTTTCAAACCAAGAAAAGAACCTTTTTGAAAACTTACCATTGGAATGACTTATTATTGAGCCAGTTAGTGCAGTCTTAAATATTCACCTCTCCTGCAAATGGATATATTTCTCAGGTCCATGGCAGGTTATTTTAGCGAGTTTGGCCACTAACCCTTTAATGACTAAATTTCTTCAACTTTACTGTTTACTTATTGAATGTCCATTTCCAGACTAAGAGAAACCCCATTTTTGAAAATTTACCACTGGAATGACTGGCTCAGTTATTGAGCCAGTCATTCCAGTGCTACATCTTCAAGAATAGTCTTCTCTTGGTCTGCAAATAGACATTTGTTAAGACCCCTATAGAGGCCGGTTTTGGCCGGCTTCGTTGTGAAAGGGTTAACCTTTTAACCATTGAAATTTCAGTATCTCAGTTTCCAGACAGATACAGGAAAGCTGGTGAATACTTTGAAACTTATTTGACTGGAACCTGTCAACAGCTCCCGATTTTTCAAATTAATTTCAAAATATATACCAGAATATTTCCATACATTGTGATAAGTGTGTCACTTCTGGCGTGTACAAGGATTAAATAGTGCTATAGGTGTTAACTCTTGAAAGCTCATATCAGCCAAAAACAGCTTAGACTGCAGTGCTCTTGAGAAATGTCCATTCCAATGCCAAGAACATTTTTGAAAATATACCACTGGAATGACTGGCTCGATAACCGAGCCAGTCATTCCAGTGGTATATTTTCAAAAATACGCTTCTCTTGGTCTGCAAATGGCAATTTCTATGAGAAAATTGAAATGTTCTTGAACAAATTCGAGCATTAAAGGGTTATACACATTTCATTAGATTACTGATCTCTCTTACCTAAGTATGGAAAGACTTTTTGCACCAATATCCTGACAGCTGTGTTGAACGCCAGAGAATAGGTATGGTACAAACTTATGTATAGACCCTTTATCGACTATGGACCCAGAAACGCCTTGTGCAACCTTCAGTTTATCACTTTCACTGTAAACATAAACATAATATTAAATGTACAGCTACCAGAAATGTCTTGTTAAACCTTCAGTTTAGCTGAACCATAAGTGGTAAAAAGTCATACAGTGTCCATAAGTGGTGTAAAAAGTCCTACAGTGTCGTAATTCAGCTTTCTTAAAACCATTGTAGGAAGTGATATTTAGAGAGCTGTACGAGGCAGGCTCTTTAACCCACTCCTGTAAATCGTGTCCACGATACCGGTAGGAGTATCGGCACTGATACTGGTCGAAATTCTTCTAGTATCGGTGCCACTGATACAAATAAAATCAGTATCGATGGCTTAATAATACTCCTACCAGAATTGCAAATGCCAGATTTTCTCATTTTTTGCCAAGACTAACAACTAAAAGTGGTAATTTGACCAATACTGGTATGATACTGTTAACCAGTATCATAGCCGTTTGGTAACCAGTATCGTAGCCGTTTGGTAAGAAGTATCATAGCCAGTTGGTAACCAGTATCGCCATCTAAAACACAAACATAAGGTCTCACATGTGACGCAACTGTTTCAATTATGTCATAGCAGCTTTCTTGAAACATCAGTGTTCTGTTTATAACGGTGTTAATGGTTGCAACAGCTTTCTTAACCATTGTAGGAAGTGATATTCAGAGAGCTATATGAGGCTGGTACTTTAACACTCAAATGCTTAAATTTGGAAATCAAAATATTTCCTTAGAGAAGAGAAGACTAATTGAAAAGGTATCAATGAAATGACTCACTCAGTTACCAGCAAGTCATTCTAGTGATAAATTATCAATATTTGTCTTCGCCTGGCCTGCAAAGGGACATTCCGCAAAACAACTGCAGAGGCTGGTTGTGGTCTCAAATGGCAGGTGGTCTTACAAACAGGTCTGAATGTAGGTTCGAATGTGCCATGTATAATATGCTGCTAGGAAGCATAGACTAATATATGTGCATGACCATGAACAATCACACAATAACAGTGCAAAGCTTTTTATACATGTAAATACATAAATGTTTGTCAGAAATGTATAGAAAGATCTACAGACAGATTGACGGACACACTGACAAACTGTCATAGTTCAGTCACAACTACAAGTAACTAAGTGTGACACGCTAGAGATGTCACATCTATGCAGCTTTGTCAGAGGCAGAGACTGAAAGTTGAACCCAAGTTATCGGGGGGGGGGGGGGGGGGGGGGGGGGGGGAACTGAAGGGCGAGCGGATAGACAGAAAGGCAGGCTGATGGACGGACAGATTGACAGATACACAGAATTCAACTAGCTGTGAGTCACAACCAAATGTCTCCTTACGAACGTATCGGCATCCAAAATATGTCTGACCTAGACTATAAACAACTTTTGGCAGAACATCTTCAGGACTCACAACTGGAGGAAGCAGTGGTGGTGGTGGTGCTGGGGTGGGCTGGGGGTGGGGTGCTGTGGAATAAATTTGATGTAATTGTACTACGAGTATAACTTTATGTTGTTCTAGATCCTGAAAAATCAAGTTGTTGTAAATGCAGAAATAAAGGTTTTAACTAACATCATTATACTAATCCTAGTTACAAAGCAATGAAGGTGTAGTGCAAGTAATATACCACTTGGATTTAACTATAGAGACGACCAAAACAGGCTAGTGCAATGCTATTCAGGAATGTCCATTTGCAGAACAAGAAATTGTTTTCAATTTACCATGGGAACAACTGGCTCAATAACCGAGCCAGAAATTCCAGTGCTAGTTTAAAAAATAATCTTGTCTGCAAATGGATTTTCTGAAAAATAAAATTTATTTCTTCCAATTTCTTCAAGACATCCTGGAAGAATTCGGTTGATGATGAGAATCTATAGAACAGGGCTCCCGAAACAGCCATATTGTGCGGACATGTCCAGGAAACATTCTCAATTCATTTTTAAACATATCTATAACTATATTAGACATGATATTACTCTATATCAGTCTGGCTTCTTCCATCACATTCTACAGTAAATCAACTGCTTGATATCTACACGGATATTACTCAAGCCCTTGACGATCAAAAGGAGATAATCTTTCTATTCTTCGATATATCTAAAGCCTTTGATCGAGTATGGCATCGCGGCCTCCTACAGAAGCTTAGGAATTTTGGTATCTGTGGAAATCCACTTACATGATTCGAAAATTATCTTGGAAACCGATACCAGTGAGTAGTTATAAACGGCAATGAGTCCACCCTACTTCGTTTACATGCTGGAGTGCCACAAGGCTCTGTGCTTGGTCCTTTGTTATTCTTAGTTTTTATTAATGACATGCCCAGCAATATAATTCACAATATTAGACTTTTTGCTGATGACACATGCCTATATGTAATGTCAGATGATCTAAAAGAACACACTGCCACACTCGATTACGATCCATTGACCATGACGCATTGGGCAAACATGTGGCTCGTCGAGTTTAATGCCTCGAAAACTACCTCTAATTTTTTCCCTGCGCAACGAGCCCACATCCTTTTCAATCAACTTCAAAGATTCTGAAATTCTGAAATTCTACCATCAACTGATCATAAGCACCTCGGCATTACCTTTAATAACAAAGGGAATTGGCTTAACCATGTGAGTAATCTCATAGCAAATGCTCAACACAAACTCTCCTTACTTAAAGGTCTAAAATATATTCTAGACCATAAATGTCTCGAGATCATGTACAAAACATTTATTAGACCATCTTTAGAATATGCAGATGTGTGGGATAATATTCCACAATATCTTGTAATTCGGCTAGAGGATATCCAAAAAGATGCTCTCAGAACGGTATGTGGAATGACACGTAGTGCGAGCACTGAAGACCTGTACTTAGAAACAGGCATCGAAACCTTGTCAAGCAGACGTGAATTTCATAGATTATCTATGCTATTTAAAATTATTAACGGGATGACCTGTGAGGTTCTGGTCAACCATCTTCCCACACTATCCCAAGCACGAAATCCTTACAATATCCGTCATCCAAATTTCGTCACTCCATTCCGCTGCCGTACTGAGCTCTTCTATGGATCCTTTTTCCCAGCAACGATCCGCGCCTGGAATATGCTTCCTGTGCCGGTGAGAGATTCTGTCACTCTTCTAGAATTTAAAAGCAAACTTAAGGCTATGTCACCCATACGACAACCCCCTGAGTGGTATTACGTAGGCCCGAGGTTTGCCAACATAATGCTATGCAGGCTCCGAAATGGTTGTAGTTCTTTAAACCGACATCTATTTGACAACTTTCTGTCGGAATCTACCAGTTGTTCTTGTGGGCACAATGATGAATCTACAAACCACTACCTCTTACATTGTGCCCTTTTTAACGAGCAGTCATTTTCCAAAATCAGCTTGCCTTGAACGATATTTCTCTTGCTAATCTTACGGTCAACCAGCTTCTATACGGGACTTACACTGCCAACTTGGAAATGAATAAACTGATCTGTAATACGGTATGTCAATACATAATTAACACCAACCGCTTTCAGAAGCTTCCCGTTCGCGAACTTATAGTTTAAGGGGTAAATGGACAGCAGCCCAAAACGTACAGGTCGGGGCGAAGGCAGCACCTAGAGCTCACCTCTGCTATTCTTCCATTTGATCTTATTCCTCGCTCTCTCTATCTCTCACCCTCTCTCCCCCCTTTCCTCCTCTCTCTCTATCTCGGTCTTTCTTCCTACTCTCCCCCACCTCACACTCAACATCCACACACTTATGCACACCAATAGACTACAATTAATTAAACTATTATGATTTGCCGCCATTTTGTTGTAAAAAAGTTTTGAATAATCTGTATGTGTATGGGAGACACGGGCATAAGACTAAGTCTTATCGTGCTTCCTTCTGAACAAAATAAATCACGTTTAAACCAAACATTCTCAATGTCCGGTAACATATAAGACCAGCTGGATATCTTGACAGGTTTTTGCGTGACAACAAATTTGTATCTAACGGGTAACCATTAAGCGGATATGATAGAATGCATAACAGTTCCCGAGTCCAGTATATTAGGTCCGTAAATCATAGGCGACTCTCCCGAGTACTCGTTCTAAATATTGATACTTCTTAATTTGTTATGTTTAGGCCGTCACTCTAGTAGCTACTCGAGTATGTACTGCTCTATTTATATAGATTGCGAAAGTACCTAAATTATAACTTGTATAAATTTTCACCTCCTATATAGAATAACCGTGAAACGCATGATAAATATCCTTACTCACGTATCCTATCATTGCCAGCACCAAAGCGCTTATGTATGAGGGTTTCTTTATTCACACCGCTACAAACATAAGAACCATATCATATAAATCTATGAGTTTTGATGCTACTGAAGTAATGACTTAAACGTGTCTTTAGCTGATTATATTTTCACGACGCCATTTTATGTCAACTTCTGGAATAAATTTGATGTTATAAATGGCAATAAATGCTGTTTATTAAAGCGTAGGCAATATTTAGCCGGTCCCATTTCATAATTTCACTACCGCGATGATGGATATGAGGTATATATTAGTCGTAAGACCGCAAGAACTTCTACCATGTCTAGCGTCAAAATGTGTTATATTTTCGTGTTAGTGTCTATTACCACTTACCGACTTAGTCATTTTAGAGAATTGATTTTTCTTGTGAAATATAGAAATCTACGTAATAGAAGTAGTGAATATTTGAAATTAAACAATTTACAGCCTTATCTTATTAGAATCCGGGATTGCAAATATGTATTTTTGGTCACATGTCCGGCTGGTAAAAATCTGTTTTGGGAGCCTGCTATAGACTAATGGTATGCTTAGTGCACACTAGACTATTTGGTTAGTGAGGCGAGTATGGAGGCTGCTGTGATGCTAGATAAAAACAGAACACAAAATACAATTAGCGTATATAAAGCTGTCTTTCATGAACATCATCCATGTGGGCCTGACAAATAGTCTATCATAAAACAAGTAATGGATTCAAGACAGTACACGATATCGGAGCACAATATTGGGGGGACATATTCTGCTTGTGATAAATCTGACAGTTGTTTCTATGAACGAAGGCAGACTCTATACAAAAGCGAAAATTCATGACTGTCTTCTCCGGTAAGTAAAGTAAAGCATCAAGTGGAAGAGGTTACATGAACAACATAATCTTAAAGCAGACGTAACATCGATGATGATGGTACCACATGTGGATGTCATAGAGATGATACTCACGGTGGGACGACAGACATTAGGCAGCTAATATCGAAAAAAAGAAAGGAAACAGAAAGATAAGCTAATGATGTAAAGAAAGACCGTGGAATCAGGAACAGAACAGATGAGAACCATGTTTGTCACGGATGTAATGATAACATGAGCAAGTCAGCAAAAATTAATATGAACCATATTACGCTATAAGCAGGTGAGACTCTAAGGGCAGGAAACAACAAGGGGGTGGGGGGGGGGGCCAACTCGTGTATTTACTACATGTACAGCAGGAATGAAAATAACTAGTACCAAGATTTTCGTTTATAAAACCAGGAAAATATCTATTTCCAGTCTACTTCATGCACAAAACAATCTAATCGCATTGACAAATATAGAATGACTGTCTTAATTGGAGGATTTAGCTATTTTTAGCTGAGCAAATGAAGTATTTCATTCGTCAGTGAGTCAGTCTTGCAGTTGAAATTTGATATAGGTTTCATTATTAATATAAATCTTTTGGATAATGGATTCGCTTCGTATTGTATTTTTCACGTAATACATTAGCCCAAAAATGCCAGTTTTGATCATGTAACATGGTGTACAGGATAAACTATTTAATTTCTTTATTAAATTAGAATTCTGCGAAGTAACCCAACTGAAATATTGATTAGCTTTTGATCGCCTTAGCTTACAAAATCTTTTATATGTTTCACGTATTCATTTAACGAGGGTTTTAGCGCCACCCACGATACTTTAGTGTCATGAATGAACAGCATTTATCATGCATAGATCCAGATTGAATACAGCTCTCTGTAATGTCAAAGCAGGATGCATAGATCCAGATTGAATACAGCTCTCTGTAATGTCAAAGCAGAATGCATAGAGGCAGATTGAATACAGCTCTCAGTAATGTCAAAGCAGAATACATAGATCCAGATTGAATACAGCTCTCTGTAATGTCAAAGCAGGATGCATAGAGGCAGATTGAATACAGCTCTCTGTAATGTCAAAGCAGGATGCATAGATCCAGATTGAATACAGCTCTCAGTAATGTCAAAGCAGAATACATAGATCCAGATTGAATACAGCTCTCTGTAATGTCAAAGCAGAATACATAGATCCAGATTGAATACAGCTCTCTGTAATGTCAAAGCAGAATACATAGATCCAGATTGAATACAGCTCTCTGTAATGTCAAAGCAGAATACATAGATCCAGATTGAATACAGCTCTCTGTAATGTCAAAGCAGGATGCATAGATCCAGATTGAATACAGCTCTCTGTAATGTCAAAGCAGGATGCATAGAGGCAGATTGAATACAGCTCTCTGTAATGTCAAAGCAGAATACATAGATCCAGATTGAATACAGCTCTCTGTAATGTCAAAGCAGAATACATAGATCCAGATTGAATACAGCTCTCTGTAATGTCAAAGCTGAATACATAGATCCAGATTGAATACAGCTCTCTGTAATGTCAAAGCAGAATGCATAGATCCAGATTGAATACAGCTCTCAGTAATGTCAAAGCAGAATGCATAGATCCAGATTGAATACAGCTCTCAGTAATGTCAAAGCAGAATACATAGATCCAGATTGAATACAGCTCTCTGTAATGTCAAAGCAGGATGCATAGATCCAGATTGAATACAGCTCTCAGTAATGTCAAAGCAGAATACATAGATCCAGATTGAATATAGCTCTCTGCAATGTCAAAGCTGAATACATAGATCCAGATTGAATACAGCTCTCTGTAATGTCAAAGCAGAATACATAGATCCAGATTGAATACAGCTCTCTGTAATGTCAAAGCAGAATACATAGATCCAGATTGAATACAGCTCTCTGTAATGTCAAAACAGAATGCATAGATCCAGATTGAATACAGCTCTCAGTAATGTCAAAGCAGAATACATAGATCCAGATTGAATATAGCTCTCTGCAATGTCAAAGCTGAATACATAGATCCAGATTGAATACAGCTCTCTGTAATGTCAAAGCAGAATACATAGATCCAGATTGAATACAGCTCTCTGTAATGTCAAAGCAGGATGCATAGATCCAGATTGAATACAGCTCTCTGTAATGTCAAAGCTGAATACATAGATCCAGATTGAATACAGCTCTCAGTAATGTCAAAACAGAATGCATAGATCCAGATTGAATACAGCTCTCAGTAATGTCAAAGCTGAATACATAGATCCAGATTGAATACAGCTCTCTGTAATGTCAAAGCAGAATGCATAGATCCAGATTGAATACAGCTCTCTGTAATGTCAAAGCAGAATGCATAGATCCAGATTGAATACAGCTCTCTGTAATGTCAAAGCAGAATGCATAGATCCAGATTGAATACAGCTCTCTGTAATGTCAAAGCAGAATGCATAGATCCAGATTGAATACAGCTCTCTGTAATGTCAAAGCAGAATGCATAGAGGCAGATTGAATACAGCTCTCTGTAATGTCAAAGCAGGATACATAGAGGCAGATTGAATACAGCTCTCTGTAATGTCAAAGCAGAATACATAGATCCAGATTGAATACAGCTCTCTGTAATGTCAAAGCAGAATACATAGATCAGATTGAATACAGCTCTCTGTAATTTCAAAGCAGGATGCATAGATCCAGATTGAATACAGCTCTCTGTAATGTCAAAGTAGAATGCATAGATCCAGATTGAATACAGCTCTCAGTAATGTCAAAGCAGAATGCATAGATCCAGATTGAATACAGCTCTCAGTAATGTCAAAGCAGAATGCATAGATCCAGATTGAATACAGCTCTCTGTAATGTCAAAGCAGAATACATAGATCCAGATTGAATACAGCTCTCTGTAATGTCAAAGCAGAATACATAGATCCAGATTGAATACAGCTCTCTGTAATGTCAAAGCAGGATGCATAGATCCAGATTGAATACAGCTCTCTGTAATGTCAAAGCAGGATGCATAGATCCAGATTGAATATAGCTCTGTAATGTCAAAGCAGGATGCATAGATCCAGATTGAATACAGCTCTCAGTAATGTCAAAACAGAATGCATAGATCCAGATTGAATACAGCTCTCAGTAATGTCAAAGCAGAATGCATAGATCCAGATTGAATACAGCTCTCAGTAATGTCAAAGCAGAATACATAGATCCAGATTGAATACAGCTCTCTGTAATGTCAAAGCTGAATGCATAGATCCAGATTGAATACAGCTCTCTGTAATGTCAAAACAGAATGCATAGATCCAGATTGAATACAGCTCTCAGTAATGTCAAAGCAGAATGCATAGATCCAGATTGAATACAGACAGCTCTCTGCAATGTCAAAGCAGAATACATAGATCCAGATTGAATACAGCTCTCTGTAATGTCAAAGCAGAATACATAGATCCAGATTGAATATAGCTCTCTGTAATGTCAAAACAGAATGCATAGATCCAGATTGAATACAGACAGCTCTCTGCAATGTCAAAGCAGAATACATAGATCCAGATTGAATACAGCTCTCAGTAATGTCAAAGCAGAATACATAGATCAGATTGAATACAGCTCTCTGTAATGTCAAAGCAGAATGCATAGATCCAGATTGAATACAGCTCTCAGTAATGTCAAAGCAGAATGCATAGAGGCAGATTGAATACAGCTCTCAGTAATGTCAAAACAGAATACATAGAGGCAGATTGAATACAGCTCTCTGTAATGTCAAAGCAGGATGCATAGATCCAGATTGAATACAGCTCTCAGTAATGTCAAAGCAGAATACATAGATCCAGATTGAATACAGCTCTCAGTAATGTCAAAGCAGAATACATAGATCAGATTGAATACAGCTCTCTGTAATGTCAAAGCAGAATACATAGATCCAGATTGAATACAGCTCTCTGTAATGTCAAAGCAGAATGCATAGATCCAGATTGAATACAGCTCTCAGTAATGTCAAAGCAGAATACATAGATCCAGATTGAATACAGCTCTCAGTAATGTCAAAGCAGAATACATAGATCAGATTGAATACAGCTCTCTGTAATGTCAAAGCAGAATACATAGATCAGATTGAATACAGCTCTCTGTAATGTCAAAGCAGAATGCATAGATCCAGATTGAATACAGCTCTCAGTAATGTCAAAGCAGAATGCATAGAGGCAGATTGAATACAGCTCTCAGTAATGTCAAAACAGAATACATAGAGGCAGATTGAATACAGCTCTCTGTAATGTCAAAGCAGGATGCATAGATCCAGATTGAATACAGCTCTCAGTAATGTCAAAACAGAATACATAGATCCAGATTGAATACAGCTCTCTGTAATGTCAAAGCAGAATACATAGATCCAGATTGAATACAGCTCTCTGTAATGTCAAAGCAGAATGCATAGATCCAGATTGAATACAGCTCTCAGTAATGTCAAAGCAGAATACATAGATCCAGATTGAATACAGCTCTCAGTAATGTCAAAGCAGAATACATAGATCCAGATTGAATACAGCTCTCAGTTATGTCAAAGCAGAATACATAGATCAGATTGAATACAGCTCTCTGTAATGTCAAAGCAGAATACATAGATCAGATTGAATACAGCTCTCTGTAATGTCAAAGCAGAATGCATAGATCCAGATTGAATACAGCTCTCAGTAATGTCAAAGCAGAATGCATAGAGGCAGATTGAATACAGCTCTCAGTAATGTCAAAACAGAATACATAGAGGCAGATTGAATACAGCTCTCTGTAATGTCAAAGCAGGATGCATAGATCCAGATTGAATACAGCTCTCAGTAATGTCAAAACAGAATACATAGATCCAGATTGAATACAGCTCTCAGTAATGTCAAAGCAGAATACATAGATCAGATTGAATACAGCTCTCTGTAATGTCAAAGCAGAATACATAGATCCAGATTGAATACAGCTCTCTGTAATGTCAAAGCAGGATGCATAGATCCAGATTGAATACAGCTCTCTGTAATGTCAAAGCAGGATGCATAGATCCAGATTGAATACAGCTCTCAGTAATGTCAAAGCAGAATGCATAGATCCAGATTGAATACAGCTCTCTGTAATGTCAAAGCAGAATACATAGATCCAGATTGAATACAGCTCTCTGTAATGTCAAAGCAGAATACATAGATCCAGATTGAATACAGCTCTCTGTAATGTCAAAGCAGGATGCATAGATCCAGATTGAATACAGCTCTCTGTAATGTCAAAGCAGGATGCATAGATCCAGATTGAATATAGCTCTGTAATGTCAAAGCAGGATGCATAGATCCAGATTGAATACAGCTCTCAGTAATGTCAAAACAGAATGCATAGATCCAGATTGAATACAGCTCTCAGTAATGTCAAAACAGAATGCATAGATCCAGATTGAATACAGCTCTCAGTAATGTCAAAGCAGAATACATAGATCCAGATTGAATACAGCTCTCTGTAATGTCAAAGCTGAATGCATAGATCCAGATTGAATACAGCTCTCTGTAATGTCAAAACAGAATGCATAGATCCAGATTGAATACAGCTCTCAGTAATGTCAAAGCAGAATGCATAGATCCAGATTGAATACAGACAGCTCTCTGCAATGTCAAAGCAGAATACATAGATCCAGATTGAATACAGACAGCTCTCTGCAATGTCAAAGCAGAATACATAGATCCAGATTGAATATAGCTCTCTGTAATGTCAAAACAGAATGCATAGATCCAGATTGAATACAGACAGCTCTCTGCAATGTCAAAGCAGAATACATAGATCCAGATTGAATACAGCTCTCAGTAATGTCAAAGCAGAATACATAGATCAGATTGAATACAGCTCTCTGTAATGTCAAAGCAGAATGCATAGAGGCAGATTGAATACAGCTCTCAGTAATGTCAAAGCAGAATACATAGATCAGATTGAATACAGCTCTCTGTAATGTCAAAGCAGAATGCATAGAGGCAGATTGAATACAGCTCTCAGTAATGTCAAAGCAGAATGCATAGAGGCAGATTGAATACAGCTCTCAGTAATGTCAAAACAGAATACATAGAGGCAGATTGAATACAGCTCTCTGTAATGTCAAAGCAGGATGCATAGATCCAGATTGAATACAGCTCTCAGTAATGTCAAAGCAGAATACATAGATCCAGATTGAATACAGCTCTCTGTAATGTCAAAGCAGAATGCATAGATCAGATTGAATACAGCTCTCAGTAATGTCAAAGCAGAATACATAGATCCAGATTGAATACAGCTCTCTGTAATGTCAAAGCAGAATGCATAGATCCAGATTGAATACAGCTCTCAGTAATGTCAAAGCAGAATACATAGATCCAGATTGAATACAGCTCTCAGTAATGTCAAAGCAGAATGCATAGATCAGATTGAATACAGCTCTCAGTAATGTCAAAGCAGAATACATAGATCAGATTGAATACAGCTCTCTGTAATGTCAAAGCAGAATGCATAGATCCAGATTGAATACAGCTCTCAGTAATGTCAAAGCAGAATGCATAGAGGCAGATTGAATACAGCTCTCAGTAATGTCAAAACAGAATACATAGAGGCAGATTGAATACAGCTCTCTGTAATGTCAAAGCAGGATGCATAGATCCAGATTGAATACAGCTCTCAGTAATGTCAAAACAGAATACATAGATCCAGATTGAATACAGCTCTCTGTAATGTCAAAGCAGAATGCAGAGGCAGATTGAATACAGCTCTCTGTAATGTCAAAGCAGAATACATAGATCCAGATTGAATACAGCTCTCTGTAATGTCAAAGCAGAATGCATAGATCCAGATTGAATACAGCTCTCTGTAATGTCAAAGCAGAATACATAGAGGCAGATTGAATACAGCTCTCAGTAATGTCAAAGCAGAATGCATAGAGGCAGATTGAATACAGCTCTCAGTAATGTCAAAGCAGAATGCATAGAGGCAGATTGAATACAGCTCTCAGTAATGTCAAAGCAGAATGCATAGAGGCAGATTGAATACAGCTCTCAGTAATGTCAAAGCAGAATACATAGATCCAGATTGAATACAGCTCTCTGTAATGTCAAAGCAGGATGCATAGAAGCAGATTGAATACAGCTCTCTGTAATGTCAAAGCAGGATGCATAGAGGCAGATTGAATACAGCTCTCTGTAATGTCAAAGCAGAATGCATAGAGGCAGATTGAATACAGCTCTCTGTAATGTCAAAGCAGAATGCATAGATCCAGATTGAATACAGCTCTCTGTAATGTCAAAGCAGAATGCATAGATCCAGATTGAATACAGCTCTCTGTAATGTCAAAGCAGAATACATAGTCAGATTGAATACAGCTCTCAGTAATGTCAAAGCAGAATGCATAGAGGCAGATTGAATACAGCTCTCTGTAATGTCAAAGCAGAATACATAGATCCAGATTGAATACAGCTCTCAGTAATGTCAAAGCAGGATGCATAGAAGCAGATTGAATACAGCTCTCTGTAATGTCAAAGCAGGATGCATAGTCAGATTGAATACAGCTCTCTGTAATGTCAAAGCAGGATGCATAGTCAGATTGAATATAGCTCTGTAATTTCAAAGCAGGATGCATAGAAGCAGATTGAATACAGCTCTCAGTAATGTCAAAGCAGAATGCATAGAGTTAGATTGATTACAGCTCTCCGTAATGTCAAAGCAGAATGCATAGATCCAGATTGAATATAGCTCTCTGTAATGTCAAAACAGAATGCATAGATCCAGATTGAATACAGCTCTCAGTAATGTCAAAGCAGAATGCATAGGAAAATTGAATACAGCTCTCTGTAATGTCAAAGCTGAATGCATAGCAAAATTGAATACAGCTCTCTGTAATGTCAAAGCAGGATGCATAGAGGCAGATTGAATACAGCTCTCTGTAATGTCAAAGCAGAATGCATAGTCAGATTGAATACAGCTCTCTGTAATGTCAAAGCAGGATGCATAGAAGCAGATTGAATATAGCTCTCTGTAATGTCAAAGCAGGATGCAGAGAAGCAGATTGAATACAGCTCTCTGTAATGTCAAAACAGAATACATAGATCCAGATTGAATACAGCTCTCTGTAATGTCAAAGCAGGATGCATAGAGTCAGATTGAATACAGCTCTCTGTAATGCCAAAGCTGAATGCATAGCCAGATTGAATACAGCTCTCTGTAATGTCAAAGCTGAATGCATAGCCAGATTGAATACAGCTCTCTGTAATGCCAAAGCAGAATGCTCATATGTTGATACAACCAGCTGCAGTAATTTGGTAATAATGCCTCTCCAGAGTAGGGCAGTTTAATACATAGCACCCTGTGAGTCGTGTGAGAACAAGAATTCCACACAATCAAAAGGACCACTTTGACCGATAAGCTAAAAGGACCACTTTGACCAGTAAATCAAAAGAACCACTTTTACCAGTAAGCTAAAAGGACCACTTCGATCAATAAATGAAAAGGACCACTTTGACCAGTAAATCAAAAGGACCACTTCGATCAGTAAATCAAATGAACCATTTTGATCAGTAAGCAAAAGGACCACATTGACCAATAAGCCATAAGGACCACATTGACCAGTAAATGAAAAGGACCACACTGATCAGTAAATCAAAACGACCACATTGATCACTAAATCAAAAGGACCACATTGATCAGTAAATCAAAAGGACCACATTGATCGGTAAATCAAAAGGACCGCATTAGCCAAAATGACCACTTTGACCAGTAAACCAAAAGGATCACTTTGACAAGTGAGCTAAAAGGACCACTTTGACCAGTAAGCTAAAAGGACCACTTTGACCAGTAAGCCCAAAGGACCACTTTGACCAGTAGGCTAAAAGGACTAGTAACCTCCTCAAAAGTAACTTGAGGTTGATAGCAAGTATGCACACAAAACCTGAGGTAAAAACCTTGAGGTCTTGAGGTAAAGATAAGAAACTCTGAACTTTACCAGTGACCACAAAATTAAAGGATGAGCCTTTCGTCAACCTCTGGCAGACATATGTTCAAGTTCTGATCCATAAAGATTGACCAGTACTGAAAATGAGGATGAAATATGAAAACTTAATTGTGAAAGACAAGAGTTATGTTACAATAATAAAAGTATCATGAGGTGACAATACTTGGTAAATGAAATGAAAAATCTATCTATTGTATACGATGCACAAGGCTCGGACAACATAAGCATAACATTTAATTTGTACAACAATTCACCTGAAATAGCGGCTTTGACTGCCTTGAAACTTCTCCATTGCATCCAGAGAACCCATGCCTCGATACTTTTTTAATCTGACACCATCAGCAAAGAAATATTCCCCAGGTGCTTCAGATGTCCCAGCTAGCATTGAGCCCATCATAACTGTAGAGGCACCTAAAGACAATGCTGAGACGGAAAATAAAATATAGCTCACTTTAATTCATTACATCCGACATGCTGCTTTTGATACATATTCATTGATAGTCGATCTAAGACACTTATAAATAAAATAATTCTGCTTCACCCGGGGCCAAAGTCTGAAAAATACAAAAATAGCGCACTGTTTTCCATCAATATCAAAATATTGTGCTCATGATAACATGAAAAGAAGATGAATCGTAAATAAATGAAAACAGAAATCATTGATATAAAATCTATGAATGTGAGTGGAATATTCTTGTAATTACATAATTAATTAATAAATAATCAAATACCCTTCACTAGTTTAACCCTAAGCACACTGATGTCAATATTCTATCTTTTACTGCGTCAATAGCAAGCAAAATGGTGTTTACTTTTCAACAATTTTGGTGGACGATGTTGCTGTCTATGACAGCACCATCTTCCACCAAATTTGTTGAAAAATAAACTCCAGTTCATCTTTTAATTTAATTTGAAAATTAAAAATTTTGACATCAGAGTGGTAAGGGTTAATAGTGGCAAAAGTGTGTCATGGAGAAATCTCAAACATAAAACACAGAATGTCACAAAAAATATATAACGACTTTCAAGATTTTTCACCATCTTCGCCAACGAATGTTTCACTATTTCAGTCAAAGTTTTACACAATTAATTTGCTTTGGTTACAATGTATCAGCACCTCTTAGAATGTGACATGAAACTGATTTTACTAAATTCTACTGATATTTAAAGAACTGAGTGATATTATAGCGACTGTAAACATTGAGACATTCTCCTGATGTCAGAAGACGCTTCCACAATTTGGTCATTTGTCAAAATACCTGGATTTCCGCAATAGAAAAGGACCTGTATCGCTCATCTGGAACATAGGCATTTCAACTAGACAGGCCATCACCTAAAAATAGAAGCCTACACTTTTGGACACAATTGCCCCAAGAATTAAGGATGTGTCCTACCAAATTTGGTTAAAATAGGTCCAGTGAGTCGCGAAGACTTTAAATTTCCCATTGCTTTACTATGGGAGTATTTAGAGGTTGGATGGTTGGTTACGCAAAATCAACAAGAGCTCCGCAAACAGCGCATAATACCCCGCAATGAACGAGCTTTCAGAAAATAGCAATTTCTACCTCAGACCTAGAGCAGTCATCCTCTGAAGTTTCAAAGCGATTCACTAAATAGTCATGGAGCTATCATCCAGAAGCCAATTTTCAAAATGTGGCTGGCGGAAATATTGGATTTCGGATCATCTTCAAATTCGATAAGCTACTTTCTCAGACCTTGTCCGGTAAGCCTATGAAGTTTCAAAGCGATCTACACAGAATTGGAGTTAGCGTTCGAGAACCAATTTTCAAGATGGCCACCATTCGGACCATCATCAATTTCGATAGGTTTCTTCTCCATACGTAGTCCAACCACCCTATCAAGTTTCAATGTGATCTGATAAGTGGTAACACAGTTATCATCCGGAAACCAATTTTGATTTTGGATCATAGTCCAGTTCGATAGGTTTCTTCCTCAGACCTAGTCCAATCATCCTATGAAGTTTCAAAGCGATCCGATTAACGGTAGCGGAGTTATCATGCGGAAACCAATGTTCAAGATGGCCGCCAGTGGCTGGCACCCATCTCGGATTTTGGATTATCATTGATTTCAATAGCTTTCATCGACAGACCGATTCCAATCATCCTATGAAGTGTCAAAGCGATCCAATAAACGGTAGCGGGGCGTCATCGTGTGGAAACTAATTTTCAAGATGGCTGCGGTGACTGGTGGCCATCTTGGATTTTGCTTCATCATCTATTTCCATAGGTTTCTTCCTTAGAACTAGTCCAATCATCCTATGAAGTTTCAGTGTTCCGATAAATGGTAGTGGAGTTACAGTACAAATCTTAGTTAGCTTTACTTAAACGCATCCTAAAGCTCGTTTAAAACGCGTCTGTATGGCGTCATTTTCTCGTAGTGATTTGCCTAGACATTGCGCGTTTGGTAAAATCTCAATACGCATCTTGAATTTTATCTTGACGGGTTGAAATTTTGACACTACGAGTTTGACATTTTGAATGACGGGTTTAACTTTTTGCCCTATGCGTTTGGTAGCGTTTGAAAATTTTACGATAAATTAAACGCGCCATCAATTCCAACCGCGGTTCTCCAGTTCTTTCGACGAGTCCTATGGCTAGAAGCAAACGGATACTCGGTTCCTAGTCTAGGCAGAACCGCTTATCAGTACATGTTTCCTCCATACATGTATCTCGCGTGCTTTGCAAACTTTGAGCGATTCGTACAGCAGATTTTAACTTATTTACGTCAATTTGTGGCTGGATTTATCAGAAGATGTATTTAATTTAGTGTTTCTTCGCGGGATTCGTCTAATTTCTGCGTTTTTATAGTGAAAATCTCGATATATCTAATGCCGAATGGACACGAGTCTTGAATTGGAACACCATTCCATTCTGATGACGTCATCGCGTATATATTTAACCTCGTTATCTTTGATTGGCAGAGATATTGTTGGAAAAGCCATCAATAGCAAATCTGATTGGTTGAACTAATCTCATGACGCTTTGACAGTTGTGTACTATTAGACGACAGTAAAAAAGCAACATAACCTAAACAAGAATTTCCAGACTTTGGCTGTGATCTGGCCAAAAACCAAGTTGGATCCAGATCGGGTACAAATTTTAATCTATGGATATATCGGAAAAAAACTGGTCAGATTGTGCTCAAATTTTAATAAAGGAGGTTGTGTGATCATACATTAAGATTTAACAACCCTGGATGTGATCAAAAGAAAAATTATAGGCTGTGGGTTACAATCTCTGATAACTTGGATCTATCTGACGATGGAAAGTAAGTGATAACTAGATTGTTTGGTCGATGGCGTATCATAGCAATCGACCACATTCACTACCCCAGGGGAGGAGCCAAATGTAATACCAGAAATGTGGCTGCAATGCAACCATGAATCTCGACTTCATGACAGCAATGAAAGCTGATGATTGACTTCAAAGATAAAATAAATTTAGAAGGCTTATCAACAAGGGGGCCAAGGGCCAGTAACGGTATCCTGGACGGTATATTGCAATAAGGGCTGCCAGCAGAGAAGGCCGCTACTATGTAAAAAAGGCTGCCTATAAAATATACCGAGTATGTACATACCTATCTATCTATCTATCTATCAAAAGTTTTCAAAATATTCAGTAGGTTGCCTGTATACCCTTATCTAATTTCCACTTCCTATTTTTCTTTTGAGATGAGGCGGACATAGAGGCGAACTGTCAAAATATCTCATCTGATGACGGTTGTTGCTAAGCACAGAATTATAAAAAATAATTCTGAATAGAAGTTCTAGAGCCAACTACTGCAGAATCCTTCCGCCAAATTTGGATATAATCCACCAAGCGGTCATGGAGAATATGCATTTTGACAATTTATGTCCAGCCAACTAGGGTTGCAATCTGTCAAGCGGTTAATGAGGAGTAGCGTTTTGACAATTTCTGCTAAATTTTCATTAAAGTCAAAGATTTTCACACAAAAATTGACCAATCAAAATGCATGTTCGGAAGCCCAAAGCATTAGGGTCCTTCCAGCCAAATTAGTTTGAAATCCGCCAAGCGGTTAATGTATGTATGAGACACGGCATCACACAATGATGTTCTGGCCAAACGGTCAACATCACTGATACGCATGGCAACCATCTGCTGTCCGCCATCCATCCGTCAACTTATGTTTTTAAACATAAGTTGACGGATGGATGGCGGACAGCAAATGGTTGCATGCGTATCAGTGATTTTGACCTTTTGGCCAGAACATCATTGTGTGATGCCGTGTCATTATAAGGAGGCATGTGTCCAAGTTTAGGACCAGTATGATCAACCAAACATGAGATATAAACAGAAAAGTTGAGCTAAACGCAAATTAAACACTGCTGGGCGACGTGCATGGTATCACAATAGCTCATTTTACTTCGTAGGCGAGATAAAAATGGCCTCTTGCACTCTATAGTAACCTACAACATTTGTTTGAATTCCATCCACCGCTTTCGGAGGAGTTACATTACACAGAGACTGGCGTGGATCGCTGTGAAAAACCTGGAGGTCTTAAGGGGAAATGATCTGTGAGAGCAGGGGTTAAAACTAACATGAGCGTGAGGTTAGCAGAAATTGACCAGGGCTAGTACAATTTGTAACTGACCAACCCAATGGTAACAATTTGGCATGTCAACTCTTTAATGGTCAAGGTGGTCAAAAGATTCCTCTACTGTGAGCAGAGCAAGACGACTATTTTTGGAAATTTACCAGTAGAATGACTGGCTCGATAATTGAGCCAGTCATTTCAGTGGTAAAATTAAAAAAATAGTCTTCCCTTGGTTTGCAAAGATTTGAAGGGCTATAGCAGAATCTAGTAATCACTAGTCCTATCTAAATGTAGTGGCTCATCTGGCTTAATTTAAAACTATTGAGAGGGTGTCAAATGATGTGCTAGAGTGTGGGCAGGACTATGGGAAATCTAGATAAATCTGGAAGACACTACTCCCTGACTACATAAAATAAATGTTGTCAGTCAATCCACAATCATATGGATAACCCACATACCAAATTTGGTTGAATTCCACCCAACTGTTTGGGAGGAGATAGCATGATGAATGGATGGAGACAAATGCATCCCAATTTTTTCAAAACATGGAGATAAAGAAAGGACTCGAGGAGATTTTAAAGGTAGGTAGGTAATTAATTCAACGTCATCATATTAAAATTATATTTTCTTTAACACTCATGCAGGTTTTTGCGGAGGCAGGGCCCTTGCACCATTTAGTGCTCTAAAATTCACACCATCCAATCATTACCTTCACACATGGTTCATTGGCCTAATGGATTTTAGGACAGAGATGTCTTCCATGTATGTACTTGATCCAACATTTGTCAAAATGACCCATGATTTCTTGAGGAAGTGGGACAGTTCACCCCACTAAGCAACCGGATCGGCAGAACCAGGCTCATATCATCCAAAACCGGTTTCTGCAGTGGTGTTGAGAAATATTTATTTGCAGACCAAGAAAAGGCTATTTTTGAAAATTTATCCCTGGAATGACTGTCTCAATAACAGAGCCAGTCATTCTAGTCATAAGTTTTCAAAAATAGTCTTCTCTTGTTCTGCAAATAGATATTTTCCTATAGGTCATTGGTGGTCTGACTTGAATCAGTCTTTCACTCTCCTGAGATGCGCTATTCACTGTCCTCAGCGGTCACTCACCTGGAAGCACCAATTCTCCACCGGAAAACTTTGAAGTCTAGATGCTCTCCGAGAGCAGCTGAGGCCATGTATAAATAGGATTAAGGGCTGTTTTGTTGTCTATGAAATTTAAATATTTTTTTACTAGTTTCCATAGAATTTTTTCTTTCAAACTTCACATCACCCGAGTTGCAACCACCATGCATGCCACCCAGAAAAATTAGTGAATAATCCAGCATGCTTATCAGGTACCACTGTACCACAATGCATGTCACCCAACAAAATGAATGAATAAACTGGCATGATTATAATCGTGCTGGTTTATTCTAACAAATATTATCGCTGAGGTATGTGGTGGTATAGTGAATATCACTATGTGCGATGTACGCTGTACTCAGACAGAGTGAGATTATAGTAGCTAATTTATTATTGTGGCGTGAGACTGAGTGGTTGTAGTAAACACTTGACCGGGCAGTGCAGGGTTGGTACACCTTTTTAATAATTTATTACATAATGTACTTGTACCAACACAGATAGATTGCTATTTTGTCGTGCTACTATTACAGTGCTAGGTCAGGTGTTCACTACCACCGCTCAGTCTTACTTATAGTTTTGCCCAATGGAGGAATCCAGTTTTAGCTATTCCCCGCCCATCTCTAGCTAAGCTCCACCCAAGCTTTACCTGCATTGGGATCGATCTCTGTACTCTCTGAATCTCAAATTCCTAAAAACTATACATGTTTAAAGCTGTTGATATGACAGCAACAACTCCCAGTCAAATTAGTTTTAAAATATTCGACATCATTTTTATTAACCCTTTAATGGTCATGCCGACCAAAACTGGCCTCTGTTATGGCCTTGTGGAATGTCCATTTACAGGCCAAGAGAATGGAATTTTTGAAAATTCACCACAAATGACTGGCTCAATGACCGAGCCAGTAATTTGTCATAAATTTTCAAAAATTGCATTCTCTTGGCCTCTAATTGGACATTCAATAAGTGGATATTAAAATTTTCTTCACCAAATTTGTCCATTAAAGGGTTAAATAGAATACAAATAGTCCGTCATCAATTAAGTGTCTGTGAAGATTGACGATCTCATTGATTATGTTGTCATCCTTATGCATCATGTAGTTGATTATGACATCATGATTGATGGATAAAATGGAAAGGTCCATTATGTAATGCTTATAACTCCAGGTGTAATCATATTTGTTTCACTTTCTATTTCAGCTACTGTTGAAACATAGCCAGACCACAAACAAATGTTGCAAAAATAATCGTACGAAATCTGGAACAGCAGGACAAAAATTTGAAAGACCACTATCAGTAATATATGACCTGTGACCAGCAACATCATTCATCAACACAGACAGTAGCATAACCATAAAACACCGCTGATCACCAGCATGGGCAATATTATATAGGACCAAGATAGTTTACTTTTGTTCTAGAGACTGGACTTGTATTGTTATTGATCATCGATAACAATACAAATCTCAAAATCAACAGTAAAGTAAACTTAATCTTGGTCCTATATAATATTGCTCATGCTGCTAATGAGTGGTGGTTTGCGCTACTGTCTGTGTTGGTGATTGTTTGAGCAAACTCTGCATTATATCAATATGGCAGCATTCAATAACAATGACATTAAACTTTTTTAAGTGAATGAATAAACAATTTAATCAAATCCAAAATGACCTGGTTTGACTTATTTACTGTATGTAAGTAAAGGTTGTATGGTGTTTTCATCATTTCTTTGATCTTCAGTGGAACAAGGATTGAGAATTTTTCCCCACTGTGAACAGCAGAACAAGGTAGTTAAAGGTAAGTAAAGCTTCAGCTTTACAACCCTTTACTGTCCAATATTTGTCAAGAAAATGTTAATTTCTGCTGAACCCTTTAATTGGTCAATTTGGTCAAGAAAATTCCAATTGTCTCATAAAATGTCAATTTGCTGACCAACACTATTCTGGGAGCCAGTCATTCCAGTGATAAATTTTCAAAAATAGTATTCTCTTAGTCAGCAAAAGGGCATTTCTCAGGAACACTGCAGAGGCTGGTTATGGCTGATTTGACCATTAAAGGGTTAATAAATGCCCATTTGCAAGCCAAGGCAATTTTTTAACATTTAGAACTTTAAATCCTGTGTCTGAGAATCTGTAATAACCCCGTCGCAATATATTAAAGAAAATGTAATTAAGGTTTAACGGCCCATTGCTCGTAATGTTAAATTAGCCCCTCTGAAAATGGCGTATCTCCCAGGGTATTATGGGAAATTTGATTGTGATGACGTCATTGTGATTCTATGAATATAATACAGGGTGGGAATATCGCCTCCAACAAGGGAGTACTTCTACTATTGCATTAACAATTTCAAGCGACAAGAGAAAATAATAAATTTGTTACGAATGTGTCAAAATTCTGGTGAATATTTTGAAACTAATTTGACTGAAAGCCATCTTCCAGTCAAATTGCTTTCAAAATATTCAACATCATACTTATACAATGACTTTAAAAGTGGAATTCTGGGATTTCAGGTTCAAATGGGTAAAATGTGGTAATTCATTGGTTTAGATTTGGGGCCTACTTCCCTGATATTGCACGTTACTATGCCAATATTGGCCCAGTAACCTGCATTATCATTCTTGTTTTAGTAAACGCGATGTCACCGACAATGAGAAAGTTATTGATTGTCGCAAGAGAGCCGCAGACACAAAATATATATATATCCATTTCGTCCTGGTCGCGAAAAAACAATGTTGAAGATAAACAATCCGATAATCTCGATCATCGACGCGTGTCTTTCACTCTTTGTTTAGTTTTCGAGATAACTAACTTGAAGCACTGTCAGTAATAAGCCCGAGTTAAGATGCCGAAGCGGTCAAATATATAGGCATCATACTTTCTGATTGGCAGTTTCGTTATTCCGTGTTATCTGTCTACTTTTTAGTCTGTGGCGTACACGAAATGTGCGTAGATTGATGAATTGCACACACAAAAATATGTTATTTTCTAAACAGTTGACGCCATCTTTGCTAGATCTGATTAAATATGCGTGTATTCTCGACCAATCAGACGGTGGTACCCGTTGCCGAAAACGGGTAATAACGTTATGTACTCGGATACTCCTGGAGTGAGTTCAGGAAGGCGAATGTTCGGTGAACGTTCGCGTTCTACGTGGTACAGTGTTCAGTATATAATGGAAAACGTTTTTCGCGGTCCTGAACGCACGCCAGGCATGGGTAAAACAATTATGTACGCATGTGCATGTCTATGTAAAAGCGGAGATTTTCGGTTACATATTATGTATGAAATAGCGAAATTGAAAACAACCGAATGTCAGGTTTGCAGATTTTGTAAATCGCTTCCATTTCCGTTATAAGACAAATTTGACATAACACACTAGCTGCAACTGGTGCATATATTGTTCTAAAAAGTTATGCCTATTACATCGGCTCAAATTAGACTATATTGTAATAAACCCATTTCAGAGAATATCTTGGTTTATTCATCCAGATTTCAAAAGAAATTGTGGATTGAAAATTTATTAAAATATATGCACAGTCATCACTAGCTTCATACTCAGTAAAGAATACCCAGGTGCAGAGTTCACACACATCCATTTTATACAAAATTAGGATTGATTACTATGATGACATTTCGACAATTATCATTTACAGCCACAAAAAAGCTAAAGGCGGTGCATGTACTTAACACATATACGGCTCCAATTGCAATTTAAATTTACATGTACGGGTCCTTGACAGACTATAGACCGATTCCACTTTATGTTTAATAACGCGTAGTAAGAATATTTGTAGCGTTAATGAATACATTTGATTGCGCGTTTGACTTTTTCCGTGACGGGTTTAAAATATTTCATGATACGTTTAACATATTGTAGGACGGGTTAGACTTTCCGTTAGACGCGCCTATAAAATAAATAAAATGCGTTTGGTGTTTGGCCACACCTGGAAACGCTACGAGGTTTTGACGCGTTAAAGACACATTTTTGTTTCGTTTTTGCTTCGTCAAACAGTAAAGCTAACTAAGGTCTGTACTGTATCGTGCGGAAACCACTCCAACGCCCACCGGCCCGCCCGTAAACGCCATCACATAAGACAACAGCAATTTTTTTGGCGCGGTATAAAAAGCGCAGAACGTAAATGAGGTTACGTGAAAATGAGTTCTTGCTTTATTTACAGACAGGAAGAAAGATATTTATGTTAACCAGATGCTCAAAATCATGCTTTGGATATTTGTGCATCATGAATTATGGCAATGCTTGGATTCGCCTAGAAAATTGTTTCTACAAGATTGCTGCACATATTAATCTCTGAAATTAAATCTATAAGGTAGCCTGCTAAAGAGGTTATGCAAATGACTGGCACATAACTAAACTATTGGTTATATGGAAATAATACCAGTAACCTAAGCATTTGGCCAATCAAGTTCCCTAAAAAAACTTGGTTCAGCTATTGGCCTAGATGATGTTTCATCAGTTTTGAATCGATCCCTCACACAATTTCGGTGAATATTTTTTAAGACGTTTCCAAAAATCAGCCAAATTCCAGGATGGCACCTGGCTGAATTGGTTAATCGGCTTCGTTTGAACATAGATCTCTTATACCCTAAGAATGCTTTCAGGCAAGTATAACTAAAATCACCAAAAACCTATATAAAATCAATTTCGGCTTCAAAATCTATCAAACAAAAGAATCTGACATGGCCACCAAACATACTACATTTTGATTGGTCCACGTCAGCCATGTTTATTTATGAATCAATTTCCTGTGAACAAACCTTAATGACCTTTAGTGTCTAATCATATCTCCCAAACTGCAGCCCAATCCATTCAGTGGTTCTGGAGAACTTGAGAATTCATTTTAGCGAAATATAGGTCAAAGATGACTGCCGAAGTATTTGGCCAATCAGGTTCCCTTGAACCAACCTGATTTCAAATTTATTCCCACAAATCTTTGCACTGCTTAAAGTATATGCAAGTAGTCTGCGATGGAATGAGATAAAGGCAGCCATTGAAACTAAGATTAACATTTGAAGTCGGCTAAAATCGGCCTTGAGAAATGTCCATTTGCAGGTCATCAGGTGGTTATATTTGAAGTGTTACCACTGGATTAGCGGACCCAATAACCGAGCCCATCATTCCAGTGATAAATTATCAAAAATGTTCTTATCTTGGTCTGCAAATGGGCATTTCCCAAGACCACTGCAGAAGCCGTGTTTGGCTGACATAAGTGTTAAAGGGTTAACTGACCGCCTGATGAATTTTTGTACATTAGATATTCTATATGGTTTAACTCTGGATATGTTGAATATTTTGAAAACAATTTGACTGAAAGTTGTTGGTGGATAATCCACCAACAACTTTCAGTCAAACTGTTTTCAAAATAGTCAGTATGTCCAGAGTTATTGCCCATTGAAATTATTGTCTGGTAGCTTGCAGCAGTTAGACAGTTAGAAAGTAAAGTAACTGGAGAAAACGGAGCCATTGATGTGAGTGAGAGCCTGTTATTACTCACCTTTGACTATATGACCAACAGACCCCACACCACCATCTGCTATCACAGGAATGCCAAATCTTCGAGCATATTCTGCCACTCTGTATACTGATGTTCCTTGTGGCCGTCCAACTGCCATTACTGTAACATAAACATGACACAGATGTCAATAAAAAAGTGCTGAAATTTATACCCCTACCCCTACCCCCACCACCACACAATGGATCAATGCAACAAAGGAAATTGACACAACATAATATGTTCATGTTTATCTACGTACCGTATACATAAAATATTGCACAACTTTACAATCTATCCTTGAAATGAAAATATGAATTTTGCAGAATTTTAAGTGTTTCCCATATTTGGCCATTACTTGCTAAATGCAACAAAAGTGAAGAGGGCATATCCCCATGGGATCAAATATTTCAGATACATATCTGGCCTGGACAAGAAATGGATGCATGTTTAAAATTTCGCTCAGAGGAGTAAATCTGACATGTCTGATGATTATGGATGCATTTGGCCGAAAATGGCACATACACATCTCCAGGTGGTAATATATTTAGATATTAACCTTCTCAAAATCATAACTAAACCGTAGGAGGAATTGTGTTGACAAAAACAAAGATCAGGCAAACAGACAGACAGCTGTTCATTATAAAACTCTGCACTCCATGCCAGCGAGGATAAATCAAAGGGCTGATGACTAGGATAGGTCTGCCATTATCGGAAAATCAAGTTCGACTACACAGGTAAGAAAAGGAGTGAATGTCAATATGCAGGCCATGAGATGCCTACTTCTGAAACTGTATCACTGGAATGATACGGTTATCTAGCCAGGCAATTCCAGTGATAATTATTCAAAGACAATCTTTTCTTAGCCTGCAAAGTGACATTCATCATGAGCATTGCAGAGGCTGACAAGAGGTGGTTAGACCATTAACATCATGAGCATTGCAGAAGCCGACAAGCGGCGGCTAGACCATTAACATCATGAGCATTGCAGAAGCCGACAAGCGGCGGCTAGACCATTAACATCATGAGCATTGCAGAGGCTGACAAGAGGCAGCTAGACCATTAACATCATGAGCATTGCAGAAGCCGACAAGAGGCGGCTAGATCATTAACAGTATGAGCATTGCAGAGGCTGACAAGAGGCGGCTAGACCATTATCATCATCATCATTTCAGAAGCCGACAGAGGCGGCTAGACCATTAACATCATGAGCATTGCAGAGGCTGACAAGAGGCGGCTAGACCATTAACATCATGAGCATTGCAGAGGCTGACAAGAGGCGGCCAGACCATTAACATCATGAGCGAAAAAGCCGACAAGAGGTGGCTAGACCATTAACATTATGAGCATTGCAGAGGCCGACAAGAGGCGGCTAGACGATTAACATCATGAGCATTGCAGAAGCCGACAAGAGGCGGCTAGATCATTAACAGTATGAGCATTGCAGAGGCTGACAAGAGGCGGCTAGACCATTATCATCATCATCATTTCAGAAGCCGACAGAGGCGGCTAGACCATTAACATCATGAGCATTGCAGAGGCTGACAAGAGGTGGCTAGACCATTAACATCATGAGCATTGCAGAAGCCGACAGAGGCGGCTAGACCATTAACATCATGAGCATTGCAGAAGCCGACAAGAGGTGGCTATACCATTAACATCATGAGCACTACAGAGGCCAACAAGAGTCAGCTAGACCAGTAATATCATGAGCATTGCAAATGCCGACAAAAGTCGAATTGTACCTTCCTGCGTGATGCATATGGACCCTGATCCCATACCGACTCTCAGTGCATCCACACCAGCATCGATGAGATTCTTTGCTTGCGCGGCAGTGACCACTGAAAACAAACACATTATTTCTATGTTAGTCATTGAGGAGTCTGTGTCAGAGAACATAGCTATCCAGAATGCTTAATTAACTCTTAAATGGTCAAATTTGGTCAAGAAAGTCAAAATATTTACTTATTATTGAATGTCAATCTGCAGGCCAGTCCATGATAGATTTGCGAATGTATTCTTAACCATTTAATGGTTAAGCCAGCCAGAACTGGCCTCTGCAATGATCTTCAGGTGTGTCCATTTGCAGGCTATTTTGGAAAATTCATCACTGAAATGCCTCCCTTGATAATCAAGCTAGTCATTCCAGTGGGAAATTTTCTAAAATTGTCTTCTCTTGGCCTGCAAATAGAAATTCATTTTCAATTATCTTGGAAAATCTTGGCGAATAAAGTGTTACACTTATAATGAGTGATTTTTAAAGTTTCTTAAACTAATAAAAATTTTCATAAAATCAATGATGCTGGTTATATGACATTGGTACTGTTATTCTGTTTTATTTCAGGGTTCATACAGCAGGCAGGTTTTCTTATTCAAGGACTTTCAAGACTAAAGGAGTTGATTTCTCAAGGGCTCAGAACCAGCATCCCAGACAAAGTGAGGATATGACACTGGTGCAAAATTTCATATGGCTTACCTTTAGAACTTTTCAAATTACAGTTTGAATTTTGGAATTTACTCGGTTCCAGATAGATTTTGCCAATCAAATTTTCTTAAATCTTTATTTACATCAGTACTTGAACCTTTTGCAGTACTTTTCAAGACAAATTTCAAATTCACGGCTTTTCAAGGCAGATGCAAAAATTCAATGGCTTTTCAAGTTTGTACAAACCCTGTATTTTGTTATTTTGAGGAAAAGCACAGACGGGCTACTCTTGAGATTTGCATTGAGTGAATAATCTGCTGATTATGTGGCTAAATGCAGATCATCTGGCCACAGATGAACGAGGCGCTTGACTGTAACTGTGGACGCATGTCATCAAGTCCAATACCGCTATGCAGATTTTGAATTAAGTCTATGGATGTAGACATTTATCATTAACTCTTTACACTAATACTCTCATAAAGTTAGTGAAATCTGCATGTGCCGATTCATTGTATTACTCCGACAAAAGTCTGATGGCATCCAATGGGTCTATTGGATAATGAAAGTCTGTTTGAGTGACAGGTGTTCTCCACCCTGCCCCCGCCGCACGCTAGGGGTGGAGCCTAATGTAAATGGTGTCTCCATCCGCAATCAGATGGGTAACTCACATAAACACTTTGATTAAATTACACCAAACGGTTTGGGAGGAGACAGCTAGATTGACAGACAATCAGATAGACAGACAGATGGAGGCGATTGCAATATCCCCTTCATTTTTTCAAAATATGAGTGGATAATCATCTAAGCCCTACATTAATTAAATGTCTAACATAAAACTTTAACACTCTTCTAATTCTTGGCTTGAAAAGGAGACAATATCACCCAGAAATTAACTAAATTCAAACCACGTAAAAGTATTAGAAAAATTCAAAAATCATTTTCATTACAATTGCAGATGGGATGCAATAATGGTATAGAACAAATCTGTTATATAGAGATCGATTAAACCCTTGACAAAGTGTGTGCGTGTGTGCGTGTGTGCGTGCGTGCGTGTGTGCGTGCGTGCTTGCATGCGTGCGCTTGTTTGCAGACACATTGTTAATATTGTTAGTAAAATGAAGATTCAGTATTGCATAGCGTCAGCTTTGATGGAAATATGTGTAAATTCTGAGGACAAAGTGCACACAAGCTCGCTGTACTCACACACCAAAGACATTCCATAGGAACTGAGCATTCAATATTTACTGTGGCTGACAGTACCTATTGACAAGTGTAGCTAATCTTGTGCCACAAACATACACACTACATGTACATATATTTGACATGTTCAGACATGCTACTGGTTTACCATTGCCTCCTATGATTTGTAGTTGTGGATAGACTTGTTTCATGTGACGAATCATATTGATTTGGTAAATAGAATTTCCCTGCGATGAGTCCTGTTGTTAATGAGAAAAAACAATGGAACAAATGTTAAATAAGTACAGTCACACTGGTCAGGCTAGGCCCACTGTGTATAGAATAATGACGCATCCAACAAAGGTACAGTACATGCACACAGAGTAAAGATTTACATATAATATAATCATAGTTTATGAAAAAAATATGATTGCCAGTCTTCTATAAATGTTATGATTACAGGGTTTTATAAATCTTTTGATTGCAGGGTTTTATAAATCTTATGATCACAGGGTTTTATAAATCTTACATGTATGATCGCAGGGTTTTATAAATCTTATGATTGCAGGGTTTTATAAATCTTATGTCGCAGGGTTTTATAAATCTTTTGATCTCAGGGTTTTATAAATCTTATGATCGCAGGGTTTTATAAATCTTATGATCGCAGGGTTTTATAAATCTTTTGATTGCAGGGTTTTATAAATCTTATAATTGCAGGTTTTTATAAATCTTATGATTGCAGGTTTTTATAAATCTTATAATTGCAGGGTTTTATAAATCTTATTTTTATTGCAGGGTTTTATAAATCTTATGATCGCAGGGTTTTATAAATCTTATGATCGCAGGGTTTTATAAATCTTATTTTTATTGCAGGGTTTTATAAATCTTATGATCGCAAGGTTTTATAAATCTTATGAACGCAGGGTTTTATAAATCTTATTTTTATTGCAGGGTTTTATAAATCTTATTTTTATTGCAGGGTTTTATAAATCTTATGATCGCAGGGTTTTATAAATCTTATGAACGCAGGGTTTTATAAATCTTATGATCGCAAGGTTTTATAAATCTTATTTTTATTGCAGGGTTTTATAAATCTTATGATCGCAGGGTTTTATAAATCTTATGAACGCAGGGTTTTATAAATCTTATTTTTATTGCAGGGTTTTATAAATCTTATGATCGCAGGGTTTTATAAATCTTATGATCGCAGGGTTTTATAAATCTTATTTTTATTGCAGGGTTTTATAAATCTTATGATCGCAAGGTTTTATAAATCTTATGAACGCAGGGTTTTATAAATCTTATTTTTATTGCAGGGTTTTATAAATCTTATGATCGCAGGGTTTTATAAATCTTATGATCGCAGGGTTTTATAAATCTTATAATCGCAGGGTTTTATAAATCTTATGATCGCAGGGTTTAACACATCAAAATAAGAATCCTCACATCAAGAACGTACATCTGCAGTCCAAAAGAAAGAAATGTTTTAACCCTTTGATTCTCGGAGACCAGAAGTCATAAGTTCTTTATGATAGAAAGATATAGATAGATAGATAGATAGATAGATAGATAGATAGATAGGATAGGATTGTCCATTTATATTGCATTGAACTCCATGCGATTGCATGCTCTAAGCGCTATAGCCTATACATTTAATCATTTGACAATCCCAGACCGGCAGCCACATATGGCGCACAGAGCTCTGCCATCGCAGGTACCTATTTACAGCTGTCGACTGGAGCAACACAGAGTTAAGCGACTTGCTCAAGGACAGTGTGGCGGACTGGCAAACTAAAAGTTACGAGCCCAAATCCCTAACTACTCACCCACTGCGCCTCTATGTGATGCAGGCAATATTCTCTTGAATAGTTTGATACTAATTTGACTAGGAGCTGTTGCTGTCTATAGCAGCAATAGCTTTCAATATATTAAGTTTCAAAATATTCAACAGCTTCCGTATATAGTCATCTTACAATTGAAATTTTGGACTGCCAAGGCATTAGAATATCAAGGAACATTTCTGTAACCTGACTAGATCAGTAACTACACCCATCATTCCAGTGCTAAGTTTTCTATATTTTGATTTTTAACTGTAGATGGACACTTACAAGATCACCGCAGAAGCCATTATTGCTGGCAACATTATTAACTCTTTAATGGTCATACCAAAACTGGCCTCTGCTATGGTCTTGTGGAATGATCATTTACAGGTCAAGAGAATAAAAATTCATTCCAGTGATAAATTTTCAAAAATTGTATTCTCACGGTCTGTAAATGGACATTCAATAAGAAAATAATTAAGTTTTCTTCACCAAATTTGACCATTAAAGGGTTAAAGCTGTTAGTACATAGAGTATGGCAAATGATAATCAAGACAGCAAAGTATGCAGGTGTATAATCACACAGCCACTCACTCATAATCACAGAGCCACCCACTCATAATCACAGAGCCACCCACTCATAATCACACAGCCACTCACACTCTGCCGGTCACCCACTCACTCATAATCACACAGCCTCCCACTCATAATCACACAGCCACCCACTCATAATCACACAGCCACTCACACTCTGCCAGTCACCCACTCACTCATAATCACACAGCCACCCACTCATAATCACACAGCCACCCACTCATAATCACTAAGCCACCCACTCATAATCACACAGCCACTCACCCATAATCACACAGCCACTCACTCATAATCACACAGCCACCCACTCATAATCACACAGCCACCCACTCATAATCACACAGCCACCCACTCATAATCACACAGCCACTCACACTCTGCCAGTCACCCACTCACTCATAATCACACAGCCACCCACTCATAATCACACAGCCACTCACACTCTGCCAGTCACCCACTCACTCATAATCACACAGCCACCCACTCATAATCACACAGCCACCCACTCATAATCACACAGCCACTCACACTCTGCCAGTCACCCACTCACTCATAATCACACAGCCACCCACTCATAATCACACAGCCACCCACTCATAATCACTAAGCCACCCCCTCATAATCACACAGCCACTCACCCATAATCACACAGCCACTCACTCATAATCACACAGCCACCCACTCATAATCACACAGCCACCCACTCATAATCACACAGCCACCCATTCATAATCACACAGCCACTCACACTCTGCCAGTCACCCACTCACTCATAATCACACAGCCACCCACTCATAATCACACAGCCACCCAATCATAATCACACAGCCACCCACTCATAATCACACAGCCACTCACCCATAATCACACAGCCACTCACTCATAATCACACAGCCACCCACTCATAATCACACAGCCACCCATTCATAATCACACAGCCACTCACTCATAATCACACAGCCACTCACTCATAATCACACAGCCACTCACTCATAATCACACAGCCACTCACTCATAATCACACAGCCACTCACTCACAATCACACAGCCACTCACTCATAATCACACAGCCACTCACTCATAATCACACAGCCACTCACTCATAATCACACAGCCACTCACTCATAATCACACAGCCACTCACTCATAATCACACAGCCACTCACTCATAATCACACAGCCACCCACTCATAATCACACAGCCACCCACTCATAATCACACAGCCACCCACTCATAATCACACAGCCACTCACTCATAATCACACAGCAACTCACTCATAATCACACAGCCACTCACTCATAATCACACAGCCACTCACTCATAATCACACAGCCACTCACACACACACTCTGCCAGTCACCCATTCATGGAATCACACAGGCACTCACACTCTGCCAGTCACCCATTCATGTAATCACACAGCCACTCACACTCTGCCAGTTACCCATTTACATAATCACACAGCCACTCTGCCAGTCACCCATTCATGTAATCACACAGCCACTCACACTCTGCCAGTCACCCATTCACGTAATCACACAGCCACTCACACCCTGCCAGTCACCCATTTACGCAATCACACAGCCACTCACACTCTGCCAGTCACCCATTCACGTAATCACACAGCCACTCACACTCTGCCAGTCACCTATTTACGTAATCACACAGCCACTCACACTCTGCCAGTCACCCACTCACGTAATCACCCAGCCATTCACACTCTGCCAGTCACCCATTCATGTAATCACCAAGCAAGCCACTCACACTCTGCCAGTCACCCATTCACGTAATCACACAGCCATTCACACACTGCCAGTCACCCATTCATGTAATCACCCAGCAAGTCACTCACACTCTGCAAGTCACCCATTCATGTAATCATCCAGCAAGCCATTCACACTCTACCAGTCACCCATTCACGTAATCACCCAGCAAGCCATTCACACTCTACCAGTCACCCATTCATGTAATCACACAGCAAGCCACTCACACTCTACAAGTCACCCATTCATGTAATCACCCAGAAAGCCATTCACACTCTACCAGTCACCCATTCATGTAATCCCACAGCAAGCCACTCACACTCTACCAGTCACCCATTCATGTAATCACCCAGCAAGCCATTCACACTCTACCAGTCACCCATTCATGTAATCACCCAGCAAGCCACTCACACTCTGCCAGTCACCCATTCATGTAATCACCCAGCAAGCCACTCACACTCTGCCACTCATCCACTCATGTAATCACCCAGCAAGCCATTTACACTCTACCAGTCACCCATTCATGTAATCAGCCAGCAAGCCACTCACACTCTGCCAGTCACCCATTCATGTAATCACCCAGCCACTCACACTCTGCCAGTGCCACACTCACGTAATCACCCAGCCACCCACTCACACCCTGCCAGTCACCCACTCACTTAAGCACCCAGCAAGCCATTTACATACTCTGCCAGTCACCCACTCACATAATCACCCAGCAACCCATTCACATACTCTGCCAGTCACCCACTCACATAATCACCCAGCCACCCACTCGCATACTCTGCCAGTCACATGTATAACCACCCAGCCACCCACTCACATAATCACCCAGCCACCCACTCACACTCTACCAGTCACATGTATAATCACACACACACACACACCCACTCACATAATCACCCAGCCACCCACTCACATACTTTGCCAGTCACATGTATAATCATACACACACACCCACTCACATAATCACACAGCCACCCACTCATAATCACACAGCCACCCAATCATAATCACACAGCCACCCACTCATAATCACACAGCCACTCACCCATAATCACACAGCCACTCACTCATAATCACACAGCCACCCACTCATAATCACACAGCCACCCATTCATAATCACACAGCCACTCACTCATAATCACACAGCCACTCACTCATAATCACACAGCCACTCACTCATAATCACACAGCCACTCACTCATAATCACACAGCCACTCACTCACAATCACACAGCCACTCACTCATAATCACACAGCCACTCACTCATAATCACACAGCCACTCACTCATAATCACACAGCCACTCACTCATAATCACACAGCCACTCACTCATAATCACACAGCCACCCACTCATAATCACACAGCCACCCACTCATAATCACACAGCCACCCACTCATAATCACACAGCCACTCACTCATAATCACACAGCAACTCACTCATAATCACACAGCCACTCACTCATAATCACACAGCCACTCACTCATAATCACACAGCCACTCACTCATAATCACACAGCCACTCACACACACACTCTGCCAGTCACCCATTCATGGAATCACACAGGCACTCACACTCTGCCAGTCACCCATTCATGTAATCACACAGCCACTCACACTCTGCCAGTTACCCATTTACATAATCACACAGCCACTCTGCCAGTCACCCATTCATGTAATCACACATCCACTCACACTCTGCCAGTCACCCATTCACGTAATCACACAGCCACTCACACCCTGCCAGTCACCCATTTACGCAATCACACAGCCACTCACACTCTGCCAGTCACCCATTCACGTAATCACACAGCCACTCACACTCTGCCAGTCACCTATTTACGTAATCACACAGCCACTCACACTCTGCCAGTCATCCACTCACGTAATCACCCAGCCATTCACACTCTGCCAGTCACCCATTCATGTAATCACCACGCAAGCCACTCACACTCTGCCAGTCACCCATTCACGTAATCACACAGCCATTCACACACTGCCAGTCACCCATTCATGTAATCACCCAGCAAGTCACTCACACTCTGCAAGTCACCCATTCATGTAATCATCCAGCAAGCCATTCACACTCTACCAGTCACCCATTCACGTAATCACCCAGCAAGCCATTCACACTCTACCAGTCACCCATTCATGTAATCACACAGCAAGCCACTCACACTCTACAAGTCACCCATTCATGTAATCACCCAGAAAGCCATTCACACTCTACCAGTCACCCATTCATGTAATCCCACAGCAAGCCACTCACACTCTACCAGTCACCCATTCATGTAATCACCCAGCAAGCCATTCACACTCTACCAGTCACCCATTCATGTAATCACCCAGCAAGCCACTCACACTCTGCCAGTCACCCATTCATGTAATCACCCAGCAAGCCACTCACACTCTGCCACTCATCCACTCAGGTAATCACCCAGCAAGCCATTTACACTCTACCAGTCACCCATTCATGTAATCAGCCAGCAAGCCACTCACACTCTGCCAGTCACCCATTCATGTAATCACCCAGCCACTCACACTCTGCCAGTGCCACACTCACGTAATCACCCAGCCACCCACTCACACCCTGCCAGTCACCCACTCACTTAAGCACCCAGCAAGCCATTTACATACTCTGCCAGTCACCCACTCACATAATCACCCAGCAACCCATTCACATACTCTGCCAGTCACCCACTCACATAATCACCCAGCCACCCACTCGCATACTCTGCCAGTCACATGTATAACCACCCAGCCACCCACTCACATAATCACCCAGCCACCCACTCACATACTTTGCCAGTCACATGTATAATCATACACACACACCCACTCACATAATCACACAGCCACCCACTCATAATCACACAGCCACCCAATCATAATCACACAGCCACCCACTCATAATCACACAGCCACTCACCCATAATCACACAGCCACTCACTCATAATCACACAGCCACCCACTCATAATCACACAGCCACCCATTCATAATCACACAGCCACTCACTCATAATCACACAGCCACTCACTCATAATCACACAGCCACTCACTCATAATCACACAGCCACTCACTCATAATCACACAGCCACTCACTCACAATCACACAGCCACTCACTCATAATCACACAGCCACTCACTCATAATCACACAGCCACTCACTCATAATCACACAGCCACTCACTCATAATCACACAGCCACTCACTCATAATCACACAGCCACCCACTCATAATCACACAGCCACCCACTCATAATCACACAGCCACCCACTCATAATCACACAGCCACTCACTCATAATCACACAGCAACTCACTCATAATCACACAGCCACTCACTCATAATCACACAGCCACTCACTCATAATCACACAGCCACTCACTCATAATCACACAGCCACTCACACACACACTCTGCCAGTCACCCATTCATGGAATCACACAGGCACTCACACTCTGCCAGTCACCCATTCATGTAATCACACAGCCACTCACACTCTGCCAGTTACCCATTTACATAATCACACAGCCACTCTGCCAGTCACCCATTCATGTAATCACACAGCCACTCACACTCTGCCAGTCACCCATTCACGTAATCACACAGCCACTCACACCCTGCCAGTCACCCATTTACGCAATCACACAGCCACTCACACTCTGCCAGTCACCCATTCACGTAATCACACAGCCACTCACACTCTGCCAGTCACCTATTTACGTAATCACACAGCCACTCACACTCTGCCAGTCATCCACTCACGTAATCACCCAGCCATTCACACTCTGCCAGTCACCCATTCATGTAATCACCACGCAAGCCACTCACACTCTGCCAGTCACCCATTCACGTAATCACACAGCCATTCACACACTGCCAGTCACCCATGCATGTAATCACCCAGCAAGTCACTCACACTCTGCAAGTCACCCATTCATGTAATCATCCAGCAAGCCATTCACACTCTACCAGTCACCCATTCACGTAATCACCCAGCAAGCCATTCACACTCTACCAGTCACCCATTCATGTAATCACACAGCAAGCCACTCACACTCTACAAGTCACCCATTCATGTAATCACCCAGAAAGCCATTCACACTCTACCAGTCACCCATTCATGTAATCCCACAGCAAGCCACTCACACTCTACCAGTCACCCATTCATGTAATCACCCAGCAAGCCATTCACACTCTACCAGTCACCCATTCATGTAATCACCCAGCAAGCCACTCACACTCTGCCAGTCACCCATTCATGTAATCACCCAGCAAGCCACTCACACTCTGCCACTCATCCACTCAGGTAATCAACCAGCAAGCCATTTACACTCTACCAGTCACCCATTCATGTAATCAGCCAGCAAGCCACTCACACTCTGCCAGTCACCCATTCATGTAATCACCCAGCCACTCACACTCTGCCAGTGCCACACTCACGTAATCACCCAGCCACCCACTCACACCCTGCCAGTCACCCACTCACTTAAGCACCCAGCAAGCCATTTACATACTCTGCCAGTCACCCACTCACATAATCACCCAGCAACCCATTCACATACTCTGCCAGTCACCCACTCACATAATCACCCAGCCACCCACTCGCATACTCTGCCAGTCACATGTATAACCACCCAGCCACCCACTCACATAATCACCCAGCCACCCACTCACACTCTGCCAGTCACATGTATAATCACACACACACACACACCCACTCACATAATCACCCAGCCACCCACTCACATACTTTGCCAGTCACATGTATAATCATACACACACACCCACTCACATAATCACCCAGCCACCCACTCACATACTTTGCCAGTCACCCACTCACATAATCACGCAGCCACCCAATCACACTTTGCCAATCATCAACTCACATAATCACCCAGCCAGCCACCCACATAATCACCCAGCCAGCCACTCACCCACATACTCTGCCAGTCAACCACTCACTTAATCACCCAGCCAGCCACTCACATAATCACCCAGTCAGCCACTCACATAATCACCCAGCCAGCCACTCACATAATCACCCAGCCAGACACTCACACTCTCTCAGTCAACCACTCACATAATCACCCAGCCACCCGCTCACACTATGCCAGTCACCCACTCACACTCTGCCAGTCACCCACTCACATAATCACACAGCCACCCACTCACACTCTGCCATTCACCTACTCATATACTCTGCCAGTCACCCACTCGCATACTCTGCCAGTCACCCACTCACACCAACAAGCCAGCCACCCACTCACATAATCACCCAGACACCCCTCACATAATCACACAGCCACCCTCTGCCAGTCATATATAATCACACATACGCCCACTCACATACTCACCCACTCACATACTCTCCCACTCATATATAACCACGTAGCCAACCACTCACATACTCTGCCACTCATATATAACCACGTAGCCAACCACTCACATACTCTCCCACTCATATATAACCACACAGACACCCACTCACATACTCTGCCAGTCATATATAATTACACAGACACCCACTCACATACTCTGCCAGTCATATATAATTACAGACACCCACTCACATACTCTGCCACTCATATATAACCACACAGACACACTCACATACATTGCCAGTTATATATAACCACACAGACAGCCAGTTATATATAACCACACAGACACCCACTCACATACTCTGCCAGTCATATATAATCACACACACCCACTCACATACGCTGCCTGTCATACGTAATCACACACACACACACTCACATACTCTGCCAGTCATATATAACCACACAGACACCCACTCACATACTCTGCCACTCATATATAACCACAGACACCCACTCACATACTCTGCCACTCATATATAACCACAGAGATACCCACTCACATAATCTGCCAGTCATATATAACCACAGACGCCCACTCACATACTCTGCCACTCATATATAACTACAGAGATACCCACTCACATACTCTGCCAGTCATATATAACCACACAGACACCCACTCACATACTCTGCCAGTCATATGTAATCACACACACCCACTCACATACTCTGCCAGTCAAATACATAAGCAGCATCACCACAATATTTTTATAACTACCACATTAACAACTGAATCAATATATACAATCATTTGACCACTGAATTCCTAGAATCCCGATTTCAAAGTAATATTATCGGTAAGTTGAATATTTTAAAACTAATGGCAGCAATAGCTCCAGGTCAAATTCATTTGAAACCATTCAACAGAATACTTATTAAATTGTAAATACATCAGACATACAATTCATACACTTTCGTGACAGTTTTCGACTTCATAACAGACTTGTGTCATTCTGATTGTGACCTTAGCCAGCTAACAAGTGACGCCTTTGACTATGAAGCCAGATACTTGAACAACAGATCGGATCCAGCCTCTATATCACGTTTGAACTAAATAACCTGTCACCAGAGCCGGAAAATGGACACATTAATGGAGTATCTTGGGACACCTGCATATTTGGTTTGAATAGAATGTATTATTGTCTAAATAGGCACACGATACTAGATATGTGTACCTCTGTACTACTAAGCTTACAAGGATGATAAAGTCGACGCCAGCTTGAATGAGGAGATCCACTCTCTGTTTGTCTCCTTCTTGTGTCCCGACAGCTGCACCAACTAATAACTGCTTTCTGAAACACAGATAGCATGCATTAGCTTATTAGTCAGACACACATCTCAATGGAACAGTTTATCCATCCATCATATGACATCATAATCAACTAGGTGACATGTAGGATGACAACATAATAATCAATGACGTAAATGAGTGCGTCACAGACATAATTGGTGATGGACTAACTGTTGTACGAGTTGTATATCTTTACAATTTATTAAACATGCTGTTGAATATTTTGAAACCACTTTGACTGGGAGCTGTGGCTGTCATAGGCAGCAACAACACCCAGTTATATTAGTTTCAAAATATTCAACAGCTTACCTGTATAGTTTTCTGGAAATTGATAGACAGGGAGTTCAGAGATCGATCGATTCCAACACGAGAGAGGTGTGGGTGGAGCGTAGCTAGAGATGGGCGGAGCATGGCTAAAACTGGAAAGGTCAATTGTGCAATATGCTAGACAAGTACTATTTTTCCTTTCCAAATCTGAGATATCTTGGCCAAAGTTTTCCAATATTTACACTCTGGCACAACCAGCTAACACTTTCAGTTGAACACTACAGATAAAGTTACAAGACTATGTTGAATATTTTGAAACTAATTTGCCTGGAAGCTGTTGCTACTTCTAGGTGCGTTGACAAAGAATAGCAAAATTGCTTCATATTTTCTGACAATGTCTATATGTTTTTTATTTAAAAGGACAAATTTAGTCTTCTATTCTGATTATAAGTATATTTTTGAAAATTTATCATTGGAATGACTGGCTTAGTTATTGAGCCAGTGATTCTACTGCTAACCTTTCACAAATAGTCTTCTGTCCGCCTTCAAACGGACATTTCATAAGATCATTTGCTGGCTTGACCATCAAAGAGTTCAAATATCCAACAGAAACATATCTACGTGATAGACAATAGAGGGATACAATATGTCCCTCAACTGCCTGTATCTGATGTCATAATGACATATGTCACATGTTAGCTGCTCAGACTACAATCAAAATGATGTATCTCCATCATGAAAACCGAGAAGATGTCACAAAAATATACGAATAGTATGTTTCTGGCAAAATTACAATTGAAAAAAAATTCTATTGAATATAAACCATAAGCCACAATAGATCCCAGGCAAATTAGTTTCAAAATATTCAACAACTGACATGTATAATCACCATGAAATTGTGATTCTGGGAAGTCATGGTTCAAAGTATATAAACTGATTCAAACACACAAACAAAGTGGACATAGCTGCGATAGAAATGGGGGTGGCAAGACTAGAAATTGACCCCTCTATGTTATACAGGCCTTCTGCAATGTTGTATGGGATAAATAACACATTGATCGTGGTATCATTCTTAACCCTTACCAATTTGATGTCAAAATCTTCAATTTTCAAATTAAATTAAAAGATGAACTGGTGTTCATTTTTCGATAAATTTGGCGGAGGATGGTGCTGTCATAGACAGCAACATCATCCACCAAAATTGTTGAAAAATTTACACGAGTTTCTTTGCTATTGACACAGTAAAAGATAGAATATTGACATCAGCGTGACAGAGGGCTAACACGTATTAAGATTTTCGCAGTAACATCAACATATATCTTACTGTTCATCTTTAGATGCTAGAGGAAATTCCCTGCCCTTTTTAATATCAGTTCTCGCCATCAAAGCCACAAGTTCGTTGTTCTCATTTGTAATTGGTAATTTTCCTGAAATAGAAATTTGCATGTTCAGACATGTCAAACTCTGTGAATGTCCACTTGTATGTTAAGAATTTTTTTGAAATTTTACCACGTGAATGACTGGCGCAGTAATCGAGTCAACCATTCCACTGGTAAATTTCTAAGAAAATTGTCATCGCTTGGCCTGCAGAGGAAAAATCTCACAAGACTAGTATAGCTGTCTTGACTCGAAAAGAGATGGAAATGTACTCTTCAAGGAATCAGCCAGTCTATTGTTCAGGTTTGATTAAATCAGTCTTAATGCAGCTTCTAGTCATACTGGCATCGTGATCTTAGCACGAAATTATTAGCACCACACAAGTGCGAACCAATACATACATGTATCATGGTGACTTTAGCATATATCATTCTCTATCTCTGTATGTGTAGCAGCATTCAGCGTGATAGATAAACTTTGGAAGGGCAGCGTATCAGAAAGCACAGGAAGGCGTCACAGCATCATTAGCTGATATCATCAAGTGAGAGGACTAACCACAGTATTACTTAAACTGTAAACTAATACCTGTAACCCTTGAATTTGTTGATGAAAATTTCAATTTTTTCAAAGAAAATGTCAATTTGCAGACCAATAGAAGACTTATATGAAGGTTTATCACTGGAATGACTGGCTCGGTTATCGAGCCAGTCATTCCAGTGGTAACTTTTCCAAAATAATCTCTTGGTCTGCAAATTCTAACTTCTGTGTTTCCTGTTTGAATAGCCAGAACTATTACGTGTTTGGAAATTAACGGAAGGCTGGCACTCAAGAATCTGGCGTCATAATCAAATATGTTACATATTAGCTGCCATCACAGTCATAATGGCATAACTCCATCACAGAAATTGACACCTTCTATCACAATATTGTGCGAATAGTATATCTCTGATGAATTTACAAATTTAATAACCATTCTGTTGAACATTTTAAAAATAATTTACCATGAAATTAGACTTCCAGGAATTCAGATTTCAAAGTTTCATATCGATTCCAACATGTGTATTAAATGGGCAGAGTTAAGATAGAAATGGATCCCGGTATTGTTCTGCTAAACCTTCATACAAATTGGACCAGTAACTGAGAAACAATATGAGACAGGGAAAGGGTCTAACTAAGTTGTAAGAACTTGTATCCAATCCCTTTGTAAAAAGCCTACAATATGTTTTAATCAAATATGAGACAAAGAGGCATACACAACTGCAAACCCCTCTTTCAGCAACAGGACAATGGTTACCCTTTAATATGTACACACAAGAAACAACAAATTCTTTATGATCTAAGGAATATTCAGTTGATATTTTGAAACTAAGTTGACATGGAGCTTCTGCAACAGGTTCCAGTCCAATTAGTTTTTAAATGTTCAAAAGTTTACGTTTTACTGTAGTCTGTATATAGGCATTTTTTTAAATTGAGACACTGGCATTTCTACGGGACAACAGTGAAATAACTAATGGCCATCAAACATTGTTGCTATGAATGGCATATTGCACTACCTTTCTTGCTTTTCTGTAAGATCTGTTGTGCCTCTCTGAAGCTCACTCCCGCTTGAGCAATGACCAGATTGTCCAACTTTGTCATCACCTGACAAACACAAAGGTTTACACAACATAAGCTCCAGGAGCAAGATATTATGACAGAGTGCCGTTCCACGAGTTCTCAGAACATCAGATTATGATAGAGTTACATGCCATGAGTTCTCAGAACATCAGATTATGATACAGTAACATGCCATGCATTCTGAGAACATTAGATTATGATAGTGACATGACATGCATTCTGAGAACATTAGATTATGATAGTGACGTGCCAAGAGTTCTGAGAACATCAGATTAGGATAGAGTTACATGCCATGAGTTTTGAGAACATCAGATTTCATTATGATAGAGTGACATGCCATGAGTTCTGAGAACATCAGATTATGATAGAGTTACATGCCATGAGTTCTGAGAACATCAGATTATGATAGAGTTACATGGCATGAGCTTTGAGAACATCAGATTATGATAGTGATGCGCCATGAGTTATGAGAACATCAGATTATGAGAGTTACATGCCATGAGTTTTGAGAACATCGGATTATGATAGAGTTATATGGCATGAGCTTTGAGAACATCAGATTATGATAGAGTGACATGCCATGATTTCTGAGAACATCAGATTATGATAGAGTTACATACCATGAGTTCTGAGAACATCAGATTATGGTAGTTACATGCCATGAGTTCTGAGAACATCAGATTATGATAGTGACGTGCCATGAGTCCCGAGAACATCAAATTATTACGGAGTGATGTGCCATGACTTCCGAAAACATCAGATTATGACAGTGACATGCCATGAGTTCTGAGAACATCAGATTATGATAGCGTGACGTGCCATGAGTTCTGAGAACATCAGATTATTACAGTGCCGAGCCATGAGTTCTGAGAACATCAGATTATGATAGAGTGACGTGCCATGAGTTCTGAGAACAACAGCTTATGATAGAGTGACGTGCCATGGGTTCTGAGAATATCAGATTATGCGAGAATGACATGCCATGAGTTCTGAGAACAACACATTATGAGGGTTCAATATTAAAACTGAGCAACATATGGCATGTCTGGGGGACAATGTCCAAATTCTGACTGCAAAAGAATTCTCTTCAAGATAATCAATTTCTTTGGCAGGATTTTCCCTGACATAGTACATGTAATAAAATTTATAATCAATGAGAGACATGAGACATGTCTGTTAATTTGGAATGAACATGCTATTCTCAATAACCAAGAAAGTGTACAATCAATATTTTTAATGCATCAGATAATGCGACCATAAATCAATATAGATTTTGAGTTTTTATTCAGCCTAGTGGTTTCAAGAATTACATGTAAATTCATGCTCACAAATATCACGATAGACTTAACAAGAATGACAAACAGAGATTGCTAAAGTATGCCTCCCCCCCCCCAATTCCGTCAAGCACACCCTCCCACCCAAGACTGGTCACCATGAACATGACCATTGACACCAAAATTGATAGGGTTCTTCGAAACACCAAGGACAACCTCCCATCCAAGGTTAGTAATGATACCTTTAATCGACCTCGAGTTATCATCCGGAAACGCAATATTACATCATTAATTAGGTCACTGTTCTTTGGACCACCAAGGACAAGTTCCCACACCATATTGGTAACAATCCCTTCAATAGAACTCAAGTTATCATCGGGAAACGCAATATGTAATTAATTCGGTCACACTGACCTTGACCGTTGACCGTTTGATGCCAAGATTGATAGGCTTCTTGGGACCACCAAAGACAAGCTCCCATGCCAGATTGGTAAGATCCCTTCACTATAACTTAAGCTCTCATCCGGAAACGCAATATTACGTAATTAATTAGGTCAACATGACCTTGACCTTTGACTGTTTGACACAAAAATCGACAGGGTTCTTCAGACCAGCAAGGACAAGCTTCCACACCAGATTGGTAATGATCCCTTCAATGGAACTTGAGCTATCATTCGGAAACACAATATTACATAATTAATTAGGTCACCGTGACCTTGACCATAGACCGTTTGACGACAAAATCGATAGGGTTCTTCGGACCACCAAGGACCAGCTCCCATGCCAGATTTCTAACAATCCCTTCTATAGAACTCGAGTTATCATCCAGAAACGTAACATTATATAATTAATTAGGTCACCGTGATCTCGACCTTTGACCGTTTGATACCAAATCAATAGGGTTCTTCTGACAACCAAGGACAAGCTCTCACGACAGATTGGTAATGATCCCTTCAATAGACCTTGAATATTATCATCTAGAAATGAAAGCCTGAACAGGCGGACGGACGAACCAAGCAAACGCTATATACCCCCGACCCCCATATATTTATATTTGGGGGGGGGGCATAATCAGCACTTCCATTAAATAAAACAATTTACTAGAAGTCTGGGAGTCTCAAAAAAGCATCCGCTTTTGTTTCTACGAGAATTGATAATACTTACCAGATGTACCATTATGATAATGTCTATTATCTAGTCTAGCGCAAAATAAACAATTAAAACTCCGCACTCTCCATGGTCCTGCCCATACTGTGTCCGGGAATTACCATAGCCTCCAGGTAACGAGTCAATTCCCAACAACAGTCAGATTCGTCTTATATTTGTCTTGACAAACAGCGAAAGCAGCTCAGCCTCACCTCAGTGGGGCAGCTAAGGCGGGCCATAGTACATCTGGTAAGTATTATCAATTCTCGTAGAAACAAAAGCGGATGCTTTTTTTATTCTACTTCGAATAATACTTACCAGATGTACTATTATGATAAACTCCGGATTTCGACAGCCAAGAAACTCTGGTGGGAGGAGGTGAGGCTCGAAACAGCTCTCAACTATCATCCGACAGAGGAGGTTATGAAGAGACTGGAACCCCAGCATACGCTTGGGTCCTGCCATCTGACTCATAGTGCTAAACTTCCATGGTCTAGACCGCGCTACCACCGCCCCCCCCACCTCATTTGCCCGCACAAATTCCAGAGGGCTGTCAAAAGGGGAGGGAACACCCACCAGACCCGTGTCAGCCCTAAGTCTCAGCTAAGGAAGTCCAGGAGAGGGCAAAGAAGCTACTACAACTTCTAATTTTGAAAAAAATATCAGTATATCGAGATGTTCAAATTTGAATGAGTCTATTGTCTGTTGCAATACATAAGATACTCTTGAACCAGACTTTTACATAATCAGTCTGGGAATTCGACTGTAAGTAAATTATTATTAGTCACTTAATTTAGTGCCTGTGGAAGAACCCTACGATGTATGTGTAAACAGTGGTCGGATGTGGCTTTAAGTGAGATTCAATAAATTGGCGACGGATACAGGATTACGTGCGCTGGCGATATCGCGAAGATAGAAATCAGTAAATGACAACTCGGCATGCCATTGTGCTACAGACATCACCTCCTCTAAAGAGATACCCTTATAAAGGGCCGATGATGCTGCTAGCGCTCGGACCTGATGGGCGTTCGCACGATCAATCTGCTTTCTGGTTGCGATTTTATGCAACATCTGAATAGCATCGACAATCCAACGAGAAATGGTGTCTTTCGAGGCGTGAAGATGAGGCACTTTGAGACATAACCACAGAGATTTCGGGTCATCTCTCCACTCCTCAGCGCGTATCTTCAGACATCTGACAGGACACCAAGCAGATGAGCTTGGGTCATGTCTAATTAAACTTGGCAAATTGATCAGCTGTCCTGTTTGCCAGGAAACAAAGACATGGTAATAGTCTTAGCCCATCACCCGTTACGACAAAATGGTCTTGTTCAGCAGAAAGCGCATGAATTTTGCTTCTCCTCAGTGCTGCTGCAACCAAGAAAACTGACTTAATAGTTAACAGTTTAATATCTATAGATCTAATTGGCTCAAAGGGAGCATCCCCTAAAACCTGTAGAACAAGATAGATTCCATGCTGGGATAGGAATTGGCTGTCTAGGTCGCAAATTGCTCATTCCTTTAATAACTTCATTTAAGGTGTCGTTCTCCACTCCTACAGCGGCCAGACTGGGAATGACTGAAGCTAATGCAGACTTATATGGTGCTAGTACAAGTTTGTCAACCTCGTATAAATGACAGATAAAATCTGCTACGCGTTGAACAGATGCAGAAAAGGGATTAATATCGCTTCCCTTACACCACTCTGCAAATTTGCTGATTCTATAATTATATGTTCTGGTGGTTGACCCTCTTCTGGCTGAAGCGACAAATTTCGCTGTTTGCTCAGAAAAGCCACCCTCAATTGCTCGCTGCTTGATAACATCCATGCAGTCAATTGGAACATTTCCGGTCTGTTGTGGAGATACAGACCTTTGTTCTGCAAAATCAGATCCCTTCTGTTTGGAAGAATTGGTTTGCAAACCAGAAGGTCCAGCAGATCCATAAACCATGATCAGCCTGGCCAATGAGGAGCGATAAGTAGTACTTGACATATGCCCTCTCGTATCTTTGTCAGAACTTTTGGGATGAGAATCGTTGGAGGATACGCGTATGCGTACATTCCTTTCCAACTTATCGCCAGTGCGTCCACTGCTAGAGCTAGTGGGTCCGGGATCTGTGACACGTATGTGACCATCTTTGCGTTTCCTTTCATCGCAAATAGATCCACATTTGGCTTGCTCCAATGTTTGAATAGAACCTCTGCTACCGATTTGTTGAGCTGCCATTCCGTCGCACGACAAACCATCCTTCGACTGAAAGCATCCGCTAGGATATTCAATCTTCCTGAAATGTGCGCTGCCCGAAGAATAACATTCCTCTCTTGGCACCACAGAAGATTCCATATCATCATACACAACTCTGGTGACCTCGTCCTGCCTTGGGGGTTCAGATACGACACCACTGTGGAATTGTCTGCCCTTATTAGGACAATCTTGTCTCGGATTTGAGTCTCGAATTTTCCAAGTGCTAATGCCACCGCTAATAATTCAAGAACATTTATATGTTTCTGCGCATCGGTCCGATCCCATTCCCCTGACAGATCGTCCAATACTGCTCACCAACCCATCATCAATGCATCTGTGAAGATGGGCATCTGCGGTTGAGGAGGTTGTAGAGGAACAACTTGCAGGAGATTCTGTTCTGAAAACCAGCACTGAAGATGGAGTATCAATGGTTCTTTTACTAGAATCCTCAGAGATAATGGATCCGTTCTCTACCAGAATGACATTAAATACATCTGAATCGGCCTGCGCCTGAGTGCCGCATAAGGTACCACTTTCTCCAGAGATACTAGCAAACCCCCTATTCTGAGAAATTGACGCGCCGTCAGATAGGCTCTTAGAGAAATTGACTCCAGAACTGCAATCAAGCTCTTGACTCTGCTCTCCGCCGGAAAAGCCACACCATCCCCGAGATTGAAACGAATTCCTAGATACACAAACTCCTGGAATGGAGTCAATCCATCCTAGGTCCTTTAGTAAGGCCAGGACTACCTGAAGATTGTTGCGCAGTGACTGGATTCCCCACCTTCAGCAGCCAGTCGTCTATGTAAGTATGAACAGCTATGTTTCACCTGCGAAGATAAGAAGTCATGGTGAGAACCACTTTGGTGAAGACCCTCGGGGCTGTAGTCAGACCGAACGGTAACGCATTGAATTCCCAGACCTTGTCTTGGAACGCAAAATGAAGATACTTCTGAAAAGGAATTGACATTGGAATATGATTTGATTTCCCAGCTAATGGCTTACTCAGTGTTTCACATTCTCGGACTGAAAGCCGAGGAACCCGGGCATACTGATGATAGGCCTGCTCTGGAAAGCGGACCCTACTCCTAATCCCCTGAGGGGCCTTGGGTAACGTGTACTCCGGCTGAACCAGACGGTACGCCGCGACTTCCAACATGTCAGAAGTCTGAGTGTCAAAGGGTGGAGTTGCCATGGCCGATGAGCTACTCGACAGAGCGCTAGCTGCATGCTGACATCAGCTCCATCGCCGGATCACGCCGAGACCCTTGGTCAGATGTCAACTCGAGATTGTCAGACATCTATCCAAGAACCTGCACCCATTCAGCTCCGTTGCAGAATGATGATTCGTCCATTAAAGGACTACCATTTTCATCTTCCTCACCCTTGGATGAGAAGGCCACCGACGACCCATGCTGAGAACTACAGGCCTAACTTCCAAATCGAAGCGGGACTGCGGCCGCTAACATGGCAGGACATGGGACTCTGAGAGGAGCCGCCATACCCGCATCCGCGATGCTGACAGGAGCCATAAAAGACGGCTCTGATGGCACTCCGGAAAGAGTGAACTCTGGATGGAAGATGCCCGATCGAACGTTGACATCCCCACCCGGCTGACTTATCTGATCAAAACCCGGGGGTGAGCCGCGGGAAATGCCGGAGTCCATCACCTGTGAAAGCTCTGGCATGCCAGTCTTCCATCAAGAGAATGTCCTCTTCCTCTGCTGTCGGCTCTTGAGCCGATGCGCGAGAAAGGTCAGGTGCATGTTCCTCCTCTGAACTGGCTGGACCACCGATAGGATGTCCTGCACCAGGCTGCATCGACGGACTGAAAAGACTCATACCACCTTGAACTGTGCCGCCCAAACACCCAAGGCCGAGTCGATCCGCTCATCCAGGCGCTCCTCCAGTCCTTTAACTGATGCCGGATTCATCTTGGCTGCCTTGTCCTTCGCGATTCTCTCCACACACGCATGCTGATCGCGATCAAACTCCGCCACTAAGTCCGACGACCACTTTACACATACATCACAGGGACTTCCAACCTTTCACTTGGCACACACAACACAGTGGTGCCCTGCAAACTTCTGCTTCATGAAGCGATTGCAACGGGAACATAATGTATCCGGCGGGGCTTTTCCTTGCCCCTTCACATTCTGCAAAGAATAAGAATTAAAACGCTGCACATGATAATATGATGATGAGCAACACACACAATTTACTTGATTGTAATTTAAAATTACTTTTAAAACATTAACTTTCTTTTATATTAATGATAATTAAGTTCCAGGCAGGAAATATTTGAAAATTTTTAGTGAAAATTTTATAAACATGACTTGGTAATTAACTAACGTTAAAATAGCCAAGAAATTAAGACTGATCACTAAAAACACCCTCGACAATGAAGCGAGAGCTAAAGATCGGCTTAAAACAGAGCGCATAGACACGTCAAGCATTAACAAAATGTTAATCATGGGCGCCGCCATCTTGGCTACGAGCGGATCCATCTTGGAAGGAAACGAGTCCTAAGAGAAATTAACCGAGTACCCAAATAAGATTAAAAAGTTAACGAATACCGGAGCAACTCCAACGATGGCTACCATTTTAAAACAATGTGCCAATTTAAGGAAATTTCAAACAGTCATTATGGCACGAATGTATAAATTCTAGATTGATACAACCTGTCCCTGCGACGATTTTCTTTTCCTTCCATAGTTGCATGAGAGAAAACTTGAAAAGATCACTCAATTTGCAAAAATTTACTAAAATTTGAGAGCTCAAAAACGTGACTACTTTCAAAAGCAAAATAGACAAATCTGTCTGTAGCTGGGAATTGACTCAGTCCCTGAAGGCTATGGTAATTCCCGGACACAGTATGGGCAGGACCATGGAGAGTACTGAGTTTTAATTGTTTATTTTGCTACATCCCGGAGGTAACTAATTTTTCCTTATTATGAATCATCCTGGGATCGGGACCAACTTATTTGGAAATAGATAATAGACATTACCATAATAGTACATCTGGTAAGTATTATTCAAAGTAGAACTATGCTTCCAAATTTGACATGTGGTCTCCCCAAACCATTAAGCAGGAAATCTTGCAATTGTTCAATGTAACGCCCCGACAGGATTTAAGAGTTATTGGAAATCTTTATAAACAAATTGCATGTAGCGAAACATTTTAAATTTCCATGTTTCATGTTTGGACTACTATCCAAGAAGTTCCAGAATTCCATTGTTTAGAAATGAGCTTTTCCAGTCTTTGAGAAGTTTTAGCAGGCGGTTTTTGTACTGATTGGTTGTGTCAGAAGATAATTTGGAGTATGTGCGGTGGTCTGAAAGAAGGGCACTGATTTTGTCTTGGTAGTCATCTTTATCCATTATCACTGTGCATCTCCCCTTGTCGGCTGGCAAAATTTGGATGGAGCCATTGTGTTTCAGATGTTGTAAAGCCCTACGTTCTTCAATTGTAATGTTGCTTCTGCTATTTGGTCTTTTGTTGAATTTAGTGACGGTTTTTGACACTTCACTTCTAAGGCTGTCTGCCTGGGAGTTAACAAGATGTTGACAAGCGCTCTCAGTGCAGACAATAATTTCTTCGACAGGGATGGAGTTGGAGGAAACCGCGAAATTTAACCCTCTGGAAAGAATGTCGCGCTTGTTTTCAGTGATATTATGGCTACTGAGGTAAAGAACCCACCTGTCTGTGTCGATCTTGCCGACATTTTCATCTTTACGCGTTTCTTCTAACTTTTTACGGGTGTGGAACTTCTCAAACTTATTGTTTTGTGTTGTTTTTGTTTTGTCAAAAGTGAAGTTGTACGCACGCGCGAGAACCGCTTCCACTTCCGGTTGGTCGTCTAGCCGAATTTTCGTATCCAGGGACTCTTGTAGCGCCGTTTTTTCACAATAAAGCTGATGCAGGGTGTAATCTTGGTTTATCCATTTAATTCACCTTTCCAGTTTATCCTTAGATCATGACATTATAATTAACTTAGTAACGTGTAAGATGAGGTCATAATCATTATGTTATAAATGATTCTATTTGGCCCGTCTTTAGCTCTTAATAGTCATGTTTTACGAATTGTATGTCTCTACTATTTAATAAACATGCCATCGCATTAGTCGAATTAGTTTCAAAATATTCAACATCTTACCTGCATAGTTCTCTGGAAATTGATAGTCAAGGAATTCAGAGATCGATTGATCCCAACATGAGCGAAGTGTGGATGGAGCTTAGATAGAGGTGGTTGGGGCTTAGCAAAAACTGGAAGGGTCCATTACTAAGTCAGTCAAAACAGTCCTTTGAAGTGGTCTTGATGAAAATCCAATTACAGGAGATAAAACTATTTTTTAAAAGTTACCAGTACAATGACTGGATCAATAAACAATGATTAGTGATAAAATTTAAAAAATACTCTTATCTTGGTCAGCATAGGATATTTAATGAGCAAAAATTTCAACTTTCTTGAAAATTCTTTACCATAAAAGGATAATATCGTCGAACATTTTGAAAAGAGCAAATTTACCAATAAACTATTACATAATTTGTCAGACTTGAAAAGACTGAATTCATGTTCATTTTTTGTTACTCCTAGCTTTAATGTGATAAGCTATTTCCGGATTATTCCGAGAAAAGTCGTGCATATGGTGATCAATATAACATCTGTCATGAGTTTTCTAAACAAGCTAACAATGGTAGAAATGATGCTAAGGGGAGATTATACATACTGTCAAATAAACATGGAGATGGACTTACTGAGACATCATGGAATTGCAATTTTAAGTCAATCATTATGAAACATACACATATAAAAGCCAGAGATTAACACAAGATCAATTTGACAAGCGCTTGTGGCTGTCATATCGTTGACATTTGCTGCAAAATGGTTAAACTTACGGGAATATTTCTTAAATTGGAACAGTTGTCTTCAAAATTCAGCTTCAAAACAGTAAATTTAGCTACTAAGTATACATAAAACAAAGGGGTGGGTATCAATATTGACACAAATGTCGCCCATACCTCTCCTAGGGGTGTCTGATATTGCTCGGCTGGGAGAAAGTCAACGTCCCTCTGCGTAACCAGGCCGACCAATTTGCCACCCAACTGACCATTCTCTGTGATTGGAATTCCAGAAAAACCATATTGCCGCTTAGCGCCCATGACATCGTTGACTGTATTTTCGGGCGACATGACAACAGGGTCGATGATAAAGCCTTGTTCATATTTCTACAAGAAGAACAGCAGCATATATGTATATATGAATGACATTAACAGTGACCTTTAACATACATGGAAATGATTATCTCTCAATTTTACATATGACATTTTGTCTACCATTGATATGCAATAGATTTATTTCTAGCTACTCTATGTTCAGCCCATTTCTAGCTACATACAGCCCATTTCTAGCTACGCCCAGCCCATTTCTAGCTATGCCCAGCCCATTTCTTCTAGCTATGTCCAGCCCATTTCTAGCTATGCCCAGTCGATTTCTAGCTAAGCACAGTCGATTTCTAGCTATGCCCAGTCAATTTCTAGCTATGTCCAGTAGACTTCTAGCTAAGCTAAGCCCATTCCTAGTTATGCCCTGCCCATTTTTAGCTATGCCCTGCCCCTTTCTAGCTATGCCCCGTCCATTTCTAGCTATGCCCTGCCCCTTTCTAGCTATGCCCTGCCCATTTCTAGCGATGTCCAGCCAATTTTCAGCTATGCCCCGTCCATTTCTAGCCATGCCCAGCCAATTTTCAGCTATGCCAGCCCATTTCTAGCTATTCCCATCCCATTTCTAGCTATGGCCATCTCATTGGTTCAGCTCTTGGACTAGATCATAATTCATGAGCTTTGCATCAATCTCCCAGATTTTTAGACGTTTCTAAAAATCGGTCCAAATCCAAGACGGCCACCAGCCCAATTGGCCGATCGGCTTCGTTTGAACAAACTTGAATCTCTACGCCATAAGGATGCTTCCTGCCAAATATAATTGAAATTGGCCATAAACTTTAGTAAAAGACTTCTATTTTTGGGACAGAACTATACCTGCTGTCATTTTGATTGCAACGTCAGCTGACTTATAAATTACTTGATTATGACATCAGATACTTGAGTGACAGATTAGATCCCTCCACTGTTCAATAACTGACCAAAAGTCCTTCAAGAAATGTAGTATAGGCAGCATGTATTCAACCAGTTTGATATGCAAACATCTGTTTGTAGAACTCTGTGACATTGTTGCTGTACTTTACAAGAGGTTGACACAGCAACATAATGAGACAGATTTCCCATGAGATGAAGCTTAAGCATTACACTGAAATCTCCTTAACACTCAAGCTGGCAAAAAACTGCAAAGGTGCTAACAAATGTCTATTTGAAGAACTGAATGTTCAAGAAGACTATTTTTGAAAATTTAACAATAGAATGACTGGGTGACAGTCGATAACCGAGCCAGTCATTCCAGGCGTAAATTTCCCAAAACGGACATTTTCTATGGGTAAATTGAAGCTTTACTCCTCATTTATCGGATACGCTTTCCATTATTTTCACTAATGTTTCCTAATGGTGATGCTGTCTAACATTTAAGTTTCAATTACAATACAATTAGCTCATGCAAAGTTTGAATGAGTTTTGAAACATACAATCTTATAACCCTAGTCTTAAATGCAACAATCTGTTCAAAACAAGAAATTACAGTTTTAATGGAGATACCGTAATTTCTCGACTAACGGCTGCCCTCGAATATAGGATGCTGTCCCAAATTTGACCAAAATCCGCCCAAAAAACTCTTGCATTCAAGAATAAGACGGTTAAATTTAGAAAAAACGTACCTTTAAAAAATCAAAAATTGGTATAAAAAATAACCATCACTCAGCGCTTTGTTTAATGCATGACTAAAATTATCATGGTGGAAGAGAAATTATTAAATAGGACCGCCTAAATATCGTGTATCGTCAATAAAGATTGTTTATTACATTAAAATCAATCTAATTTTGGCATAAAATGTCTCCTTGAAAACATAGAAATCGTGTGATAGAAACAGATTGTAATGGCTCTTTTGCGTTTGGAGGCACCGTGTGATCTTATGCGCTAACAGGAGTTGGTTATCTGGCTCTTTTGTGATTGGAGGCGCTGCGTAATCTTATGCGTTAACGGGAGTTGGTTATAAAACGGGTATGGGAATATTCAGATGGTCACTAGTTGTAATGACTCTTTTGCGTTTGGAGGCGCTGTGTGATCTTATGCGCTAACGGGAGCTGGTTATCTGGCTCTTTTGTGATTGGAGGCGCTGTGTAATCTTATGCGTTAACGGGAGTTGGTTATAAAACGGGTACGGGCATATTCAGATGGTCACTAGTTGTAATGACTTTTTTGCGTTTGGAGGCACTGTGTGATCTTATGCGCTAACGGGAGTTGGTTATCTGGCTCTTTTGTGATTGGAGGTGCTGTGTAATCTTATGCGCTAACGGGAGTTGGTTATCAAACGCGTATGGGAACATTCAGTTCCTATCGCACAATGATGATATATAGCAATTTCCGAGTCCACAATATTTAGATTCGAGTACTCGCTCTAATTAGAATAAAGATCTTTTGCGATTGGAGGCGAATCACGTGATTTATACACGTATCTTTTCTCGACGCCATTTTATGTCAAATTCTGGATTAATTTTGATGTAATAAGTGATATGTATTAAAGAATAAGCAATATTTAGGCGGCCCAATTTAATAATTTCACTTCCGCTTCGTGTTTTTGGAGTATACATTAAACAGTCGTCAGGCGGCGCGAATCGTCTAGGGTAAAATTTAGTTCAATTTCCGTGGTACGAGCTGTGACCTTTTAAGAAAAATTTCGACCCAAAAATGTGCGGAAGGAATGTTCTCGATTATAGGATGCACCCCCCTTTCTAGTACATGTATTTTGACAAAAAAACTGCGTCCTTCAGTCGAATTTTAACGGTATATTCGGATAAGTATACCAGAAAATGTACAGATTCCTTTGTACTGACCCATACTGTGCTGATTTGAAAAAATGTGTTAAATGTTCTCAATGCATTATTTACTATTAGAATAATTACTTAATTCATTAATCAATGTTAATGGTCAAAATATCTAAATTCTGCTTCCTCAATGTCTATATGAAGGCCACCAGAAATATTAGAAAATTTCCCGCTGCAATGACTGTCTCATTTACCAAGTCATTTTGCAAGACTACTGTAGAAGCGGTATTTGCTCCGCTGGACCACTAAACCAAGGGTTGACAAAATTTCAGTTTTAATTCTCTTTTTGAAAATGGATTCCATCAAATCAGGCAGTCAGGGACAGACCGCCGGCCAATTAGTTTTTGAGAATAATTCTCATGGTTAGTTAATAAAATCTCAAAATAGAATAATGTACTAGCTAAGAGAATTAAGTGAAAAGTACACTCATGTAACCATACAAGTAAGCTGTGGAAAGATTTTGAAATGAATTTGACTGGAATCTGTTACTGTCCTTGGCAAGAAGTACTATAATCTTTCAGCACAATATAACATGTGAGATGAGATTAGCACCCCTTTAACATTTGGCTAATCTATAAGACCTAAGAAGCCTGTATTGCTCATCTGGACCATAGGCATCTCAACTAGAAAAGTCATTAACAATAAGTAGAACCCTAATGAGTTGAGCAGACTTGTAACAAGAAAACAGAGGCCATGTTTCTTCATGTATCAACTTCTATTGAACAAACTTTTATGGCCCTTAGTCATCAATATCTTATCTCCCAAATTTTGGCCCAATCCGTTCAGTGGCTCTTGAGACAGTCGCTTTCATGAAAACCAGGCCATCCAAGATGGCCGCCCAACCATTTGACCAATCAAGTTCCTTTGAACAAACTTGGTTCAGCTCTTGCCCTAGATCATATTTCATGAGGTTTGCATTAATCCTCCAAGCGGTTTCGGAGATTTTAAAAGTTTCTAAAAAATCGGCCAAAATCCAAGATGGCCACTTGCCCAATTGGCCCATCGACTTCGTTTGAACAAACTTGAATCTTTATGCCCTAAGGATGTTTCCCGCCAAATATAATTGAAATCGGCTCAATAGATCTCGATATGCTAGCTTTTGACAGGAAAATGAACCAAGATGGCCGCCAAACGGTTTATCCGACAGTTTCGAAAATTGCAAATTTGAGATCAGAATACGCAAAAACACATACAAAACCATTTTCAGCCTCAAAATCCATCAAATAAAAAAATCCAATATGGCCGCCAAACAAGCTATATTTTGATTGGCCCATGGGGGCCATGTTTTTTACGGATCAACTTCCCTTGAACAAACTTTAATGGCCCTTAGTTCCTAATCATATCTGCCAAAGTATGGCCTGATCCCCTGTAGAATTTGTTTTCACTAAAACTAGGTCAAGCAAGATGGTTGCCGAACCATTTGACCAATCAAGTTCCCTTGAACAAACTTGGTTCAGCTCTTGCCCTAGATCATATTTCAAGAGATTTGCATCAATCCCCCAAGCGGTTTCGGAGAAGATTTTTAAAGACGTTTCTAAAAATCAGCCAAAATCCAAGATGGCTGCTGGCCAATTTGGCCGATCGACTTCGTTTGAACAAACTTGAATCCCTATGTCTTAAGGATGCTTAAACATAATCAAGCGGTTCTTGAGAAGTCGTTTAAAGAAAAACTTGACAAACGATGGATGGACGACGGACGGATGGATGGACACACACATGACGGACGGTCGCGACGACATAAGCTCACTTGGCCTTTCAGTCCAGGTGACCCATAACAAAATCGGATAATTTATTGTCTAAGAGAGTTAAGATTTGGCTAATGAAATCATAAAATAAGCTAATTTACTGGCTAATGAATTCAGATGGGAAGGTCGGTCCCCGCAAATGTTTGATGAAGCATGTGATGTAGTATATATAAAGTAGCATTCTTTTTAGCTGCAAGTACTTGCAACTCACAACTAGTATTTAAGTTGGTCTGTCTGTCTGTTTATTTGTCGGTCAAATTTTAAATAATTTTGGCAAAGCTGACGATGGCACACCTATAGGGTGCAAGCACTATAGGGTGCTTGCACCCTCACACTTGTTCAATTCTGTCTAAATTACTTCTGGCATGTCTGACTGGGCAGGGCTTTAGAGTTACCTCATTTGGGCACAACACCTATCAGCTTATTTTGGTCATGGATCCATCCATCAATGCTTCTAGAAACTAGAGAATTTGAAATCTGAGAGATTGATTTTGAGCCATTTTAGTTTTAATAGCATTATAAGACCTGAATGGCCATACAATGTATTTAATTGACTGTAAATCAGTTAATTAGTGTTCATAGCAGCTAGTAGGATTTTAATTTGGGATCACTAATATGGGCGGGTTTCATTTGGGCATGACTTGTAAAGTCATAGTTAAGGGGTAATCTAAAGCCCAGCTGGTCTGCCAGTGAAATCAGTTACTGCCTGAAAGCAGTAATCCATTACTCAAATACGAAAAAGACATTCAGATCACCTGTATGATCAGTGACCAATTTCTTGCCATGCTGTTATTATTCGTAGTAGACTAATACAATACAGTTTTGTCATACCTTAACCTTGCGGACCTCATTAGCTTGGAACTCAGGCGTACAGTTGTGGTGAATAACGCCTACACCGCCACAGAGCTGCAAAATAACAGTGAATGGAACTAATATGGGCAAAAATAACATCAGGGAATAAAAGTGCACCATGTTCTGTAGAGTATGTTCAGATTCACAGCCCACAGTCGTACTGTCATCTAGTCAAGGCACTAATAAAATATAAACTTAGATAATGTATACAAATCTTATATCCTTGGATCACAACCTTTTACGTAAATTGGAAATTCTTGCCCTTAAAGCAATATACTGGCAGTTTAATCTGAACATACAGTTAGCGATAGTTTTTGGTATTAAATGACCTGTACATATGTTAACCCTTTAATGGTCAAATTTCGTTAACGAGATCAGAATATTTGCTTACTGAATGTCCATTTGACGGCCAAGACTATTTTTGAAAATATACCCCTGGAATGACTGGCTCGGTTATCGAGCCAGTCATTCCAGTGGTATAATTTAAAAAATTTTCTTCTCTTGGCCTGCAAATGGACATTTCACAACACCACCGCACAAGTCGTTTTTTGGATGGCTGGACCAATTAAGGTTTAATCACTGTGTATACAATATTATCCTTTAACGGAAAAATGTGTCAAAACTTTTACTGTTTAGTGACAAATGTGACAGTCTATTTGCAGAACAAGAAGTACATGTAGGTATTTCTGACAATTTAACACTGGAAACTCTGACCCGCTTATCAAGCCAGCGAGTCCACGGATACATTGTCAAAAATTATCTCCTGAACTACAAAGAGCTTTCTCAAGAGTGCTAAGAGCCATTTTTTCCTGACTTGACCATTAAAGTGGTAAATTATGACTATATTCTGTGCATAAAATTTAAAATACAAGAGACCACCATGACAACGTTCAGTGCTTAAAGGAATTACATGTAGGCAGTGCAGTAACTCTTATATGATTATGATCACTGACTAAAAAACCTTGTTTTCATTGGCACCCTTAACCTGTTTGAACAGACCGGATTTCGCCTATTAGGAGGCTATGTTCTAATAGAATCACATCCCCTAACTGACATACGAGCTCCAATGATAGCTTAGCAGTTACAAAACAACAAAACTCTGTATTTCTTAGAAACCCACACAGCAGTTTGCCGTGGGGAAAAAAATATACTTGGCCAGATCAAATTTGATCAATTTTGTAAAAATAGTGTGTAACAGGATAATAATAGCAATCGTGTCACGGGATTGCTTTACTTTAAAGACAAATTTCGGCCACGTTGCATTCCTGGCCCAGTAGAAATTAACGCCTGGATTTGTAGATCTCAGCCACCTATGTATTTGTTTAATAATAATAGTGATTGTCCAAATACACGTAAAACAGTATTGGCATATTAAATACCTTCCTTATAAACATTTTATAAGACCAAATTTATGTACCAAACAAGCGACCTCCCGTATTGCACATCCATTTTGAACAATTTTAAACTGAGATAGACCGCTTCTTATGTTGGCGAGCCCATTGGCAAAATAAACCTCTTGTGATGGGAGGCGCATATACGTGTTCTCGTGAGATCTCATACGCTAATGCGAGGTTAAGACAGGGAAGGGATAGATCACATTGATCTAAGCCTTCCTTGTTTGAAACGACTCCTATCAATGCGCAATAAGTTATCAAATGGGCCAAAATTGGTACGCATTGTTCGGATAGGATACTCGGTCACCATCACGCAATTTGCTAATATACAGCGAGCTCAGACTTCCGGATCCAGTATATTTATATCTGCCCAGTACTCACTCTAGATTGTTGATACTTCTTAACTTCATTTAACATTAGCGGATGCCTAATACGATGTGATTTATATTTTTCGTGATATTTTATGTCAAATTAAGAATTCATTTTGATGCAACAAACAAGGTTTCTTAAAGAATAGGCGGGAAGAATTTGTACTGGGAAATTGTGTTCCATTTTCGCGTTACTGTCCAGATCAGTTTTCACCATTTTAAAGATTGGATTTCAAATTTTTCTTGAATATACCTCAATATAAGCCCATCTCCTTTCTCAGAGATTTTGGTTTGGAAATTTAACACCTCTTGCCCTAATAGAAGTCTAGGCTACTAATAGGTGCTCTATACGGTAGGTCATGACCTGAATTCCAGCCTCAGTGAGAAACGCCAATGACCTAAAAGGCTGGAACTCCAGTCCTCGATGGACCTATGTATATACATGTAGGCCGACTTCCCATAAATCATAAACCAATGCAGTGTCGGATTTCCCCTTTCGGGCTAATGTTGGTCTTACTCCGTGAAGACAGAATACCAGCCTTTTTGAATTTCAGTATTATGTGATCTTCTTTTGATCAACAAAGATTTTGATATTTTTGCGGCAAACTCAGGGTGGGCAGGACATATCTGCCGATGAAATAAACTCAATGTTTGAAGGGTTAACTATATGTTACTACAGGTGCAGTATCTCATCGCCATATTAACCACAAAACATTCACAGATCCAGAACAAATTATTTACGATCTTAGGAATATTCTGTAACTATTCGGTTGACTATTTTAAAACTAATTCGATTGCAAGCTGTTGGTATATTAGGTTAGCAACAATTTCCAGTCAAATTAATTTCAAAATATTCAACACCTCTCCCACATAAATGACATAGCAATCTTGAGAGTGAAACACTAGAATTTCAAATATCAAGAGTCATTAGTTGATGACTACTTTCCTGCCAGAGTATTTCGAGGACTCACCGCCATAACTATAGCCATCTGTGATTCTGTGACAGTATCCATGGGCGAGGAGACCAATGGAGCTTTCAATGTGATTTTTCTCGTCAATGCGGACGTCAAATCCTGAGGAGAAAGTAACTTTGGAACATGATGAGACATGTATCTAATTAACTCCAGCAAATACTGATAGAATATGGGGGAATATAGAGTGAAGCATAACAGATGTGCACGCACACATACATCGCTTAGCAAAAGATTACGCAACAAAGCTGTCTATTTAACCCTTCAATGGTCAAGCTGGACAAAACCGGCATCTGCAGTGGTCTCGAGGCATCTCCATTTACAGGCCAAGAAGGCTATTTTTGAAAATTTACCACTGGAATGACTGGCTCGATAATCGAGCCAGTCATTCCAGTGGTAAATTTTCAAAAATAGTCTTCTTGGCCTGTAAATAGACATTTAAAACACACAAAACTTTTCACAAGTCTTGACCATTACAGGGTTAATATTATTGCTACTAACATGCTGGAAATTCATCTTTCAAATTTAACATAATTTTGACCAGAAAATCAACAGATCATGAACATTTTATTTCCACACTGTGACAATGTGTCCAAGCATAGGTCTCTAAACAATGACTAATCCTGTAAGCTGGGCACACAATTTAAGCCTTTAACAGTTTACAACTCTAACATAACAAGTTTACTTTCAAGCTCTGGTGTGAATTTGGATCTTTAATCTTCAAAAACAAACTTGTCCACCAGGCGTCAGAGTGATGTTGACTTTTGCCCTAGTGATCTCACCATCAGCATGATGATTTATTTCTGCAAGCTTGTGTACAAGTTTACTCCAAAATGGGCCAAGCAAATCTTTTTTTTTGTCTTTCTCTGCAAATGGACATTTTCTTAAAGAAAATTTAATTTTCTTGAATAAATTCGAGGGCTAAAGGTTTAAAGGATTTGATAAACATAGTCTAACTTAATGTTCCCTTAAGAGTGATACCTATTTCGCTTCAGTTTCTCACTAGAGACAAAAATTAGCAGAATCTAATTTGAAAATTTGAAGTAATACATGTAGCTTATGTAGTAATGCTTGTTCCATCAAGATTTTACTAAACTTGTGTAAAATCAGAAGAACAACATTAATATAACACGATATTAATGAGAAATGACAATTAGCATGATTCGTATGATTGATAATCAGGGGTAGATTTTAAGGGTTTTTTCTACTAACCCAGACAGACTAGTGCATCATTGACTTTACTATCCCAGCAGCAAATTTCACTAACCCATTGATTGTAAACTCAAAGCTGATCACTTCTTTAATCCGTTCACCGATGGATCCCTATAACACCCATTTCCAAGGCAACCATACAGAGCTGTTGAATATTGAAATTAATTTGTCCGGAAAGCTGTTGCTGCCTAAGGCAGCAATGACTTTCCAGACAAATTAATTTCAAAATATTCAATAAAATATTGAAGCTAGCAGAAAATCTGTTCTTTTGTAGATTTTGGTGAGTACTGAACACAATGACATTATAAGTGTTTTTTCGTATTTCCTCTTTTGAGAGAATTACTAAGCCAGACGGGTTAGCGCGGGTGTAGTTTTACTAACCCGTATGAAATTCTACTCTCCTCGGGTTAATGGGTTAGTGTTAAAATCGAGCCCTGAGAATATGCATGACGTGTTTTAACCCTTAACCCCTGAAGAATCTAAATCCATGAACAATGTAAATTCTTTAAGACCTATAGCATATTCTGATGAATATTTTGAAATTAATATGACTGGAAGCCATTGCTGCTTTTCCAGTTATATTTATTTAATTTCAAAATATTCACTAATTTTATCGTATGATTGCCCTGAAAATGAGATATGGGGAATTCATCGGTGAAAGGGTTAAATGGTTAAATTTGGTCAGGAAAATCTAAGTATTTGTATGTCCATTTGCGGGTCAAGAGAAAACCATTTTTGACAATTTACCCTTGGAATTGTTGGAATAACCACCTCTGGCACTTTCATTCCTCAAGATCATTGCCAAGGCTGGTTTTTGGTCGGCCTGTCCGTTAAAGGGTTTTAAACTAAGAGATCACGTTATCTCCAGAGCAGAAACAAAGGCGGATTCCAGTTTATCCATCAATCGTATGACGTCATTCATAAACAATTACATGACCTGCAGGATGACGTCAGAATCAATTACGCCATGAATGATGTAAATAAGTTTGTCATGAACGTTTAATTGACGATGGACTAAGCGTTGTATGAATTGATGCCATAACTATTTAATAAATATGCTCATTGAATATTTTGAAACTAATTTGACTGGCCGCTGTTGCTATCATAGACATACGGCTTACATGTATAGTTTTCTGGAAATTGATAGCCAGGAAGCTCAGGGACCAATTGATCCAAACACGGGTGAAATGTGGGTGGAGTCTAGCTAAAGATGGATGAAGCATAGCTAAAGCTCACTTTCTGGATCAGTGGTCTCATAATACAGGTGTTATAAGATGTGTTATGTACCCGAGGAGACAAATGATGGCGATTCAATGACACCGGCTGCCCCATAATTACCCAATTAACCTTCGACTTTGTTCAAGAAAATTTAAATTTTCTCATAGAAAATGCCCATTTGCAGGTTAAGAGACTATTTTTGAAAATTTACCACTGGAATGACTGGCTCGCTTATCGAGCCAGTCACTCCAGTTGTAAATTATCAAAAATAGCCTTCTTTTGGTTTGCAAATGAACATTTCTTAAGACACCCCATAAAAGCCGTTTTTGGCTGATATGAGTGTTAAATGGTTAAAGAACCATCACCTCCTGGCTCCAAAAGAGGCGGTCTCTTACATGGACTTGATTGTCTGTAAACAACTTACCACTTCACTTGATAAGAAATCAATAAAACCAGGAAGAATGAGAAAATCGCTGAAAGACAAAAGTATAGAACAAGAGCAATCAAAGATTGCAGACCCTCGCCAATCCGCTTTTCTCAAATTTTAAAAAGCTCACAGATTACTAAATTGCCAAGATTTCATACACACACCCAATGTTGTTGAATCCTAGTGTATTCACATCCTTTCTAAATTGCGCCAAATAGATCCAGAATTTGATGACAGTCAGATCCGTTCTTTTTATTTGGATCACGACGGTCAAAAGTCTGCACATCATTGTGCATGGCAAGTTCCTTCATCAGGTTACATTAACATTTGAGCAAAATCTTAACCCTTACCACTCTGAGGTCAAAATTAAAAAATTTCAAATTAAATTAAAAGATGAACTGGTGTTCATTTTTCAACAAATTTGGTGGGAGATGGTGCTGTCATAGACAGCAACATCGGCCGCCAAAATTGTTGAAAAATGTACACCAGTTTCATTGATATTGACGCAGTAAAAGATAGAATATTGATATCAAAGTGGTAAGTATTAACAGAACATGTATAGTTTTTGAGATACAGTCCCTCCGGACGCACACACTAGATTTTTTTCCTGAACAAGATATTTACATGCCTGAAACCCTGTAGCATTTTCAACAACATTCACCAACCAGAAATGTGGTTGCAATGCAACCATGAAGCTCGACTTTACAACTTTGTAATGAACTATGAAGCTTGACTTCAAACATAAAATAAATATACAATTTCAATAACAATACCAATTTCGGCTTAGATTAATACCCATATCAACAAGAGGCCCAATGGCTAAACTGGACCATTAGCATTTGAAACATTTGCATTTAAATACCTGTAGCATACCTTCCAACACACACACACACCCCCGCAAGCAATCAGTAGTTTCAGGTGGAAAAACATGATTTTCAGTAGTTTCACCCCACTCTTTCAGTAGCGGATTTTCAGTTGTTTGTATTATCAATTATCAATGAAATTCTTCCACTGGAATGATTGGCTCAGTTATATTGAGTCTGCCATTCTGGTGGTAAAATGTACAAATAGTCACCTTGTATTGTGTGAGTTCACTGCCAGTTACAAAATGCCACAAGAAGAATACATTTTAAATTTCCCATTGCTTTAGGTATGGGAGATTCTGGCGGGTACATGATCCAAGATGGCCTCTAAACCGTTTATCCAACAGCCTCAAAAATGGCAAATTTGAAATCACAATACGCCAAAAAATATATAAAACCAATTTCGGCCTCAAAATCCATCAAATAAAAAAATCCAATATGGCCGCCAAACACCTATATATATTGATTGGCCCACGGCAGCCATGCTTTCTGACGGATCAACTTCTCTTGAACAAACTTTAATGGCCCTTAGTCCCTAATCATATATCACAAATTTCGGCCTGATCGCTTCAGCGTTTCTGGGTTAGAAGTAGTTTTTGCGAAAGCGAGGTCATCCAAGATGGCCACTGAACCATTTGGTCAATCAAGTTCCGTTTAACAAACTTGGGTCAGCTCTTGCCCTAGATCATATTTCATGAGGTCTGAATTCAGATCCCTTCAATGGTTTCAGAGATCTTTAAAGCCATTTCAAAAAATCGGCTGAAATCCAAGATGGCCGGCAGCCGATCGGCTTCATCTGAACAAAATTGAATCTTTATGCCCGAAAGATGCTTCCTGCCAAATTTAATTGAAATCGGCCCAGTAGTTCTTGAGAAGACATTTTAGCCTTTCAGGCCAGGTGAGCTAACAAGGTGGAACATGCTGATTAACACGGCTATAGAATCCTGGCAGACTGTTCTATAAAGTTAGTATCACAGTAGAGTGCTTATGCTAATTCTATTACGTAGTCGAAGTGTCAGATTAATGTAGCCAATACAATTTCATATCTCATAAAAATATGTAAATTTGCCTCTGTTCAGATTCTCTTTCAATTACCAAGAGAATTGAGTCCCTTTTGGCGGCTATATATGCTGAAGTGAAGGTATGCGCTCTACTGCTTTTATAACTCTATGGGCTGTCCCAAATGTCGGCTAGATTGAGCAATTATCACAGCGTGACATAATCTGAGTCTGATCTGACTCAACCCACCCCTGTGACAGATATTTGGACAGACTGATGGGGTGGGGAGAGTCAGAGAAATTTATATGTTCAAAAGATGGAGAACTCTGCCACCGCATGGTGGCCACCACAGCGACCACACACCCTTTTACTCACCCACATACACCCACACCCCCTCCATCTCACCCACCCACTCCCTCACACACCCAACCATCCATGGATGTAAAATGAGAATAATGAATGCAGCATAAACAACTGAATATCTTATCTAAACAACAAAACTGACGCGATCTCGATCCTTGTCTTTCCGTTTAATTTAATTATCCCGTGGGTTGAATTTGATCGGGATGAATTTGCGTGATTTTTAATGCGAAAGGTTGTCTACTACGTCATCAACTTTTTTGCAATGGCTGTCAAAATTTTTTTGCCAACAATGAGGTAAAAAGACAAAATAACATGAGACATATGACATATATGAGGCGATTTGAGAATGGTTCAAGGAACAGTTTACTGACCACGATGATGACCCCTTGCACCCATTCTCAGGAGACCCCAGGCCATTACTAACACTTATTAAAAAAAAGACCTGCGGCCCATTGTGCTCCTTAACAGCATACGGAAAATCCTATCCAATGTTACCCTATGCTGCATCTAAGAGAAGATCGATGACCTCACCCGATCATGTCAAAGTGGTTTCAAACGTGGACGCAGCTGCGCAGACATTGTATGGGCTCAACGCATGATTCTGTCGGTAGTCATGTCCAAACACTGAGATGTCTACAAAATGGGCATTGACAATAATGAAACACACAAAGACCCTAGATGTACTACGCCAGGCCAGTTGCAATGAAGATGAGCTACGACTAGTGAGACTACTGCTTGCAGACACTAAGTTGAGAGTATGAGTCAAGTCAGTAAGTCTGTAGAGTTTGAGACATCAATCGGCTCCCCACAGGGAGATGGTCTATCACCTGTGCTTTTCAACTGTGACCTTGCTGCTGCATTGAAATCTGTGTGGGAAGATTCAACAAGACCCCCGCCCCACCCCCCACTGTCAATACTGGATATGCTGCTAGACTCGGAATATGCTGACGATGTTGACTTAGAAGAGCAAAAGAAAACCCTTGACGAACTTCTCTCAATAGCTGCAAGCAAACTAAAAATTGAGAATCTCTATGAATGAATCCAAAACAGAGTTCCCCCACATATGCCTATCTACAAAGCATGAAACTAAAGAAAATGACGATCCACTTTGTGGCGGCGAAGCATGGAGGAAAAGTAAAATCATGGGCTCAATGCTTTGTAGGACTGCTGACATTGCTGCATCATGGGGAACATAGCTTTCCAGTCCTTCTGGAAGCAAGCTATGGATTCGTAGATCAAAGACTCCCTTGATAAAAAGACTACATTTAAATACAATGCAACCTGCGAATCCTTGATGCTGTATAACTGCAATAGCTGGGCAGCTCCAAAGGCAGCTCTAGACAAACTCGATGCCTGCCACCGCAAACACCTACGCACCATCACTGGACACTGATGGCCAGACAGCATAATTTCCAATGATCTACTACACAAGATGTGCAATACGTCGCTGCTGTCTGTAAAAGTCACCCAGCAAAGATGGTCCATGTTTGGCCATGTGCTAAGGATGACAGAAGAGACCAGCACAGAGCCTTGGAATTCGCCCTACTACAAAGCCAGGAGAGGACGTGATTGCATAAATCTGCTAAGCATGCTACGAGGTGACCTCCAGAAAGCAGGACTCGGTACACTCAAGTCAAGAATGGACCTGAGGAAGCTACGGATTTCGGCTGAGGATAAGACACAGTGGGCAAAGGCGAAGGACTGATTGCAGCTGTAGGATGTTTCTACTACTACAGCTGCAGAATACAGTACTCATACAGATATATAACATATTTAACAGGATTTAAGGTGCAAACGAATGGATAAGTGAATGATACGAAGTAATAACCTTTTTGTGTCAAATATGGTAGCTAAGGTCGATTAAGAAGCATGCTACCAAGTGGTGACAGAGTTTTCCAACTTTTGAACATATAAATTGCTCTGACTCTCCATGTCTCCAGTCTGTCCAAATATCTGTCACAGGGGTGGGCTGACTCGGACAGCAGACTCGGACTAACTGTGACGCAATGGAAGCTGATGTGCTTTGATAAGCGGTCACTGGTTTTATGGACCAACAAATGGAAATTCGTAATTTTAACAGCCTGTTTGTATTACTGTAATGGTCCAATTTTTTTATTTCCATATTTTCACTTGTGTAGTTTGTATGCTATTTCCGTATTGTGGAGTATCCAGTTTCGGTGCGGCTCTAGTTTCGGTGAATGTTCGCTACGCATGCGCTGTGTAACAACACACGTTCTCATAATTCAGGAATGGGGTCAATTACATTGCATCTATTAATATTACTTTCAATTCCTTCTATTACTATTACTCCAGATTTGATCTATTACTATAACTCTCATATCTATTACAATTACTATTACATTTCAAGCGTAGGTATCGCTCACACACACATGCACACCCACATACATTCATGCAAATGAAAACAAGTCAGACATTTGGATACTAACCATTTCATTGATGAATACCTTTTATCTCAATTTCAAACCAAATAGGATTATAGGACAGCTTTTGGACATTCAAAACTATTTTGACTGAAGGGCATTGCTGTAGAAATTAATGTCTTCCAGGTACATTTTTTCAATATATTCAATTGATTGTTTCTTAGATCATAAACAAGTTCACTACACATGTTTTATAAATTACTGATATATTGTTATAGAATAGCAGACTCTTCTTCAGATGAGGCCATATAATAGTCAATGCTTGAGTGATTTTAACCAGTTTAGCTCGCTGGGCAAAAAATATTACTATTTTATGCAGATTTACCAGATCTCATGGCCTGTGTTATTATTATTATTATTATAACAACAACAACAACAACAACGTTGTTGCGATGACTAGACTAATCCTGCTCTCCATAGTATAAGCTATCTCGGAGTTCCGAATGCGCATGTGCAGCAAACGTCAGGTCAAAGCACATAAACAAACCACTGTCTGCCTTCGCTTAGCAATTTAATCACATAGCTTTTAAGGTGTTTTCAGCTAAATAAATCTTTTGCAAACATGTTGTTTCATAAAAATATTATTCTTAAGTAGTAATCACCGCGTGTTTGTAAAAGAAATTTCATATGGCTAACCCGAATCGCATGAAATACCCTATTTTCGTATATATATATAGTTAACCTATATAATATGTAGTATTGTTATGTTTGATTCCCGCGATTGTCGCCGGGTATTTTATATATACACCTTTTTTTTATTTCATACCCATATTGATTAAAACATACAAAATTAACAGTTTGTAATTATTATTTATTTATTTATATATAATTATCCGCCTCGGCGGTTAGCGCGTCGATGTCCCCCCCCCCCACCCAACCACCACGCACGCAGACCCCCAAAATAGCCACGGCCGGGGTGTCAAGAATGTACATATTTGTTATTAAATCTTTTAAAAAAACCTCATGTTCGGCTGCATGTTTTAACCCATTTCCCCCAATAGATGTTGACTGCTAACCCTTTGGAAATTTATACCACATATCATATATAGGGCCTACATTCATAGGGGTGTAGGAAAGCAATTTGGCGGGTGGGGTGGGGGTGGTGCTAAACTATACGGGTGTGACCAAAACCTAAGGGACGCTATGGAGGATACACTGAGAGGAAAAATCCCCCCCCCCATGCCTATGTATATGGCAAGCATCTCGAAAATTTAAAAGCCAACTTGTCCATGTATGGTATCTGTATTAAATCCAATAAACGAACTTGTAAGGTTCTGGAAACAAGTAGTTTTTTTAGATTTACGTTCGTGATACCCACCCACCCACCCACCACTCCACCCATAGACTATACCCACATTCAGCAATGGCAATCTGGTGATTTTTTTGTTTGAAAAATCCAAATCTGTAAACAAAATTAGAGTATGTTGTGGTGCATTGTTTTAATTTTATTTTAAGAGCAACGCTATGTCTAAACTACAATTAAAGTATTAGAAGGATTCTCAGATCGAACTTAATCTTCAAAGATTTTCATTGGAAAGATCTAACTCACACACTTCAGACACTGCCAATCAAATAAGTTGTCATAACAATGAGATTACTGATCACCCATGCACCTACACAATCTAGCAATCAAAGGAGCAACAAGTCAGCCACTAGAGCAATCAGAATATTCATTAAGTCAATCAATGATTAAAGAATAAAGAAATGATTCAATCAATAGTTGTATTCAATTAAATTACAGCCAGCCATGCGATCATTCGGCCAATCCTTTAGGTATATATATACGCACCAATGCAGGGACGTAGCCCTAGCGTCGTGTATGGGGCGTTTTGGGCTACCAACTAACTGCATGAGTGAGTGATCGACCGATGGACCGACTCAGACTGACTGACCGACTCGCACACTCACTCAACTGCCTGAGTGATCGACCAACCAACAGAGTACATGACTGACTGGCTGGCTAGCTCACTGACCGACCCACTGACTCACGAGTGAGTGACTGATAAACTGTGTGGGTGAGTAAGTGACAGGCCGATTGACCAACTAACTGGCTGACAGAGTGGGTGGGTGGGTCGGTGGTGGAAGTGGCCATAGGTGGATGTCCAGCTGCCACATGCCTGGTTGTCTGGCTGCTGCCCTGGCTGATTGCCTGCCTGTCGGCCCTGTTCTGGCTGCCCGTTTTCCTGATTGGCTGTTTGCCTTGATTACTGCCTAATTGCGTGCCCTGCCCTGGCTGCATGCCTGCCATGCCCTGGCTGCCTGACTACCTGTCATGCCCTCACTGACTGCCTGCCTGTCTTCCACTGGCTGCCTGCCAGCCCTGCGCTGGCTGCCTGCCATGCCCTGACTGACTGCACTGGCTGCTTGCCTTCCCTCCCCTGCCTGCTGCCCTGCCCTTGCTTGCCCTGCCCTGGCTGCCTGCCTGAGTGGTTTGTTTGACTGATGTTTATTTATGGATAATATGATTAACATAAGTAAACTCTGTTTGGGTCAATTCCTTTATCAATGAACGGGCACATATTTACATTGAATGATTACATTAGGTAGCCCGTGCATTTAGGAGACTAGAGGATTATAGTGTTAAATTGGGAATATTAGAACAATGAAATTGTAAGACCCAAGTATGCGTAGTACCATACACACAAGCTATATAGGCCTAACTATGAAGCTGGTGTACGCGCGTAGGCCTACACTGTCAGTCACGTGTAATCGCTGACACTACATGGACTTAAAAATAAGCTTATTGTAATTGTAGTTCTAAAATACGTATAATGACATTTATTTATTGAATTTATGCAAAACACACTAGTGTGAATCCACTTATAATCGTAACAGCTAATTAATGGGCCGAATGTGCTTAACCACATTGTTTTCAGCCTCCAGTTGCATAAATATTATTTGATTTTCTAATTCTGCTGCATAAATAGCTTGATATGATTCCATAACAAGCTGTCGCAAATAAGTTCACACATAAGAACACCATAAAACATGCAGGTATGAGGAGATTTGTTTATGTGCTTTGACCTTTGACATTACCCATAATTCTTTGCGACGCCATAACTCCGAGATAGCTTATTTAGCAGCCATGGTGGTGGCCCTGGTAATCTAACTCTGGTAATTCTAGATTTGTTTATGATTTTGATTTTTTTGATTTGATTTGATTTATTCTCTTGGTAAATATTACAAATTACAATATGATAACAGGGAGTCCACTGGAGGCTGTGCCTATTAGCTTGTGGACCCCTGACATAGAATAACATACAAGTTACACATGATTTGACATAAGTAGACATAAGGCATTATGACAATATATTATACATAACTACAGACAAATAATATAGGATTTGACATAGAAAAAGAAGAGAAAAAAAAAAGAGAAAAAGACAAGACATTTGACAAACATGGTTCACTTGTTTTTGATTGTTCTTCATACTGTGGGTAACATATTTCACTCATTGGAATGGGCTAGGGGATGAAGGGGGAGGGGGGGGGGGGGGGGGGGGGGGGCTGGAGTTCATCCTGTTTCTACTATTATTATTATTATTATTGTCTATCACCTTCTTTACCTAGAGGAAAGAGAGTAAACCGGCTATGTGAATCTGTGTTCGACTCTATTTCTTAGTGTGTTTGTCATGGCTGGATTTTTTTAGAGCTCTCAGATATGATCAAGTTCTGGATCTGTGTATATCTTGAGGAGTGCTGGTCCAATTTGACTCAGGATTTAACACAGAAGCTGCACACTCGCTGAATATTCAGAAAAGCCACCCGACCGAGAGTTGTTGGTGGCTTAGCCAACCACAGCCCCCGGTCAAGTCCTCTTCAAAACACCCAGCAAGAGGAGCTATGTCCCTTGGGATGTGTTGTCTGTAAGACCCAGGAGCCAGACATTCACATAAAATATAATATAATAAAATAAATTAAATTAAATATGATTATGGTTAATGATACAGTAAAGATAACAATGGCCAACATGATTCTAGCAACAAACTGATTTGGTTATGACGTAAGTAATCTTCTGTACACATTTGGAATAGAAGACATTGCTGCCTTATGCAGAAAATTCTCCCACAAATTCCACTAGGTCCAGAATATTCAGCAGTACCGGTACCTTTTATTTTATGTAGACAATATGTCAAACCGGAGTGTAGAGGCAGGGCAAGAGCCATGAATGTCCAGGAATATGATAGCATAGTCATTGTGGCCGGCAATGCTCTAATAGTAATAATTTTCTATTATCGTGTTTTTAATGTTTCGTTTGTAGGATGTTTTGGTGATAATTTGTGTGCGTGTTTCTTCGTCAGTGAAGTTCGAGTTTTATGGCTTGTGTTGATGTTTTGTTTCTGGATGTTTCTGTGCGGCAGTATTGTGGATGTAAGTTATGTTTGGCTCTAGTGTTGTAAGAGTGCATTTCCGTGTTGTGTGTAAAGAGATCTGAGTGGGGCTAGTAAATTACCGTTATGGAAGTTTCGACACTTAGGATGGAACAAAGTTGCAGTAATTTGTAAAAAGAATTTTAATTTACTTGTAAGTTAATCCGTCGCCATTGGCAAATAGCTGATTGCCAGTTAATCCGTCGTCTGGAACGTACCCTGTTCCGCCAGTAATCAAATAGTCTGCCATGCTGAAAGAAGATTATGCCTTTCTTTACTTGTACGAAAATAGGTTACTTTATGAAACGTAAACATTTGTAATGTCCGCTTTGCGCACGCGGCAGACACGTGTTCTGAAGTCGTGCTGGTTCAACACACACACACACACACACACACACACGCATAGAATCGCGATGACGTCAACACAATCAAATTTCCCAAAATACCCTGGAGAGACGCCATTTTCGGAGAAGCTAATTTAACATCACGGGCAATGGGCCGAGATTCAAGATTCAAGATTCAATATTATTTATTCAATAATTCCAAGATAAACGTATTCACGAATCATACCAGGTTGTCCGCCTAAGGCAGTGCCTATTGTTATGGCGGACACCTTACACACATATATAGGTATATATAAATTAGACAAGAGAGTACTTACACAAACAATTATAAATTCAGACATTACATTTACTACTTCCTTATTAACCCTTTGACTGTTGATCCACATAAACAGTTTAAATTTCAAAAAAGGAAATATGTCAATTCGCGGGTCAAGAGGAGACCACCCCTCCCAACACACCCAGCACCCTCCCACACCCACACACCCCACTCCAAACCCCCCCCCCCCCACACCTCCCCCCCCCCCAGAGTTCACCACTGGTTCAATTATCTTGCTAGTCATTACAGTGGAAAGAAAAACTCCAGGAGTGGGCCTCTCTCAGTCCGCGAACCAACATATAATACTGTAACAGCAGGGTGTGTGAAAGAGTTAGTTACTTGGGTTATTATTATTATTATTATTATTATTATTATTATTATTATTATTATTATTATTATTATTATTATTATTATTTTGCTATACATATGGGTAGTAAATAAGGACAAGACAGTTACGTAACAGACAAGCACAGAACATAGTCACGTTCAATAATATATATGTATGTCTATGATTATAGATACAACAATAAACATTTATATATTTTTGGGGGGAGGGTACTTTTACTTATAATCATGATATACTGTTTACAGGATGCTGGCTAATGGGGGTCATCCTTGGACAAGGGAAGGGGGATGGAGGGAGGGGTGCTCATTCTCCTGCTCGTCCTGTAGTTTGTTACTATGGTAATTGAAATTTTTATTGGATATAATAGCAAGTGGAATCATCTAGTCATAATTCTAGTAGTAGTAGTAGTAGTAGTAGTAGTAGTAGTAGTAGTAGTAGTAGTAGTAGTAGTAGTAGTGGTAGTAGTATTAGTAGTGGTAGTACATATAGTAGTAGTAGTAGTAGTGCTAGTAGCAGTAGTAGCAGCAGAAGTAGCATCAGTATTAGTAGCAGGTCAATATTTTTTTCAAAACAAGAAAAGAAGCATGTTATATAGATAGAACAAACTTTCTGGCAAATACTATAAAATTATTTGGACCGATAGACATCGCTGTCCCATTAGACAGCAATGTCTTAGGATCCAATTATGCACGAGTATAAAACAACATTTTTTTACCTTGTTTTGTAGACGAGTCGGGACAGTTTTTAGCTGTACTGCATGAGTTAGATAATACTAGTATGTGTTAATCAAGTAGTTTTTTATTGTTTTCTTGCACAATTTTGTTGATAGAATTTTCTCACGTGTTTCCTGTTTTATGTTGTTCCATAGTTTAGTGGCTGCAAATGATATTCAGTGTTTTCCTATGTCTGTCCGTGTGTATTGCTCATGTAGTTTATGTCTGCTTCTAGTGTTATGTTGGTGGATGTTAATATTGTTTATAAAGAATGGGGCTATAGATTTGGGTAAAGTGTTGTGTTGGAAGTCTTTGACAATAGTTAGCATTTGAGATTTTCCTATGTCTTAAGCTTAAGCAATTTTTCTGCTTTGAACATGTTTTGGCCCTCTGCTGGCCTAGAAAATAGTTTGATGCTTTTTTTTGGAGACTTTGAATTTTGGATATTCTGTTTTTTGTAGGTGTTAGTCCAAACTGCATTGCAGTAAGTGAGGTGCGGGAGGATCAAGGTGCTGTACAGTGTTTTAACCGTGGCCTGTGTAATATATGGTTTTAGTCTTTGGATGACACCTATTCCTCTTGCTACGTTTGCAGTAACTGTTTCGATTTGTTTGGCCCAGGTCAAGTTTTTTATCTAAATATACTCCTAGGAACTTTGCATAAGGGGCCTCTTCAATTTCCTTATTTCTAATGTACAATTTTGGAACCTCTTTATTTATTAATTCTCTAGATTTTGAAAATAGCATATAGTTTGTTTTATCCACATTTAGTGATAATTTATTGATGTGAAAACCAGTTAGTAATTACTTCCATTTCCTTATTTACGTTTTTATATAATGTAGCTATGTCTTCGTCAGAGCAAAAGGCATTGGTGTCATCAGCAAATAGTATTAGTGACATATGTTTGCATATGTTAGGCAGATCGTTCATATACAAGAGGAACAGCAGAGGGCCAAGGATTGACCCCTGAGAGACACCTCAAGTTAGTATCCTATTTTCCGAGCAAGTTCCATTGAATTGCACACATTGCGTTCTGTCACTTAGATAGCTTTCAAACCAGATGAGTGCACTTCCTCGGATTCCATAATAGGCAAGTTTTTCTAGTAGGATTTTTTGATTGATAGTGTTGAAAGCTTTTGAAAGGTCCAAAAATGCCTATTACGTACTTTTTCTTTTCAATTGAGTCTATTATTTTTTCTGTCATTTCAATTAGTGTTAGCATTGTTGAATGTTTTTCACGGAATCCGTATTGTGATGTATAGAGGATTGACTTTTTATCTAAGTAGCTGATAATCCGATTGTACATAAATCGTTCCATTAATTTGGAGAAAAGTGGAAATATTGAGACAGGTCTATAGTTTGTGAAATTAGATGAATACTTTGCTTTGTATATAGGTGTTACTCGTGCTGCTTTTAATTTTGATGGAAATATGCCTTGAGTGAAAGATAAGTTACAGATGTGGTAGCACTAACGTGCAGCGTTTGAAAATACTCCACTTGAAACCATCCAAGCCAGCACTTTTTGCAGGGTTTAGTTTGTTAAGAATGCTAAAACTTTCTTCATTTGTGACTGGGTTAGCGAAAAAAGAGGATTGATAGTCGCCTGTGAGATAATCACTATTTTTATTAGAGGATGTTGATTTGATTTTATCTGAAAGTGTTGGACCTATATTAACAAAATAGTCATTGAATCCTGTTGCAATTTCTAAATCACCAGTTATTATCTTGTTATTATAAAGAAATTGTGTTTGTTGCGCTTTGCGGTTATTTTTATTCAAAAGTGATTTAATTATTTTCCATGTTTCATTTATGTCATTCTTGCATAGTTCAAATTTGTTATGGTAGTAAGTTTTTTTTTGCTGTTTTGATTATTTGGTCCAACTTGTTTCTGTATTTCTTGAATTTCTGTTCATTATGCTTTGAAGACCAAAATTAATGAGGGCTACTAGAAGGCAGATTACTAAAACACACACCAGAAACCATTAATCACCAAAAAAGGACTAATTTCCTATAATGTAATGAATGTTCTTTTGGGTATGTTGGGACAATTTGAACTGTCACTGTTGCTGCCTGTGACGGTAATAGACTCCAATTGAATCGGTTGCAAAATACTCAATGATTTCACTGTTCACTGTGCACCTGACTGAAATTAAGATACTGAAATATTACAGGTTAAAGGTTTAACCACCACCATGGCAGTCATGTTCCAAGACAGCGGAACCTGTCTATAGTGGCCACTTTAAAGCAGGTTGCCATAAGACCCCAGGTCTTGAAAAGTCGGGGCCCTGTTGTATTACAAGCCACTACCTACATTCCTAAATGCATGAAATAACCAATTTTCAGTGACATATTATTTTTTTTTTATGTTGTATAAATGTGGTCTCTGAAGACGGGTTCTTCCGCTGTAGCGCACCTGGTCACCAGGACAACAAATATGTAAAAATATGTACATGTACATGATGTATGCGTGATGATGATGATAATAATAATAATAATAATAATAATAATAATAATAATAATAATAATAATAATACATGTAAATAATAGTAATGGTATTGTTGGGCCATCGCTGAAATCGCTTTGATTTCTCGGTGGACCCAATCCTAACGAAGACACATCACACCTCCTTCTGTATCTCACGATACCTCTAGGATAGTAACTTTCTGCCAAAGTAGGAATTCACTGCCGAATAATTCATTAATTATCGGCCTAGCAGTGAACCTTGGACAACTTGTATTTAAACCTAACTTCAAGTCTAACCATTAACTCCAAGGATTCAGGTCTTGACTTGATTCCAACACATCGGATCGCAGCAAAAGACATGCCAGCCAGATCAAATCTGTGGTGAGAGAGGAAGGTCGAGTGAGCACTCCACACTTTCTAAGCAAGTCTCCAACTGTCTGTCAGGAGTTTCTTCGGCCAAGCCATAACTAGTTTACAGTGCTTTTAAATGCTTTTGTATTGTCTTGTCATTGTCTTGTCTTATTTGTGGTTATGTCACGTACTCGGTTAGGAGTCACTCTTCGGCTTCAGTACTGGTCACCGTGGTAACCTTGTATGTGCAGTCTGTTTGTTGAACCTGTTCACCGGTCGAGTTCTACAGGGAGCCAGAACAATTTATGGGCAAGCAGACGAAACCTCTTCTAAATGATAGGCTAGGGTGATAGGCCTCAGTGGCATTAATATCTATGTTTAACAAAATATTAGATAGCATCCTCTCAAAGAACCGCTAACTACAGCAGCATCCACCTAGCTTAATTAGTTTGGCAATTCAGCCTAACCAGAATCTGCGGAGACTGACCAGCCATTTCCCTTAAAATTTACATTGACATTGACCAGTAACTCGCATACGGAACTGAATGTTTCTACGAGGAACAACTCGGACACATCGACGCGACACTTTCCATGATTTACCTGGATCAGAATCAACTAACCAATTGATTACTATTGGAAAACAATCTGCTTGGAATATTTAGAAAGTGACACTCCTACTGAATCATTACTTCCTGTTGCTGAATCATTTTGGGTGTGGTGTAGCATGGATCGCTCAGTCGGGAACGAACTGACCCGGGTGAGCCGGGTATGAAATGGCCTGGTCTAAGATGCTCCAGCCACGCCCCCGTTGGTTCTGTAGGCCAGCATGTATAGCCACAGTACGGAGCACATAGAATGAAAGAGTCCATAAAAGCGCCTATCGTGCATGCATGCCACTAATAGATAGCCTTCCCTCGCTGCACTGAGAGTGTGTGGGATGGCATTCTTATGTATATGCTTGCCTGTATTTTGGGGAATCCTTAATACTAAGCCCAATTCATACGTCTTGGTATGATTCATTACCAGGATTCGTTGAGACAAACGAATCCATTTACAGAACTGAAATCGGTCTAGGGACGGCGGAGATATCAGTAAAACAAGAATAGTCCTTCAAAATGCTCTAAGTTGGTTACGTGCCGAGATGGCTACCTGGGCTCATCCGCCAGGAAGGAAACACAAGTTAAGTAGGCCTAGGCCATTTGAGGCATAAACCAATAACTAAAGTTTAGCCTAGATCCTCAAGAAGGACCGCCAAAATAACCTGGCACCAGCTAAACCAGCGACTAGTATAAGAGATGACGCTGTCGTATTCTGTTGAAGCTGGCGCCCTGCCTCCATGTAATACACCATGTATCCCTATATAAAAAATTACACAGATATAATTTAACACACTTTAGAATTGTTCTAGATGGGAGTGCAGTCTCGGCTGTCTCTCCCCCTCCGCTACGGCGTGATAGGCATTTTCCTGTGATGGAGGCCTGCATGAGGCATTTTCCTCTCGCAAAACCAATTTATTGGCCTACGTGAGGCATTACGCTTCGCTAGGACTCCTCCTTTACAGGGGTACCTATCATATAGTTAAGGATAGATGAGGTATCCTCGGCGAAATACAACACAGACGGTGCCAAAATGTCACCATATTATATAATCGCAGGAAACGCGTACCATCGTTGAACTGGCGAAATTTTCATAATTAAGAGGCAGCTTCGACTCGCTGCATTGGACTGGCGAGTACCACGAGTATGAGCCAGAAACCGAGGAGGAATTAACAGAGCAGTGCGGCGCCAGAGCTATAGTATGACCCAGTTTCGAAATCAAATTAAATACAACACATACGTAATTCATTATGCTGCAAAGCCAAGAAGGATATTGACTCATAACCTACACTAAAGAGTACGTATATCTGCATATAAGGAGAGCATACTAGTAAATCTTAATCAGGATGAAAGGCCTTGAACCTTGTTCATCTTTGCCTTCTGTAAAGGAGAGTGGTCAGTTCATAGGAGATCAAATTAGCACATTGAAGTCTATGTGTCAAATAATTGAACCAATGCTATTGTGCTGAAAACTGGCATCGTGTAGCTATCAAGATGAACAAGAACTTGTCAGTGCCAAACATTAGTGTAGAGATATAGTAAAAACGTTAAATTCTCATGGTTGATTAAGAGTGATGTTTGTGAGAGATTTAAACTAAGCTGGATGCTCCACTAGCCATGATGACTAGTGGCAAATCAATTCTACTTGTCAGTGTACACTAGTCATTAATTGATGGATTCAACAATTAACTTTGGATACCATGGCTGTTTTATAGAATCATATTGTGTGTTACTAAATTTTCCTTTGTATGATGAATGGCATGGTTTTTAGTACGGTTTTGTAACCTGTTGGTGCTTAATGCAACCGCAGTTACCAATAGCAGTGTTTTCAAAAGATTACAGCAATTTCCTTTCACATCGCCGCTCATGATCTATTAAAACTGCTTTAAGCTCATAGGTCTGTTCAGTTCGCAGAAAAATGTGTCCATCCAGTCTAGTAGTTAAACCAAAGCATCTAAACTAGTCGTGTTGTTAGCATTGAATTTCTGTGAGTATTGTCTTTGTTAGCTATGCTGTTAATTTAATCTGTGTGAATTTACAGTGAGAGAACATAGGTAGATCCGGGGTTTTTTTTATCAGTAAATACAAACTTTCTTTACTGACTACATGTACCAGTATGTAGCATAAAGAAGTTCTCGCTGCAGAGAAATCGCTTAGTACATATCAGTTTTAATCAGGAATATATTCTAAAGTTATAAGGTGTTCTTTAACCATTTGAAGTCCAGTTATAGATCATAATTGAACAAATTACTTTTGCAAAGCAGGTATGCACAATTCAGCAATAGATCTAGGTGTTAATGAATGGCGATAAGCTTGTTTCCACACTGGAATCTTGCAAATCTGGTGGTCGTCTTGGATTTCAGGATGACTGTCATGTAAGGTCTAGCAAAAACACTTTCGCTACTCAATATCAGCTGGAGCTCCTCATGCTCTTCTTGTGGAAATTGAGACAGTACAATATCACGGACGATATTCATTATTTTGGAAGATTCTGAAATGGTTTACTGATGATATCTGAAATATTTGCCATCAGAGACTGATGTTTAAATATGTTTATAATGTTTAAATATAGCCAAACTCCATATTTATTGCGGATTGACATCAATTTCATGATTATATCTGGTCTAGAGGCTGAGATATCAGGAAGAGGTGATTTTTCATGATGTCCATCTTGAAAGCCAAGATAGTCACCATGTGGCAAAGATGTCAACGCAGAAGCAAGGTTTTTTGATTCAGTAGTACAAATATATAATATATCTTGACTTGTTTCCAAATTGTACTAAAAATGTTTAGCGACACCCTTATGAGAGCATGTTACAGTAAGGTGCAAGTTCACTAGTATGGTCTACTGCAGTAAATTCATTACAGATTCCAATAATAATAATAATAATAATAATAATAATAATAATAATAATAATAATAATAACTAGAACACATTTACTGAAGTACCTGTAAATCTGCGATGTTTGGCCATTAAGGAATATTACAAGCCCTCTTCTTATATGACTATTGAACATGTCTGGTGCTGATCTGATAAAAAGTCTAGGTATAGACCCAGTTAAAAAATCCATAGCTGAAATTTTCATAGGTTTACATTGTGCATGAAAAAGCTGATTTCTCAAAAGCAAACTGGTAGCGTTGACCACTAAAAGGTGTCTTCTATCATGCTATTTGAAGGTATATGATGAATGGGAGTTACTTACGTCAAACATGAAAATTGGAATATTGACCTGCAAATCACCTTGACAAGAGGGGAGATATTAAAATTTTTATTGAAAATTGTTTAGACCTCTCAATGTTCCAGAATCTGATCAAATTTGAAGGAAGTGGAATAAAACTCCAGGAGAAAAAGCAGTTTAAATATTGCTCCCATAGGCTTACTATGGGATATGTGATACACAAATGCTGATTTCTCTAAAATTATTTGATTGAGCTGCTTCAAAATTGATATGAAATCAAATCGCTATCGGAGCTATAGAATCACCAAGTGTGAAGTAGATCAGAGCAAAACCAATTTCAGTGGCCATTTTGAACAAAATAATTAAAAACCTTTCCACCTTTTGGCCTCCTGAGTTCATTTCTGCAAAAAATGAAATCTGGTATTTTTTTTACCAAAATGTGCGACCTGAAAAAAATGTTTTGTTTTAAAGTTCTGAATGGTAACATCGTATCCAAGTATGGTAGTGATCCAATCAGACTCTAGGCGCAGTCGGAGTTCAGTGATCCATCCTGAAAATGCACATTCATTACCTATGAGGCCATATTCAATGCGATGGGGGTCAAAGGACAAGGGTCAAGGTCACCATTTATAGAATGTGTCACCGATGTAAGTATAATGGTGAATTTGAGATATACTCTGTATTCTATTGCAATGCATTTATGTTTGAAGGAAGGGCGATTTTGAAAACACTAAATGTTCCATCCAATGCACGAGATCTAGATGATAAAGCGCTATTTATTTGGATGATGAGTAACAAGAAATTAAAGAAATATTTCATCTATTGCATAAAGTAATAAACAGCCAACATAAATTATAGGAGAACTACTATATGAAGTTCACCTAGTAATTTAAAATAATATTTGCTTAAAGAGTTATAAATCCTATATTATGAACTCAGTTTTCTAATGCCAGGTCGATCAACGGCCCTGGATCCACGTATTTAGTCTGATTCCTCATTCACTGAGGTTTTGTTTTATGTTTCAATGTTACAAATTGATTAGTTTTAATCTTGTAAACTGATTGATTAATCTGCTTAATTCTAAGGAGCATCTTAATTGATAAATAAACTGCTTTGCATTAGTTTGCTATGATTAATAAATACTCAATAAAAATCACTTATCTAAGGATTTAAAGTTATCTATTAATGGTTGTTTATGCAGCATGAAATAAAACAATTCATAATTCTCTCAGCCAATAATAAACTAGACAGATCAAGAGTATCTGATTGGAGTTTGCTTTTTCTCCTATATCTCGATAATGATCGCTCCTGCAGCAGCATAGATGCGCATAGCATGACATTGTATAGTGATTCATCATGTACGTACAGGCTTTCTTAATTACAGCGGAAACATGACAGAATTACAGAACAGATTTCTACGCAATTTTCTTTAGAAATTACCCAACTGGATGGATATCAATGGAAATTAGTTTCTAATTATATATATGCTATGCCCGTATCCATGACGACTACCAATGTTTAATGGAAAGAAAATAATAAGACAATTAAGAAGGTTGATGCGTGGCGATGTGTCCTCGCAAAAAGAGACAATTAAATGAAAATCTAGCAATTAATTCAAAACTGGCAACCGTGGCTCAAGGGAAAATCCATTACACAGCCTACATACCATTATTTTCATCAAAGCAAAAACGTCTTTTTACCACTAATGGATATGCTTACAACGGTAATTCAGTTATTTGATAATAACGCTATCATCTAAGTTGATCATCACTTAATCTCTCTGAAAAACTATTAGCTTTTAAGGAAGACCTGTAAACAGAGGGTTCGATTTCTAGCTAGGAACCACCTATTTCTAGTTAAACACACTCCATTTTCATGTGAATTTAAATTTCAAGATAACTACCTATACAGGTAAGATGTTGAATATTTTGAAAGCAATTTGACTGAGGACTGTTGCTGCCTATGGCAGAAACAGTTCCCAGTCAAATTAGTTTCTAAAATTTGAACAGAATGTTTATTAAATTGTTTATTGATCAAAGACATACATTTCTTACATCTGGGTCATAATACACCATTATGATAGTGACGCCAGCCACATAGTGGCTTAATTGATTATGACGTCAGATACTTGAGTGGCAGATCAGATCCTTCCATTAGATGGCACATATAACATAGCATGCAATGTGTAAAGTCTAGAATAAAGAAAAGATTAATAGAGTCGCTCTCCATGATAGCTTAAGCACTACATGTGCATTGTTTGAGCACATCCTCGGCTCAGCTTTGGTGTAGGTTTGCATATATGAATAAAAGTAATTTCGTGTACATATAATTTGCACAGGTAGATTTAGGGTACTTGGGGCCATGACAGATTAAATTTCAGAGGCCAATGATATCCATCGGCATGAAATGCGTGCATGGATGCGTGCGTGTGCATGTGTGTGTGTGTGTGCACGCACGTGCATGCAACATGCATGCATGTCTGCGTGCGTGCGAGTGTGTGTATGTGGTAGACGGCTGATGTTCTGTCTCCACAGTTATGGTGAGGCGAGGACCTCCGCCTCCCTCAACACAACCCTCCCTCCCGCCCGCCCGCCCGCCCGCCCACCCGCCCGCCTGCTCTCCCTCCCTCTCTCATAATTCCCTGTCAACGCTAGCGGTCCAGATGCTATCTCCCCATGGATGGCAACCAGCATACGCCACACAAGGTTTTACGATGGTTGACAGACACACACGTGAAGATTACTTACTTGTGCTGCTCATGTTGTCGATATTGAGTTGATGGTAAGTTGTTATTGTGGCCGATTCCTTTTTGCAAGATGGCCTCTAGAAAACCTTTAATTAATGTTAATTTTGAGAGACAACCCTTGACATCAGTATAATATCATTATTAAGTTATGAGTACTCAGGAAAATCAACCGATTTTGTTAATGTTAATATGGTTTCTTACCAAGTTTGATACAGGTAACGAAACCAATGTTAGTCACTGCCGAACATTCTGAGCATCTGGTAAATATCTATTGAATGATTGATGTTCAATAATGGCTCAAAGATATCGTATGTGCGTAATACCAAGAGAATAATTAAGCGATATAGATTTGTGGCAAAGTGACATGTGTCAGAGTCTAATTTTGATAATATATGCAACATAATTTCGAAATATTATATTACATCAAGGGCAATCTTTAAGATGACGACAGAATGAATCATGATAATAATCATAGTCTTATTATTCAACTTATTATTTGAAATTGGATTCCTATAAATTTTCAAAATGGTTTGGTTAGATTGGTCAGGCCGAAAACTTGTTATGGTTTGTCATGGCTGTGTATTCTGGATAGAAATAGGTTTGCAGCAGAGGTTAACAGTTTTCCATCGTCATCAAATCTCAAACACTCCGACACGTTGTATGAATTGTATGTCTTTGTAATTCTGCTATTTAATAAACATGTTGTTGAATATTTTGAAACTAATTTGACTGGGCGCTGTTGCTGCTTTCAAAATATTTAACAGCTTTCCTATATATTTTTGGGGAAATTGATAGTCAGTGTGTTCAGAGATAGATCGGTCCCACCACGAGCGAGGTGTGGATGGAGCTTAGCTAGAGATGGGCGGGGCATAGCTAAAACCGTAAAGGCCTATTATGGGAACCATTGAGTGATTTTCTTTGATTAATGTAGCTGCTATTAATTATATTGCAGTGTGATGAATATTGTGAAAGATCATATATGTCTGAATAAAATTGCCTTTTTGCTAAAGTGGGAAACCCCTATGTATGATTGCTGTATTCTGCGGCTGTCGTAGTAGAAAAATCATACAGCTGCAATCAGCCCTTTGCCTTTGACGACTGTGCTTTGTCCCCAGCCAAAATCTTTAGCTTCCTCAGATCCATTCTAGATTTGTGTGTGCTGAGTCCTGTTTTCTTGAAGTTGCCTCGTAGCACATTTAACAGATGTATGCAATGACGTCCTCTCCTGGCTTTATATTTGCTGACTCCCAGTAGGGCGAATTCCAAGTATCTCTTTGCTGGTGTGTCTTCTGGCATCCTTAGCTCATGGCCAAACATGAGCCATCTTTGCTGGACGACTTTTACAGACAGCGGCGATGTATTACACATCTTGTATAGCGCATCGCTGGAAATTTAGCTGTCTGGCCATCGGCGGCCATAGGCAGTAACAGGACCCAGTAAAATTAGTTTCAAAATATGCAACAGCTTACCTGTACAATTTTCTGGAAATTGATTGTCGATGAGTTCAGAAACCGATCGATCCCAACAGGAGTGTAGTGTTGGTGGAGCTTAGATAAAGATGGGCAGGGAATAGTTAAAACTGGATTCCTACATTGCTGTGACATCATATTACCTAACCCTTTGATCAGTCTTTATTCACACTAGAAAAATGTGCCATTTGGGGACTTCCTAGGAAACATATTATCCGTTCTGAAAATTGACACAGATATACCAATCAATGGTTCTTGAAGTGAGTACAGCTCTGAGAATTGGGACAAGATTCATTTGCTCTTTACAAGCGATAACAGACATCCGTAAATCAACAACTGATATAATTATAAGGAAGTCATGGTTTGATCCTAATTACGACAAAGGATTCATCATTAAAGACCACATTTCCTGTTTCTGTAAAACAAATGAAATTTACGGAATTGTATGTAGCATGTCTAAGTGCATGCCTCTCTGTGAACGAAGTGGCAAGTGTCCACACATGCACGTATACAAATACCACAGACCCACACGCAGACACAAATACTTTCACATATTTGGGTAGATTAACGAATCCAACACTCATTTTTTAATACTCCAACACACAACATAAGCCCACACTTAAAATATCTAAGCATCTATAGCATAAAATAGCATACCCTTTGTGGACCCCCAGCTGGGACGATCATCAGAGGAGATCGACCGTTGACTTATTGGATTCCCACCTATTCTCGAGGAAAGCTATTCAATGATAGCAACTCTCCACATGTACAACACCAGTCTGTTGCTGAATTGCCATGTCTATACCTCTGAATGCATCCCATTCAAGACTTATACTACAATTAGCTGAAGGTATAATATGGTGCCCAGGTTATTTTCGAAATTCCTTCACATATGGCTTCCTGATATTTCAGGCTCGATGATGGATATTCAAAACCAAGCGAGTGGTGACGTTGTTTAGGAGTTACATGTACCACCTTGTCTCCTCGAGGAGGCCTATGGTATTAAGACTATGCCTCTGGTTCCGTGGCCAGCGTATGCATTAGCAGAGCATTCACCCGACTTTAGGACTTTAACTTTCCATACTTGTGCTAAGTGCTGGGCACTGCACATGCTTGCAGTGTATGGAGGTACTGCGGTCTTCCATCCTTAGCCAGGGCTGATTGGTGGAGGGGGGGGGGGCATGCTGTATGCCCCTGGGTTCGTCATTAACGCTCACTCGGCCATGGCTATGCCACAATCCAATAGTGGAATGTTAAGGATGCTATGGCCATGCGTGAGCCACAGCGTGCTAGAATCCAGGCACGTGTTACCGACACATTGTCGTTACAAATGCATCAAGAAGATCACATCCAGAAGAAGGTATCTAGAATGGGATACTACGAATGTAGAACTGTTTAAAGCTGGAAAAGAAGAACAGCAGATTCAGAAGGATTGAGCAAATGTCAAAACGATACTCTGAACAAAAATTCAAGACCTATCCAGATTAAGATTTAAGAAAATAAGATTTAGTGCATTTGGATACCAAGAGAAGGAACAGTAATAAGCATAGCAATACAAACAGGAATGATAGTTACTATCGACAATAAACGATTTGAACAATAAGAAAGGAATAAGCAGAGGTCACATACCACTCATTCATGTCTCGCGCGATCGCCTGTGATACGAGATCGAAAAAAAATTTCAACACGAAGCCATGGCTCTATGGTTAGATTGCATGCCACTTTGTCTGAGATGATGTAGTAAGGAAAGCAACCCTTATGCGTTCCCTCTCAGATCACCACTTGCTGACCAAAGCTTGATGTCAGACATCACCAGACAGTGGTCAGCTTTTATTTAAGAAGGCTTAGATTACAACCTCACTCAAAGCACACATGGCTAATAATAATAATAATAATAATAATAATAATAATAATAATAATAATAATAATAATAATAATAATAATAATGATTCTTGGAATTCAAATTTTGATCTTTAAATAGATTCGAATATGAGTACAAAAATGATGGGCGGGGGCGGGGTGGGGGTGGGGGCGCGAGCTTATCTAGAAATGGGTGGTTCCTAGTTAGAAATGGACCCCTCTGTTTACAGTTCTTCCTTAAAAGCTAATAATCAGTTATTTCAGACAAATTAAGTGATGATCAACTTAGATGATAAAGTTATTATCAAATAACTGAATTACCGTTGTAAGGACATCTATTAGTGGTACAAAATTCTTTTTGCTTTGATGAAATAATGGTATGTAGAATCTATAATGGATTTTCCCTTGAACCACGGTTGCCAATTTTGAATTAATTGCTAGATTTTCATTTAATTGTCTCTTTTGGCGACGACACATCGCCACGCATCAACCTTCTTAATTGTCTTATTATTTTCTTTCCATTAAACATTGGTAGTCGTCATGGATACGGGTATAGTCTATATATAATTAGAAATTAATTTCCATTGATATCCATCCAGTTGGGTAATTTCTATAGAATTTGCTTAGAAATCTGTTCCGTAATTCGGTCATGTTTCCACTGTAATTAAGAAAGCCTGTACGTACATGATGAATCATTATACAATATCATGCCATACGCACTATGCCGCAGCAGGAGCGATCATTATCGAGATATAGGAGAAAAAGACTTAATACCAATCAGATACTCTTAATCTGTCTAGTTTATTATTGGCTGAGAGAATTATGAATTGTTATATTTAATGCTGCATAAACAGCCATTAATAGATAACTGTAATTCCTTAGATACCTGATTTTTATTGAGTATTTATTAATTATAGCAAACTAATGCAAAGCAGTTTATTTATCAATAAAGATGCTCGTTAGAATTAAGCAGATTAATCAATCAGTTTACAAGATTAAAACTAATTAATTTGTAACATTGAAATATAAAACAAAACCTCAGTGAATGAGGAATCAGACTAAATACGTGGATCCAGGGCCGTTGGTCGACATGGCATTAGAAAACTGAGTTCATAATATAGGATTTATAACTCTCCCTTATTTAAATTTGCTAGGTGAATTCCATATAGTTGTTCTATAATTTATGTTGGGTGCTTATTACTTTATGTAATAGATGAAATATTTCTTTAATTTCTTGTTACTCATCAGCCAAATAAAAATAGGCGTATCATCTAGATCTCGTGCATCGGCACATTTAAGAAATTAGTGTGTTCAAAATGTCGCTTCATTCAAACGTAAGAGCAATGCAGTAGAATATTGAGTGTATTTCATCTTCAAGATTATACTTAAACATGTGACAAATTCTACTTCGACATCCACTCTGAAATCTAGTAATATCTCTTCTTAACACGGATGGTAGCATGGATAAATAATAGGCTTGAAACGAAACTGTGGTTTAAATAACCAATAAATCACAGTTATTTTCTTGCAACACGTCCTTTCTTACATCACCAAAGATTGTTCCTCCCGCCAACATACAGAATTTTTTATTTTGTAAATAATGTCGAATGTGTTTCTTTAATTTATAATTCGAACCTCATGGTTGGTTCAGAGTAACTAAGAATAATAATAGCAGACCCATGAATTCTTGCCCATATCAAGAAAGCTATTTGGTCAAATGAATATGTCTCTGAATGGAGAGTATGATCAGTTAAATAACGTGTTCATCAATATTTACTCATTGAAAATAGGGAAAGCGATAATAATTCAGCAATTACAGCAAGATAATTAGTCCTAGACACATTTACATCTAGGGAGAATCCGCCTAATATCAATGCCTAATATTAAATTTGGCGTATCCTAATAATTCGTAGATATGTTCCATGCAGACATTAAACTGCCACATGGTGGGTGATTCTCTGCTTACAGATAACCTAGCCCAGCTTTACTACTAATACTACAGCTTCTGCTGCTGCTACTGTCTCTGCCGTTGCCATTGCCGCCACCGCTACCATTACCACCACTGAAAAGCCAGTCAAGAGTGCCTGGATTGTATGTCTTTAATGAATTGACAAGTTGATAAACTCTACGAAATTTAATATTTCTGGGCCGGCTAGAGTGTAGGCTGTTCCTACCATAAGCCCCCAGTCAGGTTAGTTTCAAATTCCAAAGCATAGGCGGCCTACAATGTAATAATTATAATAATAATAATAATAATAATAATAATAATAATAATAATAATAATAATAATAATAATAATAATAATAATAAATGTAATGATGTTAGGTCACACTCGCAGTCCTTAACATGTATCATGTATATTTGTGTCCATATGTCTGGATGTGACCTGGGGATTATAAAATAAAAATTAACGCATTGCTACACGCAATGACATTGTGGATGCGACAGGTACGCACTCAAATGAAATAAACTGGATCAATTATTTTAATCAGGCATATAGCAATACACGAGAATGTCATTACAACTAACAATGATATAGGTAATAAATCTCTTGTGTTAAAGACGATAAACAGTGTTGCTATCACTAACGATATTAATCTATAATAATGTATGCGCAATAATCTGGTTTTATGTCTCTCCCAGTCTGATCCTCCATTAAATAATTAATTGTCTGTTATGGTGTGTGCATAGATGTTACGGCTGCGTTTCTAAGGTGTGTGTGATCAGGTTACTGTACATAGTGCCTGTACAAGTATATTGAAATGAAGAAAGCTTATTGTTTGTTCTATCTCGTCCTTTAGATTTCTAATTAATAATCTGATGCCAGGGCACCATAATCTTTGCGTAAGCACGCAGACCGACTAGGTGCCGTTAGTGATTCTGTTACAGGAACTGCAACAACATTACCCTTAATCTGTTTGATTAAAGGGATGCTAATCTCATCTCAAATGTTGTATTACACCGATAGAATATGCTTTATAGATCCCATATCATTCATATCCTGTCACATTCCCTGATCTGTATCGCAATTATCAGTTTTGTAATATCGAGTAAATGTTGAACAGTGATCGACACCATTTTGTCTCCTCCAGCTATTGTGTGTGATGTCATGTCAGCTCCAAAGCATCACATTCTTTATTATATAATGCCCATCCCATTGGATATTTTGAAACTAATTTGACTGGACAATCAAATTGGTTTCAAAATATTCAACAGCTTACTGTAGGATTGCTTTTATACCACATTGCCAAACTATAGCTGGAGCCTCTATGACTGAGCGTATATACCGAGGCAGACACACTAGGATTTTTCTGATTGGTTGAAAAGTAAATCATGACAGCCATCATAGGGTGTAGAACTCTACCAACATTTAACTACTAAATCCTGAATATCTTTCCTTAGCGGCGTGAGAAAAAGCTTAAAATTACCTGGATAGTTTAGGACCGGCGTGTTAGATCACCTGAATAGCTATCAAGAGATGGGATTAGTTATCCTTTAACGTTGAAACGATTACAGCTCCCTGGTGTATTTTCAAGTTTCAATGAGGTATTTGCACAAAATAAGGACATAATTTTGGAGTTCAGAAAATGATAGATGTTGAAACGACTCTGCCTCTTATTCAGTAGTTAGAGGTAATATATTTACTGGAATAATTACACTGTTCATTTTCGCTGCTAGCAACTGTTACTATGATGTCGCCACATTGGCTATCAGGGTAATGATAATCTTGTTAGTCACACCCTCGGATAGGCGAAATCAACTATTAATTAATTAAGATTTGTAGTTTGATTCGTGTTTGATAAGTATAACTAGATTCTAATAAAATCTCGAACTTATGTGCATAGTAGAATTCATGTGAGATTACATATCTAGATTGTCTACCACTTTTCCACCTTTTCCACGACGGTTGGACTTTTGAAGATAATGGACCTTTCCATTTTTAGCTATGCCCCGCCCTCACCGTGTTGGGATTGATCGATCCCCAAATGCCCTAGCTATCAATTTCCTGAAAACTATGAAATCCTATGGCAGCAACAGGGCCCAGTCAAATTAGTTTCAAAATATTCAAGAGAATATTTATTAAATAGTAAAAGCAAACAATGTGTACAACAACGCATAGACCGCTTCAAATATGCGTTCGTGACGTACTTATCGACGTCATTCATGACGTCATTCATTATGATGTCATTGTAAACATCACGCAGTTCATTATGACGTCATATGATGGGTGGGTACTCTGGAAAGGTGAATTTGTCTCTTGCTCTAGTAATGAATGCTGTAGCAGAGCCAACGTGATGCAGATTCTATGGTTTCAAATACTGACTGGCTGGACATATCAACATCATTTGACATTAAAGCATATTTGTCTGGGTCCAAAAGTAACCTGAACAATATATCATTATTGACTTTGATCTGTAGAAGATGCTATATGAGTTTCCAATAGCAGACTGCAATTGGAGTAAGCATTGGTACAATGGAATAAGAAATGATCAACATTCTTGGCTCTGCGTGTCATAGTGGACAAAAATCTAACTCGAGTTCATGAATAAACTTGCTTCATTGGAGCCAGTGACAACTTTGGCTTTGATGACAAGTCGTTGAACATCACATGTGCCAGTGGTTGTGGATGCTGTGAGGCTTATCTATCTCGTAGTGGTCTATGCACATATATTTCAGGGTAGTCTTGTTGTAGAAATCTTCTTATAGTTGATCTGGAGTTGATATTAGAGCATATTCCTAAACTGCATGCGATCTTATCGACATGATTTTTAAAAGGGCTCTAATGCATACACGATTATTAGACAATTACGTTTGTCATCGGGTTTGCTTACTAACTTGCTGCAAGGCAGGGCCAGGGTCATATGATTCTCTCCCCGAGAGTAAGCACCCAAGAGGACCAAAGACTCTTTTAGTCTATAACTTAAGTTTATTAATTATAGTGAGGCAGATTAATATACCAATTGTGCATTTTGTGATAAAAGCACCAAATTTGGTGTATGTGTAGACAAATACATTGTAAATATTTTCAAATGTGGAGCCATTGTGAAACTGAGACATAGGCGGCCATTTTCCAAGATGGCCACCAGAATGGTGTCTAAATATATGTATATATCCACTGGTATGATAGCTAGAATAATAGTTTGTGTCGAAATAGATATTATTCAGGTCTCTGGTGACTTACTTTAGCATTTCCAATCAAAACATCTGCTCCTTCATGGACAAATACAGAATTGCTATGCGAAAATGACTAAAATCACGCAAATTTGGTCATATTGTGCTAGAATATTCTGGTCATTTAATGCATTTTGTTTGCTGAGATATGTACAAATAATAAACCATCATTATTACTGTTAAAGTGAGAATTACTATATATAAATGCAAAGTATTAATTTGTCTGGTTCAGAAATGCTGTAATGTCTATTTTTAAAATAATATTTGGTCCGGGGTAAATTTAGAAACTGCCAATAAAAGTAAAATGAAAGCGCGTTATCTACTGTTTAATAAATATCGTTTGGAATTCGTTGTCTGATTTCAGAATTATGGCATTAAGCAACAAGCAGCCACTACCCTGCAAACAAAGCTGTATGGGCCAGTGGAGGAACTGCAGAAAACCACAGATTTCATCTTGAGAACGGCTCTCCAAGTGTGATACCAGCGATCGAAAAGAAGAAGAAGAAGACGTCACAAAAGTTAACACGATAAACCCCACAAAGCCCTTTCCTGTGCTACTTCGAGACCCGGTGTAATGGGAGCGTTGCATTATATGTCACGGGCCAAAGAATTAGCCTCCTCAGTTTTCAATACAATCGACTAGATCTGACCTTGGAAGCGGGTGCAAGACTTGTTAAGCTACCGAAGGTCTTACAGTTGGACAAACTTGATGACGGTCCGGGTATTTAAGTGTTACAAGATCAAGCTTGAACAAGTGGTGATGTTTCAAATTTATGTAGATGCACAAGATCACACTTTTCAGGCATGTACGAAACAAAGGAAGAGTCTTGTTACTTTAGTTGAAAATCAGGTGGAACAGAAGGACTTCATGAAGCATCAACATTCCAAATAGATCACTGTGTACGTGAAAGTGCTGCATTTGTCGAGAACAATGAGCTCTTGGCTAAACTCAGTATGGGTGACATGGTTGCACTGGAAAGCAAATATCATACTATGTGCTTAATATAACTTTTTAATAGGGTAAGAGCAGCCATGGTTGATACAAAATATCAAACAAAAAATTAGCACACAATGTCAGGAATTGTATTTCCTGAGCTGGTAATCTACATATAAGAAGCACGCATGGATGAAGGTGCTGTATCTGTATTCAAACTATTTTACGATGTACGCCTATATCAAGCACGGGTGGAACAATTTGGAATCGCTTTGGATCAAAGAGTACATACAACATGACTGAAACCGCGATTGCTTGCCCACTTTCCAGATATGTGAGCCCACACCAAGGGACGAGATGTGTTAATTGTATTTGATAAAGATATTGGCTATGCTATGGCCAAAGTATGTGATGGCACTGATAGTGATGCAGTGTATCTAGCACGTGATGTACATATTGTACGAAAGAATAAATTATGTTTGATGATCCGAAACCATTTAATGGGTCCTTCCAAGATAATTGTCAAGAAAACACGGTGTCAAGCTTATTGCTTGCACTAGTGCATATTATACTTGAAGGACCAAGCATAATGGTTCAAAGTTGTGAGTCTATTTCACAAGGAACATGTTCACTTGCTCAACATCTGAAGTAAAATTCAGTTTGGCACAAAGACAATTGTTGCCACACTGACAACACTGCCCAAGAGACTCATATTCCTATTTATACTGGGCTCTTGCTGAGTTGGTTGACAAACTGGTTCACCTTGGTCTCATCATTTCGTATGATCGAGTGCTCTCTGCTGAGATGAGAAACAGTGTTTGTCAACAATTTGAACGAGACAATGTCGTTTGTCCACCAACTATGTGTAGTAATATATTCACGACAGCAGCTTTAGAAAATACAGACCACAACCCTAGCAGTACCACTGCCAACGATTCCTTCCATGGGCTTGGTATACCCTTGCTACAGCATCAAGATTATGATGGTGAAGGGATAGATCGTGGAATACCTGCTCATGCCCATCGTCCAATGTAATTCAGGCTCGAAAACAGTTGGTTATCTACCACACTATTCCAGCGATGTTGCATCAAAGATTAAACTTATACCCATTCCAAAGGGAGATGTATTATCCGTGAAGTGGAACAATTATCAACAATAAAATGATGAAGAGTACAAGTGGATGGAGAACACAAGAACTGCCCTCGAAGACCATACTGAGGTTAACAGGGAAAATGTATCTTTAGCTGCATACCATGCTGACCATCAGCAACCAAAGTCACATGTCATTACACACACATCACTCCTTCTACTATTCCAGGTGCGGGCCTACACATTAGCAATGGTTATGCTTTTAATGGATGTTGTGAAGAATGCTGTAAACCATCTTAATTCTGAATAAGTATCTGTGATTGCATATACTATGACCAACATTTATATGCGATTGCAAAACAGATCCAATGGCCTGAGAAGTATGGTGAAGAAATGTTTGCTGTTATGCTTGGTGGCCTCCACATGGAGATGGCAGCTTCGAAAACTGGGGGAAGTGGATTGTCGCAAGCTCATGTACAAACAGAAATCATGACTTCCGGCATAGTAGATTCTTTCCTTCGAGCAGCACATACTGTGCATACAAGGCGGACACACCAACTCACCACTGCTTCACTATACATTCTGCAACATCATGCATATTATCAACACTGTGCCAAACTGGAAGATGTACGTCTTCCTCTGAGCTTCAATTCCTGGTGTAAAAAAGAGCACAGACCTGTCCACAATTTCAGTATTGAGCAACTGTCACGGCCCTGGAAGTATGCGTCTTTATATATGTGCGTTCATTGCGAGAGGGCGATGTATTTCGATGCCCTGGCTGAAATAACTCCATGGTTCTTTGCGCTAGACCGTACACACTATGCCTGCTGGATGCCAGTACACATGAGTGATATTGATATATATATACATATATATATATATATATATATATATATATATATATATATATATATATATATATATATATATATATATATATATATATATATATATATATATATATATATATATATATATATATATATATATATATATATATATATTGCTTTCATCCAAACATCCCGTCCAAACATCCAAGTTTAGCTAAAGAATTCAATGCTAGTCATTTTGTAGCACAGAAGACCAAACGAGTGTTTTCAGCAATCCCAATAGATCATGTGCATGAGAAGAATATTGCATCTATCAAAGGAGATGGATGTGCAGTTGGACTGACAGATAATCCAAGTGCACTAAGGCGTTGGGCGGTTGCTGGCTCAGAGGTATCACGAGTGATAGAGGAATTTGAAAGCACACAACATCACAAGGACAGAGAAAAGTACACACTTCATCCAGGGATTCTCATAAGGGGCCTTTTGAAGGTATATACCCCAAAATGCAACTTGAGACCCCAAAGTAGTGGCAGTGTGACCTAAGGGGCCCCTTAAAATCATGTATGATTATTAAATATTAATTGGTTGTAGTTTTTTACACAAAACTATCCATAAAATTTATCATGGTACACCCATAATTCATAGTTGTGCGTCCATGGTACCTTCTACTTTTAGCATGGATGAGAAAATCTACACTGGGGTCCCAGATATTCAGCTTAGGACCCCTCGATTTCAACTTGGGACCACAACTTTTCAGAGTCCCTGGGACGTCCCCAATTTAGACACCATGATAAACACTGTCGTCTTCATGACTAAACTGCTAGTGTACAGAAATCATTTGCAGATAGTGTCTCCTCACTTGTAACTGCGATTGAAGAGCTTGGAAACCCTTTCTAAGAAGACATCATGATTGGCGTGTTCTTGATACCAAAGAGATTGCGCACCCTGATGCAGTAGCGTCAGTTATACATTCCCAGGAGACTGGTCAACCCCAGTTTGTTGCATACATGAAAAACTGTCTAATGGAAAGAACTAGGCATATACTCATAACCATATACTTATTACTCGTAGCAAATTATCATTGTTTGGTACCTCTGCACCCAAATCAGTCAGGAAAGCCAAGCATCAGTTGGCCTAAAAAGTTATCTGGAGCGTTTTTTCAGGATGTATATTGGGTGTCAAACACGTGGTGGGAATCTAGATGATTTCCTTCAACATGAAAACCAGGCATGTTTCACCACCACTCTAAGATGCCGGAAAGCTGTAGCTTGGTAACAAGAGTGATCTGCTATCTTGCCTAGAAGACTTTTTATTCACCCCCATAAAATATATGGGGGTGAATACATTGTGGGTATATTTACCAAATGTTTCAAATGAACAATGGCCGATCCACCGAGGACTCCACAGGTAACAATAAGTGCCTCAGATTTTGCCTCAGAAAGGTCTTCTAGGCAAGATAGCAGATCACTCTTGTTACCAAGCTACAGCTTTCCGACATCTGAAGACTTTCCATATTTTCCAGGACCCATACTCCTCTGTTTTGGCGGCTGTCAGAACCCATTTGAGTTTTGATGCGCACACGAAGTGATACCAATATAGGTATGGTGTATGAGTACATGCCACAACTTCGCAGATATGACAGGACAGGGTAAGTGAGCTACACAATGTACGCACATGCATGCAGACATGCGTTCACATGCATATGCCCAGGTGCACACGTGCAGACATAATGCATATCCCGATGGCGAGTGTAAGAGCAGCCTGAACTTATAGACTGAGACAAACTATGACTCACTGGAAATTTAGTAGTGTTTCTAGGAGTATATAGTGTGTCCATTCGAGTCAACTTTATGAACCCATGTGGATCTGACTGCCACATCAAACTCTACGTGGAGGGCAACAGAAAAATCTAATAATACGCCTGAAGTGCTGGGGTTAGATAGGCCTATTTCAGACATGGTTTCTAGCTCATAATCAGACACTAATGTCCATTATAAATACGATGCCCCATAGCCCATAGATATCTATGATTGCAGTTAATGTTTTGAAATTGTTATTTCCCAGCTATCATATGCAAGAGAATGAAGATCTCTGTGGTTAGAATGAGATTTATAAGGGCCAGGAAATGTATTCTGGACACTTAATATACATGAATATATGAACTGCATATATTTATACGGGTGCAAACATATAAGTGGCATTGCAACGGTATAATGTTAGATAGCATGCCACCATTGATTGATAAATCACGGAATTGACCTTTCCATTTTTAGCTATGCCCCGCCCATCACTAGCTAAGCTAGCCGTGTTGGGATTGATCGATCCCCAAATGCCTATGGCAGCAACAGCGCTCAGTCAAATTAGTTTCAAAATATTCAACAGAATATTTATTAAATAGTAAAAGCAAACAATTTGTACAACGCATAGACCGTATTCAAATATGCGTTCGTGACGTACTTATCGACGTCATTCATGACGTCATTCATTATGATGCCATTGTACACATCACGCAGTTCATTATGACGTCATATGATGGGTGGGTACTCTGAAAAGGTGAATTCTTATAGACATTGTATCCTGTCTATCACCTGCTGCACCTCCAGACAACAAGCAATATATTATCCAATCTTCTATGTGACATTGCAGCAGTATAACTAATGAATCCAGTTTCTCAGTCAATCATACGACGTCATAATCAACTGCGTCACATGTATGATGACGTCATAATCATGGGAGCAGCGTCGGTGGAGGTTGGCTAGAGATGGGCGGGGCATAGCTAAAACTGGATGCCTCAATTCGGAGAAAACACGACAATCAATGGACATTTCCAGTTTTTCTAAGCCCCGCCCACATCTCGCTCGTATTGGGATCGATCCGTGAACTCCCTGACTATCAATTTCCACAAAGCTATACAGTTAAGCTGTTAAACATCTTGAAACTAATTTGACTGTGTGCTTTTGCTGCCAGCACCCAGTCAAATTAGTTTCAAAATATTCAACATAATTTGTATTAAATAGTAAAGACATACAATTCGTACAACAACGCATAGTCCGTCTTCAATTATGCGTTCGTAACCCGTACTTATCTACGGCATTCATGACGGCATTGATTATGATGTCATTCTACACGTCACGTAGATAATTATGACGTTATATGATGGATGGGCTAAAGTGGAACGGTCTATTGACACCTACGAGAATGTTCTATAGAATTACTTCCTGGTTATGAGAGTCACACTGATTCTGTTTTACCTTTGTTCTACAGTTGATCCAAATCGAGCAATCTTGTCGGTGCGTTTTGCTGCAGACTCGTGCCCAGTTTGTGCACGACAACCGGTCATTGCAGACGCGGACATAGCCAGCCTTCAAACTTCAGCTACCCACGATTACGTGGACCCTATCCACTCACTCTTTAAAGCATGTGTCTTCTTCGTAGTTCCTTGTTTGATTTATTTATCTGCGGAGTGTGTGTCGTATGTTCGCTTCAACCATTAAGTATTGGTGTCTCGACTTCTGGAATCAGTCCAAGTTAGCAGCTGAAATAAATAAATATATTGATGCCAGTTGTTTCCATTGGCTTGTGTATTACGCTACTGTAATTATTCAATACCACAATGCGTATGCTCATAATATACTTTCGCAATAGTTTACGTTGCAGCAAATGAAGTTATTTGCTTGTTGATTGAAGAGAGAAGATAACAAGGTAGGCCTAATCTGTTTAAGTTCAGTTTTAAGAGGTTCAAAATTGATTTCGTGCCAAGCATGGCTGTCGTGCCATTTTCACACGCTTCAATGTTCCTGCTTTCTTCTGGAAGCGTAAAGCGTGAGTTACACAATCAGATAGATCAGATAGATTATACAATTTGTTGTACGGCGTGTATGCCTGTGCGACCGAATTCGGTCGTACGACAAATTGTAGGCTACAATCTATCTGATCGTGTACCTTGGGCATACATACTATGACCGCTTACTCAGGCAATCACTAACGTGTTTTGAAGAGAATATCAAAGATTTACATACTAAACGAACAGAATGTCAAAGTACTTTAAAACCGATTTATCCTTTACACAGTATCCGTGTCTGCTCTTGTTCATCAACGCTTTATCCCTTAGACCTGAAATGACAAATTGTTTATGGTGTAGGCTAAAAAACATTCTGTTGAATAATGTTGAATATTCTGAAACTAATTTCACTGGGAGATGGCGTTGCCTAGGACAGCAGCAGATCCAGTCGAATTAGTTTCGAAATATTCACCAGCTGCGCGATATGCTTTGAAAGTGGGGCACTGGTATTTAATGGGTTAAATTGTTACTTTACTTTGCGCGGTTATAGAATGGACCTTGGTCCACAAAGGTAGCTATAAACACGCGGCTATTGATTAAATGATTGACGGCTTGTCAGTTGATCATTGCTTGAGTTTCCGAGTCAGCGCCCATTGATCATGATTTATCAACTTGAATTTATTTATTGATTTCTGTATTTGCCTGATTGGACATTTTGTTGCGCTAGTGCCTGAGTGAATATCTCTGTAGTGGATCGATCCGATCTAACGCTCGTGTGTATATGACGTCATGATCAATTACATCACATGTAGGCTGTCATCACAATCTAGCACCGTCATGAACATTTAAAAGTCCGTCAAGTGTACTAACTTGACTGGCCGTTGTTGCTGCCACCCCAGACAAATCGGTTTCAAAATATTCAACAGATTTCCTGTATACATAATTACCGTGAAATGAGATTCTGGGAATTGAGAGTTGACAGTATATAACTATAACCCAACACGCTCAATACGTGTGCGAGCTTAGCTAGGAATGGGCATGGCATAGCTAGAATAGGAGCCCGCTATTGCCTGAGTAGATAGATCATTTTGTAATTTTCCAGGATTACGCGAGTCAAACGAACACGGAAAGTTGCGTAGTGAACGTAAATATATCGTCTTAAGTAATGATGATGTCGCTTCAGCTTTAACCAATTGTAGACCTATCTAATAATTACTATGACTATGGTATACATGATATCAGAAGTCCCCTTCTGATACTAGTCCCTTTTGATGATAGTCCATTCTGATGATAGTCCATTCTGATGATAGTCCCTTCTCATGATAGTCCCTTCTGCTGCTAGTCCCTTCTGCTGCTAGTCCCTTCTGATGCTAGTCCCTTCTGCTGCTAGTCCCATCTGATGCTAGTCCCTTCTCATGCTAGTCCCTTCTGATGATAGTCCCTTCTGATGATAGTCCCTTCTGATGATAGTCCCTTCTGATGATAGTCTCTTCTGATGATATGCATAAAACAGGCTATGTAGGTAGCTAGCCGGCATTGTGAGAAATCGTTAGATCTTGGCATTGCATATACCTCGCTCTGAAATGGGCACGTGTGGGATAATACAAGCAAGTGTGTTCATAGCACCTAACGTGTTATTTGGACTCAAAGATGGAGGTTATTTCAGACATTTCTAGAAAAATCGTTCACAAATACATATGTTGAACAAAATGTCCATCTGCTGGGCAGGAGTCATCTGTTTTCGAGGGCTCCTCACTGGAATCATTGGCTCAGCAATTGAGCCTGTCGTTGCAGTGATGAATCTTCGAGAAGAGTCTTCTCCTGGTCTACAAATACACATCTTCTATTAAATTATATTTAACAATTGTTTATTTATAATCATCTGAATTAAATTAATGTCTGCTTTAAAGACAGGTAGAACACTCTCCAGTGCTTTGACTGTTTGTATTGGGAAATGTCCATCCGCAGACCGAAGGTCAACTGCTCTTTGTGGGTTTACCACTGGAATGACTGGTTCACTGACTGAGCCTGTCATTCGGGTGATACATTTTCAGGAGGAGTGTTCTTTTGGTCTGCATATGATCATTTTCTAGCAATGTAATGCTAACAGTTCTTTGTGTTATCATCTATAAAGGCTCTCTCGTTTGCACTCCCTCCCTCCCTCCCTCTCTCTCTCTCGCTCGCTCGCTCGCTCGCTCGCTAATTTAAGTACCGTTATATAATATTTCTATTTGAAAAGGATATTTGTATGTTAAACGAGCATGCCACAAGATCCTTTTGTCTAAATACATTTATTACAATAAAAATATGTTTTAAAAAAAGAAAAAAGAGAAAAAAGAGATAGCCTTAAACATACAATGAAAGGGCATTCGCGGCCGAGAAGAGGAGTGTTTCCGACAATGGAGCACTGGAATGACTGGCTCGGTAACCGAGTCAATCATTTCTGTGTCCAATTGTCGTAAACACTCCTCCGGACCAGCACATGACCATTTCACATATCGCCAATCCAAAGGTTACAGTTTCAAGATAGTCATATAGTACATGCATGGAAAATACTTCTCCTAATGTAAATAGTTTTGTGTGTGCATTGTGAAACTGTATTATACTATTGTCCGTCACATTATTATGTGATTGTGCACACTTACGGGCCAAATGCTTACTTTGTGATGAGTATATCTATCGTATATTTTTCAACTTTCCCGATCCTTTATCATTAGAGCACGAAATGTAGACACAAAATATGTCCCCTTGCTGTATAATTTTGATACTACTTTGACTGGATAGTGTTGCTGCCGAAGGTATCTAGACCTTTCGTTCAAATTATACTCACGATATGCAACAGCTTAATAGCATAACTTGAGTTCTAATACTAGTGTTGAAATGGTTAGATGTTGGAGACAATATACGGCGTAGACCTACTATATTGGATGTAAACCCACGGGAGTGTATGTACATGAGTTTGTGTGCGTGTGGAAGTGAGTGTGTGTGATTGGGAGTGCATGTGCTTTGGTGAGATCTTAATTTCAGTAAAATATATATGCCTAATTAACCTTTAAGATACAAACCTTCGATTGAACCTTCTGATTTTATCCTACATTTTGAAGTGCTATGTCAAATTTGGTGGTTCTTACGCTCTTTGACCCATAAATGCACAAGCCTAAAAACAAGTCCATAAAATCGGCTAGAGAAATGACCATTTGCAGTCCAGAGGACTATTTTGGAAAATTTATGACAGGAATGACAGGCGCGATAACCGAGCCAGTCTTTCCGGTGGTAAATTTCCAAGAATGGCATTGTCTTGTTCTGGAAACGGACATTTCACAATAGATAGACCTAATCGAGGTTTTCCTGTCAAATTTAGTCACTAAAGGGTTAGGACATTCGACGGCGTGGGTAATGATAATAATTCTACTAAATCTATTGTTTCTGTATGTATGTATAATCGTATGTTATAATGTGCCTAGCTGTATTTGTCTACGAAATTGAGCATTAGTTTCTATATTTCGCACATAAAAATATCGTTATTTCTAATTCTTGCATTGTTTTCAAAGCATTTCAGCAGAAAAGAAAGGAATTTACTTTACAATGCTGAATATATCAATGCTACTTTGTAGCTTTTGTTCAAATTACTCTTAATACATTCAGAATATTATATGATCATAAGAAATACATTCCCTAAGTTCCTTGTCTGTACATAGATGTATAAATTTGTACAAATTATATATATATATAAAAAAAAAAAATACATTTGTATATATGTTAATGAGGGCCTCTGCTAGATCAGGCCGTGTACTTGAAGTGCTACCTTCAATAAATAACGATTATTATTATTATTATTATTATTATTATTATTATTATTATTATTATTATTATTATTATTATTATTATTATTATTATAGTCCCTTCTGCTGCTAGTCCCTTCTGATGATAGTCCCTTCTGATGATAGTCCCTTCTGATGATAGTCCCTCCTGATGATAGTCCCTTCTGATGCTAGTCCCTTCTGATGATAGTCCCTTCTGATGATAGTCCCTTCTGATGATAGTCCCTCCTGATGATAGTCCCTTCTGATGATAGTCCCTTCTGATGATAGTCCCTTCTGATGCTAGTCCCTTCTGATGCAAGTCCCATCTGATGCTAGTCCCTTCTGATGATAGTCCCTTCTGATGATAGTCCCTTCTGATGATAGTCCCTCCTGATGATAGTCCCTTCTGATGATAGTCTCTTCTGATGATATGCATAAAACAGGCTATGTAGGTAGCTAGCCGGCATTGTGAGAAATCGTTAGATCTTTGCATTGCATATACCTCGCTCTGAAACGGGCACGCGTGGGATAATACAAGCAAGTGTGTTCATAGCACCTAACGTGTTATTTGGAATCAAAGATGGAGGTTATTTCAGACATTTCTAAAAAAAATCGTCCACAAATAGTTTCCTATGCCAGGGGACTTACCTGTCGTTAGTGACCACATGCCACCTTCCAGTCCTCTTTAATCAAGCTATGCTGAACCTGTCTATAGCGGACACCTGTGATGATGGTTATGATGTCGACTTAGGACGGGTTGTCTTAAAGACCCGCCAGCTTTTAGCTCCAAAATCTGTTTGGCTAAGCAAATGAGGTGCCTTCAGGGACTAACTGTCTTTAGTGACCATCTGTCTTAAGTGGGGCAACTCCTTGAAAGTCAATATATGCCAAATAACTGTATGCCTATGCCTAAGTCATGTACTTACTTGGTACGTCAAATGTAACTATTTCAGTTCCGTGTATTGCCGGCTGTGATGCAATTGAATGGGTCAATAAGCTTCGCTTAATAATCTACGTTCATCAATCGCTGCTTCTTTGCTGCATGATTCTCGCCACAAACCTCGCATAATGTCAATATGCACTGCTATATAGATTCCTGACGGGGGAACGCGTGATGCTTTATAGGCATGGACTTGTCACGATGCTCTGGGAGCTAAGATTTCCGTAACATGAATTCACTGATTACCACGATTGTTTTAATTATAGACTCAATAATTATTAGCACTGCGCCTGCACTGAAGAAGACCTAGTAGCTAATTATTGCGGGCTGTAACGGAATAGATCTCCATTATTGTCAAATGCTAAGTGACCATGTTTCGTCAGGTTTCTACCCGGTCCTTGTAGTTCCTGTAATTGCACTGGCAAAACGATGACCACTGTCCAGACGATTGCCGAGGGATGGATTGTCACCATGTTGTTGTCATTCATGGCGACACCCTCGTCAACAAGCGAGTGGAAACGACGGTGGCATGCCTCTACTCATCAGCGCATGCGCTCCAGTGGAGGAGCTACTGTAACATCCTCAACATTTTTATGCGTTACCAAGGAAACTGATAAATTAGTTGTCTTCGTGAGTATTGATTTTTGCATATCGTGTTCTGGATGTTAAAACTGTGTGAACAGCTGTAGTCTCGCTGAGATCGATCAGAACCCGACCGAGCGAACGATCATCCAGACGAGCACATTCCTTAGCAGCGGCATCAACAGCGACACATTTTCAAATTTCAAATAGTTTTATTTCATTTTTGCTATTTTACTATACAAAATACATAATAGGTATTTTACCTAATGAGAGTGGGAGTTGAAGATATAATTTGATTAGAGAGAGAAACATGCAATACGCACAATAGCCTGACGACGACGACGACGACGACGACGACGACGACAACTGCAATAACCATACGTGTGTTATGATTACTGCGAATACACTCGTATACAAGTGATGGATTTCTACCTACGCTCCGCCCATTTCTAACTTCTAATAAAGTGTGTCTATGGATTTTAAAGCATAGGGGTGGGGCCTAATGAAAAGAAAAAGAGTAGAATCGTAATAACCCAATCGGCCCAAATTGTAGCCAAGCGGTACCAAAAGACTGGCCAAGGTTATTTGGTATCATTGGAAAAGGTATCATACCAGGGTTGCAAGTTTACATGATAACAATCTGGAACTGGTAACTTACGTCCTGTACATCAGTTTAATTGCACCCCTCTGAAAATCACATTTAATACGGAAGTTCGCTAAATTATGAAGTCAATCAAACATAGCATCACTAATCTAGAAACTCAGTTGCCAATCTATGTCGCTGGAACAAATGGTCCTCGGTCTTTAAAAACAGTCGACACAGAGGAAGAAAGTGCGATCTGAATTGCTCAAAAGAAGAACATGGTGTGGTTCCTTACTTTCCAAGTGGAACTTCCCTTCAATAAGTTATCAGTTGGACAGGATTTAATATGCGGGAAGATGTTGCAGTCTCATTCGATGAGATTTAGGCTATTTACTCCAGCAACGAATATTTAAACTGTTTACAAGATACTCAACAAGTCAGTGCAAATATGCAACGTGCTACAATTGCAGAAAAGTGTGCTAATATTCAATAAGACCTTCTATGTCAAAGTCATATGACGTCATAATCAGCTAAGCGGCGTGTAGTAGGATGACGTCATAATCATTACGTCATAAATGATTCTATAATGAGTCTTTAACTCTTAATAGTCCGACACGTTGTACAAATTGTATGTCTCTAATATTTAATAAACATGCTGTTGAATATTTTGAAACTAATTTGACTGGGCGCTGTTGCTGCCCATCCAGTCAAATTGGTTTCAAAATATTCAACAGCTTACCTGTATAGTCAGGGAGTTCACAGATCGATCGATCCCAACGATCGAGGTGTGGCGGAGCTTAGCTAGAGACGGGGGAGGGGCATAGCTAAAAATGGAAAGGTCCATTATGTCGAAGCATCAAGAACAGTTCGGTAACACCATTGTGAAAATGGGGATATTCCGTGTTATATGTAATGCTTTGTCAGTTATTGACAAAATATACGTTCTTTTTCATAGAATCGCGATGACTTCATCACAATCAAATTTCCCATGATACCCTGGGAGTGACGCCATTTTTGGAGGGGCTAATTTAACATTACGAGGAATGGGCCGTAAAACCTTTATTACATTTATTTTACTATCTTGCAAAATTCATTCATGAATTGATGTTTTCTGATACCGGGCGGGGTTATTACAGATTCTCAGATACAGTATTTAATGGTTTGAGCTTCATGGAAAATGTAAACAATTCGTTTCTATGGGCAGCCCTCTTTAGCATGTAGTACGTTTGCCACAACTTTAATGGCGGCCGATCTCAAGATGCCGGGATGTGCGAAACTATGATTCGCAGAAGGATCAGTTTTTGCTGTAATGGAAAGTTTCCAGTGTAACAGAGCTGTACATATATACAAATATGTGTGTGTCAAGCGTTTCTCCATTTAACGTGGAAGGGATTTACCTCGTGGTTGTTGCAGCGCCACCCAGAGCATATTAATCTGATAAACAAAGGCCTCGAAGTCTTTAAAGTCATCCACTGTGAGCTATCAGCAGAAATCTTTAGGGCCACAATCCAGAACAAAGTGTTGGACGATCTGTTGCAGTATGTTTCACAATATATGACATTTCGGAGAAAGGGCAATGGAGCAGTATCTTCATTTTGGGCCAACTACATATACGTTGGTAGAAGATATTGTTTTAGGGCTAATATGTGCATTAGCAGAACTTGACTGGAATCTGCACATGTCTTCCATACATTCTCTCCTTACATTGTGCTACACGTATGACAAGTTGAGTTTTGCGTGCTGCCTAAGTGTATATTATGCCGAGATGTCAAGAGCTGACAACAGCACATCCAGATATCGATCAACGCCTTCAGTAAGGCGCATTTTGTGTACAGACATGTCTGTCTAACAACTTTGGTAAGATACTAGTTGACCAGGTCCGTGAAGAAACAAGATACAGACACGATACCACCAGACGAGACCTGTAGATTTACTTTGAAGACCGGACCAGGAAACCACTACCACATCACTGCAGAAGATAGAAGTGCATATTATGTTGGACTGTTTCGTGAGAAACTGGATTTAAACAGTGGCGACCATTATCGTGCCAAGCTAAATCATTCATGAATTATGAAAAATGAACAGGTTAGAGGTTATAATTATAGTTATAGAGGGTATAGGAGAGATTGGAGTCTATAGTAGATGAGTTAAACGATTTTGAGTGGAATGATTTACAGAACATGTCACAACCAAAGATGATTTGAGAGTACTGCTATACAATCCTCAAATTACAAAGACTGGAGAGTGATCCTCCAGCCAGTAAATTTTTATGATCCATTACCCAAAACAATGCTATGCACATATAAGTAAAACCAATGGTAAGCGTGTAATGCTTAGGATAACCACCGACCTGTTTGGCAATATGCTTTTGATGGTGCAGACATGTGATCTCGACATGAATGAAGTTCTACAAGACCCGCTTGGACCAATTCCATGGTCTCTAGCCACCATGGATGGGATATTGGGAAAACCAGCAGATCATTTCTTGCAAAAGAATTATAAAGAAACTCAATAGCAGCAAATGTAATTGAGCGTCCTCCAGCTTGCATGATACCCGGAATATCGCTTGTGAAATAGGTTAACGGAGAACAAAGATACTTTACAAACTATCATCATCTATCCTTTCTTACAGACTTCATGACGCATCATCAGCAGGGCGTGAAAGCCTTGACATTGTCTATCAAAGGCATTGAATGGCAGATCTGCGAAGAAATGGACAACATGTATCTAACATGTGATGACACATGCTATCGAATTGAAGAAAGTGTCTGTGCAGTTGTTCCCGGTTTACAGTCGAAACAAGACGAGGCAGATACCAGGCTGATGTTGCATGTGGCACATACAGCATCAGAAGGCTTCAACAGGATGGCTATAATGTCCGATGACACAGATGTATTTCTGCTGTAGTCCAGAAAGGGATAGCAGCCTCAAATTATACAAAAGCGTGGTTCTCAAGTGAAAGTGATATCATAATAATGATAATCATAATATCATAATAATGATAATCATAATAACAAATTTACCAAACGCCACTGCAAACTTGTCAACGTCTATGTACTTACATAGACGTTGACAAGTTTGCAGTAGCGTTTGGTAAATTTGTATGCGACGCAATTCTTGGTAAGCATGCTTTTACATGATGTGACAGTGTTAGAGCATTCGCTGGATGTGGGAAAATAGCTGCAATACAACTTATGAAATTAGATCAAATAATCAAATAATCAAATCAGCATTTCAGTAACTGCCGAATGAGTGGCAGCAAACTATGCTTAAACCTCATAGTGAACTTCCCGTTAATAATTAGTAATCTCATATGAGCAATGGGTATTTGCATCGAATGGTTCTCATTAATAATTGGTATCTTGAGAACGGCTCTCCATGTGTGATACCAGCGATCGAAAAGAAGAAGAAGAAGATTAGTAATTGGTAATTTTAAGTTTAACATTCGGTTTAAGCATTGTTTTCTCCCAGATGAATATCGCTATATAATTGAGGTCCTTAATTGTACGATCATAAACATGATCGTAATTTAAGTTTCCTAAATTTCAAATCCGTTTGTGAAAAAATCTTATTGTAAGACATTCCTGTCTAAGATAGCAAGGCGTTTTAGCATCAGTGTTTCCAAAATTTACACCAACCTTCATCGAATGATTTTATAATGATTACCCTTTTGACATAATTGCCATACGAGGCTGTTCGAAAATATTCGTGGACAATAGTGCTGATCCTTTATCAGCAATCGCCATTTGCATAAGATGCTTCTTATTAATAATTGGCATTTTGAGGTTTAGCATCAGGTTTAATCATTGCTTGCTGTCAATTACAGTTTAGGAGTTTTATGTATACATGCTGTGTCCTATATTTGATCACAATAATCATCACAATGCAGCATTGCAAAAGAATTTATATATATATATATATATATATATATATATATATATATATATATAATATATATATATATATATATATATATATATATATATATATATATATATATATATATATATATATATATATATATATATATATATATATATATATATATATATATATATATATATATATATATATATATATATATATATATATATATATATATAATATATATATATATACAAGAAAATAGCAGAACACACGTGTCATGCG